>CM031610.1:38423122-38440622 GCA_018398815.1 Conus ventricosus | reverse complement strand
TGGAACCTTGGTTAGAAGTCTTCATTCCGTAAAATCTTAGATTAGATGAACAGTTCTAATTTTTATTTAATTCGAAGATCACTTTATTTAGATTTCACTTCTAAATTAAAGACAACAACAACATAGAAAGTAAATATAAAAAAGAATACTAATTTTTATTTAATTCGAAGATCACTTTATTTAGATTTCACTTCTAAATTAAAGACAACAACAACATAGAAAGTAAATATAAAAAAGAATAGCATTAATGAAAATAAAAAAGCGCCTGCATGAGAATTAGCATGGCAAATGTAGCGCATACTTTCAACCAATCCGATTTGGGGATGGGGGGAGGGGTGGGGAGGGGGTAATGGCTAGAGACATCTTTTTACAATGTCACATAATATTAAACCTTAATATATATTTGTTTATTGATTTTTGTTCGCAACGGTGTAATGTGACACTTGACAGCCACACCATCCGGTACCCCCCCCCCCCCCCCCCCCCCCCCCACACACACACACACACACCACACACTTCTATTCCCTCCCCCTTTTTTCCCTCTTTCTTTTTCTCTCCCTTTGTCTCACAAACGGCAACCAAGATTACTGATCTACGTCCACTCTCAGTCGCTACCCCTCACTGCTCCCCCCCCCCCCTCCCACTCCACCCCTTTAGCCCCCTCCACCTCACTAACCCTCCCTGCAGTCTGTCGGGCTTTCAATTGAAGGACTTGTAATACCGGAACTTATCTGATGTTGGAGCGGATTGTTGATCTCTCTCTAGTTGCTGGTGACTGGTCCACCTTCTCTTTAAGCCGGCTACCAGGCAGGCCCAATGTCCAAGGACCTCGACAGTGGAATCTTTCTGGAATTGTAGGCTAACTTTGGCTGATTTTGGCAATGTTAATGGAATCTTTTGAAAATGCGACTTAATATTCGCTGAACTCGGCAATATGTAAGCTAATGCTGGCTTAACTTAGTGATGAACTATTTTGGAATTACAAACTAACACTGGCTACATTTGGCACCCGAATCTTTTGAAATGTAAGTTCATATTGACTGAACATGGCAATGGAATGTTGATGTATGTTATGTAAATTTATTCTTGCAAAACATGGCAATGACATTTTTTGGATATGTAAACTTACACTGGTTTCATCTTTTGATTGACTTTTTTAGAAATGTAAGTTTACAATGGCTTAACTTGGAAGTTGTTTTTTTTAATGGAAGTTAAAACTGGTTGAATTTGGCAATGAAAGGCGTTTAATTTGTATGCCATCTCCGGCGAAACTTGGCAATGGAATAGTTTTTAAGGTATTTTAAGATATAGACAAACAATTCCATTGAAACAGCAGAAGGTAAGATGACACTGGCTGAACTTGGCAGTGCCAGTTGTTTGGAACTGTAATCCAGCACTTTATGAACTGGGCGTAGAAAGTTTTGGAACTGGAAGGTAGCACTGACTTAAGTTTCCAATGGGATCTTTCGAAACTATGAACCAATAATAGCTTGCTTTGCAATAGAAACTTTTGGAATTGTTAGCTGAAACTGTGTGAACATTACAAAGGAATCATTATGAAGATTAAATACACCTGACAATGGAATATTTTAGAAATATAAGTAACACTCGGCGTCTTTGGCGATGTGATATTTGGAAATGTCACAAGAAGTTGGCTATGATTTTGAAATGTGATGTCGACTGAATTTGATGCTTGATGTGTTTCGAATCCATGTGGTAACACTACTTGAATTTGGATATAACTGTTTTTGGAAATATAAGGTAAAAATTGCTCAACTTGGCTGTGGAATCTTTTGGAACTGTGAACTAACATTAGCTGAACATGGCCAAGAAATGCTACGGATCTTAATCTAGCCTTGGCTGAACTTGTCTATCGCTATCTCAACTGGGTAATGAAATGTTTTAACAGTAGAATCTTAGGGGAATGTAAGGTAACAGTCATAAAATGTGGCAATGAAATCCTCTTTAAATGAAATCTAATATTTTCAAGCTTGATAATGGACTTTTTTTTAAACCTTAACACTGGCTGAAAGCGGAATCTCTCGGTGATTAACGGTAATAATCACTGAACTTGGCTGTGGTCTTCTAGAGACATCAGATAAATCCGGCTGAACTTGGCTGTGGATTCGTTTGGAAATGTAAGCGATCACTGGCTGAACTTGCTTGTAGGACTGTTTGGAAAAATCAGCTAAACCTGGCTGAATTTGATAGAAAAATCATTTGGACATGTAATCTGACACTGGTTGAACTTGGCAACAGAGCACTTTCGAATTTAAGTTAACAATGCCTGAAGTTCGCAATGAAATGTTTAGCAGCTATAAGTCATCGCTATCTTAATAAACGGGCGTTGGACTGTTTTGGCAGTGGGATTCGTTTTTAAATGTAACATCACAATATGACTGTATAATCTTCAGGAAAGTAAGGCAATAAAGTCAAGGAATGTTTTGGAACTTTAAGCTATGCTGACTGAACTTGGTAATGACATTTTAAGGATCTGCAAACAGGTGATGTATGAATGTGACGACAAAAACTTCTTAGTCCTTCTTTTTTATATTTAACTTCAGTTCCCACGTATACTCATTCATGTCTATATTGCCATGACATGATGATGATGATGATGATGATGATGATGATGATGATGATGATGATTTTAATTTATATCGTTTGGGACGCCACGTTTGAAAGGAGGGTGTGGTTTGAGAAGGTAGGAACATGGCTTAGCCTAGCAGATATTCTCTTATTTGCGTAGCTCACGTAATGGGGACATAGATCAGGCGATTTAAAATTTAAAAAAAAGGAGTTTAGTACACTTTACGTTTATACTGTCGAACTTGCGTCAGTCACCAAATCTCAGTCGTGCACTCTGTTTTACTCTTCTTCTTCTTCTGTAAACTCTTCGAACCTATGACTTCCCGCTGATCGTTATCACCCCATCTCGCCCCCCCCCCCCGTTCCCTCCACCACCCCATCTCCTCCACCCCCCACTCTCCTGCGCACCTTTCACCGCTTCTAGGTTGGGTATAGATTACATCCAAGCGCATTTATGGATGTTTCAATCCACACAAAATCAAGATTCGATAGAATTGTTCGCCTCTAAATTGTACCTCATTTGTATTCTTTTAGTTTGGTTTTATGTTTACCACCAAATGAATGTTGATTCTTGAAACGATAAAAAGGTCACTTCCTGTCATGATATCCTTCTGATAAAAGCCTGTTTCATCACAGACAAGAAAAAGAAAAAAAAATCAGAATTTGATCTCGATTATTTGTTAGTGTGTGTGTGTGTGTCCATAAGGCAAAACATGTACATGTACATGTACGCCCTGTTAAGAGTATGCAAATGGGTGTTCAGGAAGGAGTGCGCTTGCGTGCGTGTGTGCGTGTGTGTGTGTGTGTGTGTGTGTGTGTGTGTGTGTGTGTGTGTGTGTGTGTGTGTGTGTGTGTGTGTACATACTGGAATAGATAGATACCTAGACAGATAGATAGGCAAACATCTTTATATGTATGTAGATATAATCTTTGAAAAGTCTATCATCTAAAACGAATCAAGACACTGGACACTGCTCTACAAGCTTACATGGCTTACAGGCTGACATGCTATGATAGTAATAGCATAACATATATACGAAGACAGATTTTTTGTTTCTTTTTCATTTTTGAACCTTTAATTACGTTGGGCCCATATACGATGCCAATTATTGTATATTCGTATTCATGCAGTCGCGGCCATGCTATCAACATGGATTTATAGATCATCATGGCTTAATATTCCACTTAGGCATTGCTTACCCCTCTCTCTCTCTCTCTCTCTCTCTCTCTCTCTCTCTCCTCTCTCTCTCTCTCTCTCTATCTCTGTGTGTGTGTGTGTGTGCGTGTGTGTGTGTGTGTGTGTGTGTGTGTGTGTGTGTGTGTGTGTGTGTGTGTGTGTGTGTCTGTGTTTGTGTGTGTGTGTGTGTGTGTGTGTGTGTGTGTGTGTGTGTGTGTGTGTGTGATTGCAGATGGGTCCAGTGTTTACGATACAGGCGTGGGGAAAACGTTTAACGTTCATTTCGGATCCTAAAGATTTTCCCATCCTTTTCAGTTCCCCCAGTGTGGATTTTGACAAAGCTGTGGACTTGACCGTGCAAAGAGTGTGTAAGTGTTTTGTGTCTTTAATAGTTGAATATAAGTGACTTGGTAGGTCTTTACTTCTCAATCTTCCTTTTCTTTTTCTAGCCTTGGAAGGGACAGCTTAGAAATGTCGTATAAAAACTGGACAGCATAGGCTTTGTCAACGGGAAGATGTGGTTTTCTGCGGAGAATTTGCCTACAACATACGGACTTTCCATTCCACACAACAGGCCAATAATACAATGAAGAACGTGACGAACTGTGCATAATGGACTGGTTATGGTACCGCAGCCCTAACGGGCGTAACTGAGACAGGGGTCTCAAACATAACCGACCGCTCAAGCAGCAATCACACTGCCATCATCATGTCCTGTCACGGGACAATAACACAGAACGATGAAGATGAAGATGATGATGATGATGATGATGATGATGATGATGATGATGGTGATGATGATGATGACGATGAAGATGAAGATGAAGATGATGATGATGATGATGATGATGATGACGATGAAGAGAGAAGAAGAGCAATGAACATGTGCAGTGTCAATAAACGTTTTATACAGATGCGTGAAGTTCAATGATTTCTTTGAAAAAAAAAATATCTACATGGTATTTTCTGTGTAGTGTATTGCCTTTTCATCGCTGTTTACCAGGAACCTGTCATGTCCCGGTTTCCCAGACGAGGGTGTTATCCCCCAGGCCATCTACTTAGTCAGCCTCCCCCCCCCCTTCCCCCAACGTACCCCCCCCTTCCCCCAACGTACCCCCCCCCCCCCCTCCCTCCGGTGGATCTGAATATCTTTTCTTGCGTCGTCATCAAAGCCATCCCTCCAGTCTTGACACAGTGGGCCCAAGTATTGTGTCTCTGACGTCGAAGCTGATGTCATTCCTCCAGTCCCCTACTTAGAGGATCTAAGTATCATGTCTTATGTCATCCACGAGGCTATCCCTCCAGTGCTCACAAAGAGGTCGAGAGTATCCTGTCTTGCGTCATCCATGAGGGCTTTTTGGGCCACGGCCACAGTATTGTGTCTTATCTCTTACGTCAAAGCTGACGTCATCCCTCGAGTCCATACACAGAAGATCTAAGTATCATGTCTTACGCCTGTCCCTCCAGTCCTTACAAAGAGGGCCAGAGTATCGTGTCTTGCGTCACCCGCGGGGGCTTTTTCCAGTCCCCATACACTGGGGGCCAAAGTATTGTGCCTTGAGTGATCCGCACAACAGGCCAAAAGATTATGACTTCCGTCATCTATGAAATTATCCCCCCCCCCCCCCAGTCACCACACAGAGCGTCAAAGTACCACGTCGTATGTCGTCTATGAGGTCATCCGTCCAGTCCCCCTACAGTGGGTCGAAGTATCATGTCTTACGTCATCCATGAAGTTGTTGCTGCAGTCCCAACACAGAAGGTCCAATTAGTGTATAACACATAATCTACGCTGTCATTCTTCCAGTCCCTACACAGAGGCTCTATGTATTATGCCTTACGTCATCCATAAAGGTCATCCTTGTGGTCTCTACATAGACGGTCGAAGTATCACGTCTTACGTCATTCTTGAAACTGTGCCTCCAGTTCCCACAGAGACGGTCTAAGTATGATTCTTACGTCATTCCATGAAGTCAGCTCTCTAGTCCCCACACCGAAGGCCTAAATGTCACGTCTTAGGGCATCTATGAGGTCATTCCTCCAGTCCGTACTCGAAAGTGGGCCGAAGTACCGTGTCTCTTGAGTCATCTATGAGGTCACCCCTTCAGTCTCCACAAAGAGGACCCAAGTATGGTGTCTTTTGCATTATCTGTGAATTTCATCACCCCAGTCCTCGTACAGACAGCCTACAGTAAGAGTGTTTTGCCTCATCGGTGAATTCATTCCTCCAGTCCCCCACACAGGGATTCTTAGTATCGTGTCTCTTCTTAGGCACCAGAAGCGGATAGTCAGAGCCTTTCGTCTGTTCTTCTGATGTCAACTTGACCAAGATTTTCAAAACTCAAACAGAACCAGGTGCAACAGATGGTGTACCCACATCAGAGAGTGGTAAGTTTTCGTTCGTTCTTTCTTGCAACACCATCCTTTCCCCGTCCTCTCCTGCCCTCTAACATTACCTCCGCTTCTTCACAACATTTTTTGTTTACTGTTTATTGTTTACTGTTCCCTGCCTCACTTCATTATCAATTTCACGTTCATTTGGAAGAAAGATATATATATATATATATATATATATATATATATATATATATATATATATATATATATATATATATATATATACACACAGACAAAATAAACTTCTATTGTATTAATCTGCCCCCAGCATTCGCGACGCATTGAGAAAGAGACGGGGTGAGGGGAGGCAGCGAGAGAGAGAGAGAGAGAGAGAGAGAGGGGGGGGGGGTAGGGATGTATATCCATTCTCTCTCCCCGTCCACCTCGTCTCCCCTCCCCACCCCAACCCTCTACCCACCACACCCGTATCCTGACCCAACTTTCGAACTGAACTGGAATCTATGTGGCCTGTCCAACACAGCGGGTATGTCTGCGAAAACCTACGCCATCTACAACTCAACTCTACAAAAGAGGGTGGTGACAAAGGTGGCTGGCAAAGCAGCAAGCACCCACTACCGTTCCCTCGTCGAGGGCTTTAAGGCTAGGATGGACGAACTGAAGACAGGTCAGTGTTCTTGCTTGATTTTTGTTTGTTCGCGTGTTTTAGTAGGAACACTGCGGTTTACCGATTTGAGCGCGCTCATACCTACATACATGTCAAGTCATCGAGAGGATGGCGTGCGTCTACTCTCTCTCTCTCTCTCTCACTCTCACACACTCTCTCTCTCTCTCTCTCTCTCTCTCTCTCTCTCTCTCTCTCTCTCTCTCTCTCTCTCTCTCTCTCTCTCTCTCATCTCGTTACACAGACAGTCAGTTTCCGTATTCGAAGGATTTAACTCCAGTTTGGGAGATTTCAGATTTCAGAGTTAGGAGTTTCCCATGGTGACCAGGTAAAACATGACGTAAGAGCGGCAGGATGTATCCGCTATGGTCCCTGATTAGACATACACGAAGCTCGAGGCTTTCACCTCGTGACGGATAAATGTAATTCATCATCAGTGGTACTGAGCAGTCTTCTGCACACAGTCAGTGGAATTCGACAGTCTTCTGGACATAGGTCAGTGGAATTCGACAGTCTTCTGGCCATAGCGTCAGTGGAATTCGACAGTCTTCTGGACACAGGTCAGTGGAATTCGACAGTCTTCTGGACACAGGTTAGTGGAATTCGACAGTCTTCTGGACACAGGTCAGTGGAATTCGACAGTCTTCTGGCCATAGCATCAGTGGAATTCGACAGTCTTCTGGACACAGGTCAGTGGAATTCGACAGTCTTCTGGCCATAGCGTCAGTGGAATTCGACAGTCTTCTGGCCATAGCGTCAGTGGAATTCGACAGTCTTCTGGACACAGGTCAGTGGAATTCGACAGTCTTCTGGCCATAGCGTCAGTGGAATTCGACAGTCTTCTGGCCATAGCGTCAGTGGAATTCGACAGTCTTCTGGACACAGGTCAGTGGAATTCGACAGTCTTCTGGCCATAGCGTCAGTGGAATTCGACAGTCTTCTGTGCACAGGTCAGTGGAATTCGACAGTCTTCTGTGCACAGGTCAGTGGAATTCGACAGTCTTCTGTGCACAGGTCAGTGGAATTCGACAGTCTTCTGTGCACAGGTCAGTGGAATTCGACAGTCTTCTGTGCACAGGTCAGTGGAATTCGACAGTCTTCTGTGCACAGGTCAGTGGAATTCGACAGTCTTCTGTGCACAGGTCAGTGGAATTCGACAGTCTTCTGTGCACAGGTCAGTGGAATTCGACAGTCTTCTGTGCACAGGTCAGTGGAATTCGACAGTCTTCTGTGCACAGGTCAGTGGAATTCGACAGTCTTCTGTGCACAGGTCAGTGGAATTCGACAGTCTTCTGGGCACTGGTCAGTGAAATTTGACTGTGTTCTGGCCATAATAGTGGAATTCGACAGTCTTATGGTAAACAGGTCAATGGAATTCGACAGTCTACAAGACAATGGTCAGTAGAATTCTCCCCAACACGAGTCAGTGAAATTCCTATGGACAGAGGTTAGTGGAAAAGTGGTCAGTGAAAGTAAAAACGGTGGAATTGAACATTCAGACACGAAACAAACCAGTAGAATTTAGAAAGAGACAGGGTTAGTTATCGCCAAGGATACAGACAAACAGAGTGCAGGACAGTACTCTGTTTGTCTGTGTCCTTGGCGGTAACTAGCCCCCTCTCTTTCTAAATGTTGCTTCATTTTCCGCGCTCAGTCCCTCCGTTTTGAAAATCAGTAGAATTCAACATTCTTCTGAATACTAGGCAGTAGTACTGAACAGTTTTCTGGACATTGTTCGATGGGACTGAATAGTTGTCTAGGGACACAGTAAAATCAAACAGCCTTCTAGGGACAGGTCAGTGAAATTAAATGGCCTTAGGACAGGTCAGTGAAATTAAATGGCCTTAGGACAGGTCAGTGAAATTTTAATAGCCTGCTGGGGATAGGTCAGTGAAATTCTGAGCAATCTTGTGGGGACAGGTGAGTGAAATTAAACAGTCTTCTGGGGACAGGTCACTGAAACTGAGCAATCTTGTGGGGACAAGTGAGTGAAATTGAACAGCCTTTAAGGGACAGGTGAGTGAAGTTGAACAGTCTTCTGGGGACAGGTCACTGAAACTGAGCAATCTTGTGGGGACAGGTGAGTGAAATTGAACAGCCTTTAAGGGACAGGTGAGTGAAGTTGAACAGCCTTTAAGGGACAGGTGAGTGAAGTTGAACAGCCTTCTGGGGACAGGTCACTGAAACTGAGCAATCTTGTGGGGACAGGTGAGCGAAATTAAACAGCCTTCTGGGGACAGGTGAGTGAAGTTAAACAGCCTTCTGGGGACAGGTCAGTGAAACTGAACAGCCTTCTGGAGACAGGTAATTGGTGAGCGAAATTAAACAGCCTTCTGGGGACAGGTGAGTGAAGTTAAACAGCCTTCTGGGGACAGGTCAGTGAAACTGAACAGCCTTCTGGAGACAGGTCAGTGAAACTGAACAGCCTTCTGGAGACAGGTCAGTGAAATTGAACAGCCTTCTGGGGATAGGCGAGTGAAATTGAACAGCCTTGTGGGGACAGGTCAGTGAAACTGAACAGCCTTCTGGGGACAGGTCAGTGAAACTGAACAGCCTTCTGGGGACAGGTCAGTGAAACTGAACAGCCTTCTGGGGACAGGTCAGTGAAATTGAACAGCCTTCTGGGGATAGGCGAGTGAAATTGAACAGCCTTCTGGGGACAGGTAAGTGAAATTGAACAGCCTTTCTGAGGACAGGTAATTGAGATTGAACAGCCTTCTGGAGACAGGTGAGTGACACTGAACCACCATCTGGAGACAGGTCACTGAAATTGAACAGCCTTCTGAGGACAGGCCAGTGAAATTGAACAGCCTTCTGGACACAGGTGAGTGAAATTGAACTGCCTTTTGGACACAGGTGAGTGAAATTGAACAGCCTTCTGGACACAGGTGAGTGAAATCGAACTGCCTTTTGGACACAGGTGAGTGAAATTAAACAGCCTTCTGGACACAGGTGAGTGAATTTGAACTGCCTTTTGGACACAGGTGAGTGAAATTAAACAGCCTTCTGGACACAGGTGAGTGAATTTGAACTGCCTTTTGGACACTGGTTAGTGGAATTGAACAACCTTTTGGACACTGGTGAGTGGAACTGAACAATTTTTGTGTTTGAGTATTTAAGCCTTGGTTACCTTTGCCATCCATTACTTAATAATGACTCACGATTCGTGGGTAATTATACTTAGTGATTTAAGTTTGGTTTTTGTCTTGTTTTCAGGTGATTATGAGCTGATGGATATTGTGAGATCGATAATGTTTCCAACTGTACTAGACACTTTGTATGGCAAAGGTGAACTGCATACCATGGATCAGGTAAGTTTGCCTCATGACTGAAAGCTCCGACTTATATTTAAATGTGATTTAGTATATTACGTAACATTTGGGAGGTCCCGAATAGCTCAGTTGATCGAGCGTCTGATTCGTGATCCCGGTGATTCTGAAGCAGCGCATTCGAATCTCCGCCAAGCCGTTTCGGTATAAGGGGATTTCCCCCTCGGTGTTAAAGTTTTTCCATCGAGACTGTTAACTGAAGTTCCGTATGTGAATGCACGCATAAGATCTTGCATACACGTGAAATTCAATCACCAGTTTTCGGAAGAGAAGGCGAGTTTTTCCGCCGGTACGGATGACACTTAAACACATAGCATGCACTCTCCGTGAAAAATCGAAACAATGAGTGGGAAAAAAGAGTGACAGATATTTGATAAAATGACTCGGGGGAAATGACTGAGTTACGGCCAGCAGCAGCTCTTTGGTCGGCTCTATCCGGGTAAGCAGCCCGTTTTGTAAACGAGAACTTGGAAAAGCGTTCGGAGCTTAGAGCTTTGTTTTTAACCAAGGATGGGCGCTGTATAAATAACTACTCATGATAATAATGATTTTTTGAGCTAATCGTTCCAAAATACTGTCAAGGCTATTTAAGACTTTTATTTTCAGTATGGGACAGTTCGGGTGGCCACACGTGTGTTTCCATACGATTTGCATGGTACCGAAAGAATGATTTGATTTTCATCACAGGGTAGCCACAAACAGGGTATAGAGCTGTCTTTGTTTCTCACTTTTACAAATTCGCCATTTTCTTTCCGCAACTTTAGCTCTGATATGCAACCTTGCGGTCGGCTGGGCTATACGCAACATGATTTGATTTGATTCTGCAACGTCATCAAGTCTTTGTTGAATTAAGGGTTGATCAGATACACTTGGCTTTTGTTCTCCACTATTTAGCTGTTACTAGATTCGTCACGAAAGAACACTGTATTTCGTTTTGATACCTCTAAATGTGGAATTCAAAATAAATTCGTCGGGTCACGCACTTGCATGATAAACTCGGTAAAAATTTGTTGTTGTTGTTTGTTTGGGTTTTTTTGCTTATTTCAATTCCGCCTGCACTCGCCTCACTTTGAAACTTTCTTTTTATGGTCTTCAAAATTATATAAAAATATCATATCTCCTCTGAGACCATGTTTTACTTTTCCTGGATGGTCACCAGGAAACATTAAACAGAACAGTGTTGAAAAAGTTACATTTTCGGTCATTTTTGTTCTTGGTGTCTGAATTTAATGGTCCGGTTGAGAGAGAACAAGAGCTCCAAAATAAACGAAAGATTCAGCCGAGGCTAGAAGTGTAGTTTTTCTCAGGTGAGGAAAGGTCCAAATTCCCATGAGTGTTCATGTGCGTTTTCGTTTTGGGGAAAATGCAAGGATTAGTGGGCTTGTTAAGGAAATGTTGACTTCAAGTCATGATGCAAAGGTCCCCTTTGGCATGTATGCTCTCCAAGGCTTTAGAAAAAGAATTCAGGTCGCTAAAATCATTTCTGGTATCAAATTTACTTTTAGAAAATGTTTCAACAAAATAATAAATCAGTATAATGGGAACAGAAGCGATTTGATAATAATCAGAAGGTCTAATTAGATCTTTCAGATTGAACTTTTTTTTTAATAACTAAGTTAATTAGATAACAAGACTTCAAATGTTTGGTTGCATAGACAAGCTTTCCATTGTACCTAGGTCGGGTCAGGTTAAATTGAAAACAAAAGAGATATTGAAATCGCATCAGCAACCCAACCCACAACCTTCTAACATCACAGTTAATGCACTACCAGTCGTGGCTAGTAAGTTATTAAAAACACTGTAAGCAAAGTCTGTCTGATTTGGGAACAAAATGTCTTCCAACCTCGCGTTCTCTCGACGCCATACTCCAAGAAGGTTACGTTTGGTTGGAAAAAAGTGAGAAGCAGTCTCTCAAAACAGACCCTAGAAGCTGGGGAATGGATTTCCTGGGCAGCATACTACGCCAGCATTACCAACCCCCCTCTTGCTGCTCCAAGCAAGTCATGCATGCTGCCTTTGTTTACTGAGTCTCCCAACAACCCTGCAATGGTTTGGCATGGCATGAAGGTCATTCTTCAGGCCATAAAACACATCAATCCGGGTCAGACACCAGTCATGGAAGTTGATCAACCCCTGTTCACACTGGCCAAAAAACTTCAATGGAAGTATCCTCACACTGAGCATGGTGAAGACGCCTTTCTGGTGATCCTGGGGGCTATGCACACATAGAAGATGCTTTGGGGTGTATCTGGTGACTGGCTGGACGGTAGTGGGTGGGTTACAGCACTTACTAATAGTGGTGTCTCAACAAACGGCAAAGCTGATTCCTTCATCGGTGTCCACCACATCTGCAGAACTAGGTACATGCACCAAGTGTCAGTAGCCGCTCTGTATCAGCTCATGAAAAAGGGATTTGACCATTACGTTGATAAAGCGACAAATGAAGCTGATGATGCTACAACATTCTGCCAATTGACGAATGGCTAAAGCAGTTATGTAACGTGCAGCCACAAGCAGATTACTGGTTCAAGTCCATGGAATTGGATCTTCTCATTCTCCAGTTTGTAAAGTCTTGTCGCACTGCTGACTTCTCTCTCTACATGGAGACCCTTGATTCTCTGATGCCGTGGGTTGTCTCGCTGGATCACGCTCACTATGCTCGGAACTTGCCCATCCATCTCCGTGACATGGCAACATTTGAAAAGCGACACCCTACGCTATATGAAGAGTTCAAACGGGGTCACTTCATGGGACAGAAGACGAGACGAGCATTCTCGCACATACCGCGTGACCAGATGCATGAGCAACTGATAGATTGACTGAAGAATCATGCTGGCGTCATTGAGAATCTGGATGACCCACGCACAGTTCGCAGGGAACAAGTTGTTCGTCCAGAGATGGCTCGTCTTGTCAGAGAATTTGAGGGGACAAAGAAGTCAAATGAACTGATGCATCATGAACAATACCCCAAGTTCCAATCTGACTTTAATCTGATGTAATTGGGCTGGTGGATGCATTTGAACATCTGGGAAACCCCTTCTTAGAAGACAGTGGCGAGCTGCGTGACTTGGACCAGTCAATTTTCATGCCTTCAGATGTGGTAGAGAATGTAAGAAGGGTGAAGGCGACTGGACTGCAGCTATACACAGCATTTCTCGACAAACGCAAAGGCTCACAGGAAGAGGCTTTCACTGCTCCAATACATAAAAACTAATCTGAAATTGTTCAAAGCGTCTCTCTCTGAACCCCGCCGAAAGTCGGAGATCTCTGTTATCAAGGAGCAACAAGCAAAAGTAACCGAGATTTTGTTGGCTGCGAATTCTGGTCGCATCACCGATGACTATGTATTCGCACACAAAAAACTGCGCTTACCCTCCCTCACTTACTCGGAAGGGAAGCATGCACCATGGAAACAAGAGTGAGATCCTGGACTGCATTGTCCCTTCAGGTCTCGACAATCACAGACCAGTAATGACAGCCTGTGTACTGGACGGGGCTGTGCTCGTTCAAATGCTTCGTCCTCAACGTGCGGAGACTATTGGTGAATATTTCACTGGTGAGTTGGTGCCATACATCCTCTCCTGGTTTGAAGGGAATGACCGTATCGACATTGTCCGGGATGTTTACTCCAAGACAAGCTTGAAGTCAAGAACTCGGGAACAAAGAGGCAGTGGAGCACGGAGGCGGGTCACTTTCTCAACCAGACTTTCTGGAAACTGAGCTGCCTTCCTTCATGTAGACCAGATCAAGCAGGAGTTGTTTGTGGAGATCGGCAAGAATCTGAAGCTCATAACACTTCCACAGGGCAAGCAGCTCTTCACCACAATTCTTGGTGATTGTGCGAGCTCACCAGCTGGAGCTGATGTTGACGCTGTGGCTCCCTGCACGCAGGAGGAAGCTGATACACGGATTTTTTCTCCATGTGGCTGCACCTGCCTCTGCCGGTCATCGTCGAGTAATTGTGTGAACCGTGAACAGTGATGCTGTTGTGTTGGGTGTCTCAGCATTTCTTGCCCTTGGACAAAAGATCGATGAAATCTGGACAGCGTTTGGTATGCGACGTAGTTACCAGTACATTCCAACACATGTCATTGCTCGTGAACTTGGGCCATCCAAAGCAAAGACACTGCCAGCATTTCATGCATTAACTGGATGCGACACGACCTCTGCATTCTTTGGCAAAGGCAAGAAGACGGCGTGGTCAGTGTGGCAGTCTCACCTGGAACTCACTTTGCCTCTACAGCTTCTCTCGTGCCCTAACCCCAGCATAGAGATGGTTACAACTCACACTGCAATGCTTGAGAGATTCACCATGCAGCTGTATGGTGTTTATGATGATGACTCCACAAGCGTAGATTCTGCCAGACTTCACCTTTGTTTCACAAAGGGAAAGACTTTGAGCATATGCCACCAAGCAGAGATGCTCTTCATCAACACCTCCTCAGAGTAGCGTATCAGAGTGGACATGTGTGGGGTAATATGCTGAACAAAGCTCCAGCTCCAGTCAATCCAACTGAATGGGGATGGCAACAAGAATCTCCCGATTCTGGGCCAACACCAGTTTACACCACACTTCCTCTCATTTCAAGAAACTTGCCAGAACTTGTCAGTTGCAAGAGCAAGAAGGATTGCAAGGCTCCTTGCAAGTGCAGCATGCATGGACAGCCCTGTATGATCCTCTGTACATGTATGTGCACCCAAGGCAACACCAGGAGTGAAATACAGAGAAATCATGAATCCGATTAGTTCAAATGGAACAAAGGTAGGCAATGAATGTGAACTTCAATGTTATAAGACACCTGTTACTTGTAGTTAAGGTTTACATGAAAGACTTTTTGACTGATTTGAAGTTGTGCTGTCATGCCTGAATCAGAGTATACATATGTGGGGAAACAGGTTCAATAAGTGTTCCGTATGAGTATCTGACTCTAATTCATGTTTCAATAAATTGTATGAATATTTCAACTTTGTGCATTCATTTCCAAAGTTTGACCTTTTAAATGCAATGCAAATGTTATATTGATAACAGCAATGTGTTTCAGTGACCTCAATATATATAGAAAACATGTGTTGCAATAGTTTCTATGACAAAAAGTTCCTGGGCTGTTTTGACCACATTACTCAATATGGCCGACGGCGGCCATCTTGGATTTTGAGATACAGCTTGTGTCTTTGGATAAATCTGTTTCAAAAGCATTGAGGAGCTGCTATGCCAAAGGTGACCTTGCATCATGACTTGATGTGTGTAATCCGGTTCCTAAAGATGTTTTCAGTTCTCTCTCTCTCTTTCTTCCTTTCTTTCTCTTTTAAACCTTTCCCTGGTAGATACAAATATGCAAAAGAAGTTTTATATCTGACATTTTCTCTCATTCATAAATTTCCTACAGAATTATATGTCCTTTTTCTGAGCCTTGCCAAGTCTTACAAAACGATTGATCACCTAGCCTTTTTTTCAGTCATTCAGTCGTTTATAATGTAATACAATGTCTATCGTCTATTAAAAAGCTTTCAGGGCAGAATACACCACCACCATTACCACCACAAGGACCACCACCACCATCACTACAACCATCACCACCAGCAACAACAGAACACACACACACACACACACACTCACACACACACACACACACACACACACACACTCACACTCACACACACACACACACACACACACACACACACACACAACCACCACCACCACCACCATCACCACCAGCACCAAGACTCACGCGATGGAACACAGGCAATACAACATACCACAATGCCACGCAGCCCAATATTAGAGCTACCCAGAAACATAACCACACAAACTTGAGCAATACCAAACGACAACTCTGCACATATCCAGGTGCGTCCGTAAAACATACATAAAAGAAATCACTAATTAGAAAACCTCAGCTGTTGCACCATAGAGAAAACTATTGTTCATCATACAACGAGAAAGACACACGGGAGAGCGCAGCCCTCTATCACAGTTAAACGGATCCTGATCCGCCTTTTGACCCGGGTCTACACCAATATGTAAAGAAACGAAAGCAAAACAAAACAAACAAACAAACAAGGTATCTGCTGTAACGTTGGAGAAAAAACAACAACAAACACACACACACACACACACACACACACACACACACACACACACACACGCAGGGACGCCAAGTAGTTTCATTTATTCTTTTCTTTCACTTCTGTGAGCAAATCAGCGTAGGAGTGCAAATAACTTTTGTTTTGTTTTTTTGCCTGGGGAAGTATGGTAAATACAGACTAAAAGTGTCGCTACCCCTTTACATTTTCAAAATTAGAATATGAAATATGCAAAAGTGGACATTTTTATCTCTAGAAATCATATTAAACGTTTTATGACACCATCAAGCCCTACACTCATAGACGGTAATCAGTCTTTAAGCAGCAATGGAAAGACAGGCGTTATCTTCCCCTGACTTGTTTTCTGTCGGTACAGTTCTACCAGTGCCTCGGATCAGCACCCAAATTTAACCGGTTCGTCCTTGGGGCACTTTCGATCTTTTCAGCATCAACTTTATTCACATTGTTTCAGTTATTGTTGCCTAATCTTGCCGACAGACAGACAGACAGACAGACAGACAGACAGACAGACAGACAGACAAACAAACAGCAGATGCGGAAGAAAACGTTCTCCGTGGCGAACGTGTCAAATGCTTTGCTGCTGTAGCTATTAATGTTACTGCTACCATTGATACCAGAAGGCCTGCTGTTGCAGCTGCTGCTTCTGCTGCTGCTGCTGCTGCTCTTCCTTCTTCTCCTCGTCCTCTTGCCTCTCCTCCTCCTTTTCCTTCTTCTCCTCCTCCTCCAACAGCAATACCATCTCATAACGATGGACACTGTGAACAACAAGATCTTCTAAGTCAAAAACAATGGTGATCCAGTGATGATGATGATGATGATGATGATGATGATGATGATGATGATGATGATGATGATGATGACGACGACGACGATGATAGAAAGCCAGCAGTGTCAGGTCCATTTCCACCATCACTGCCACCTGCAGCTTTGTTGAAGTTTGTGTAGGCTTTGCTGTCAAGCAGGTTATCGTAAAAAAGAAAAAAAGAGAAAAACTTTCCATTCATTCATTCATTCATTCATTTCTTTCTTTCTATGCGTTTTCCCCTTTCTTTCCTTTCCCTTTCTGCCTACCTTCTTTTACCCTCTTCGTGTCTCATCTTTCTTTCTCATCCACCATCTTTCCTTATCTTTATTTCGAAGTTATTCTCTCTCTCTCTCTCTCTCTCTCTCTCTCTCTCTCTCTCTCTCTCTCTCTCTCTCTCTCTCCCTCTCTCTCTCTCTCTCTCTCTCTCTCTCTCTCTCTCTCTCTCTCTCTCAAAAATTCTATATTTTGTCCTT
>CM031610.1:38413122-38418122 GCA_018398815.1 Conus ventricosus | reverse complement strand
TCTTTACACATTCTAAAACCGGTCGAATATCAGGAAACTGTCAAGACTAGTACCTCTTGAGCAGGACAGGATCGGATTGATCGGTTGTTCGATTGGCTGATTGATTCTTCTTTCGGTTTACTGTCTAGGTAGCTGTCAAGATCTGAGGTTTTGGAGCAGGATTTATGAGCTTAATGGTGATGAACACTTTGTGGACTGGAAAAAACGAAACCTGTAGCTTTCGCTGATCAGGGTGAATGGCATTGATTCTGCCATGTTACCGTGTGCTTGTTACATTTATAATAACAACAACGGCAGAAGCAGCAGCAACAACAACAACAAAACAACGTGCATGTCCTCTATTAAAAGAAAAATATATATCTGATGTTTCTGCGCTATTGCTATATGTGCATAATCTAAAGTGCTTAACGGATATCTGACGTCTCGGCCCCATTCCTGTATATGTATCCTGCGATAAGTAAACGATCTATGATTTTTGCCCTTTCACTTTGTACATGTAGGCCTACTGTGATACGTTCAGAATATCTGGCCATCTCCACTGTATAGCTGTGTCTATGTCCCGAATATCTGGTCTTTCTGCTGTATAACTATGTGTCTGTCTTTGATGTTAGTACAGAAATTCTAGCCTCTCTGCTATATAAGTGTGTGTATGCGTACTTTAATAAGTTCAGAATATCTGGCTTCTCTGCTGTATAACGATATGTGTGTGTCTTGCAGTAATATTCAGAATATCTGTTCCCTCTGCTATAGAACGATACAAAGGGATTTGTAGGCACATCAGCCTGTGACCGCATGAAACAGCTCGGGATTTCAGGTAAGAGGAGGACCAGAACTATGAGGGCAACGGCAGAGGCAGCTGAAAAGAGTTCCAGCTGGATCTGGTCGAGGAGGAACGAAAGTGAACTTCACAAAGCTTTAATTTCCCAACTAGAACAGGCGTCCCGTTAGCAGGGGTAAGACACCCGACTGCAAAGGCACGCCTTGAGACGCACACCCATCCAGAAGTTGTGGGTTCAAATACAGGCAGCGCCAAGAAAAAATAGTTGGCAGTAGAAGGGTATCTGGGAGTCAGCCCGAGAGTGCAGGGCCGAAACACTTGTCTGAGGTGGGTTTCTCCTCTGAAGACCTTCTGCTGTCAAGCTCTCCATAGAGTTTCTTCCTACTACCGGTGTGTGTATGTTCTGCAGTAAGTTCAGAATACCTGGCCTCTGCTATTTCAGAACTTCTGGCCTCTCTGCTATTTAACTGTTTGTGTATATCCTCTCGTAAGTTCAGAATATCTGGCCTCTCTGCATGTAACTGTGTGTCTGTGTCCTGTAGTATGTTTTAAAGTATCTGGCCTCTCGACTAGGTCTATGTTCTGTAGCAAGTGAAGAACATCTAACCTCTCTGTCCTGTTATTATGTGCATATCATATAGCAAATGAAAAAGAAAAAGGTCTGACCTCTCTGCCCTGTTACTGTTTGTACGTGCTATAAAGGAATGCCTCGCTCATCTGCCTCATAACTATGTGGATGACCTACAGTGTTGTTTGCTCGTCGAAGTTGACGACGACCAAAGACGTCACACTGAAGAGTATTGGGTACAGTGTGTCCGACTGTTGCGGATCAGTCCGATACGGACACGGAAGGCTTTTCCGCAAGTCGGGCAAGTGATCAACGGGGAGCGAAGACGAGGTGAAGGTGGTCTTAGACATGCAAAGTTCACGTTTCCTCTGATCCTCTATCACGTTATGCTACGCAGAAGCGGCAGCTCTTCTGCTGCTACGACTTCGCTTGGCGGGCTTTGGCTTCGCTTCGCTTCGCTTGGTTTCCCAAATGTTTGGGTAAAGTCGGAACTCTTTGATAAGGCCTTGATCGTGTCCTTGAAGGCTTTTTTCTTCTGACCATCCTGTGAACTCTTTCTTTCCGCCAGTTCACCGTAGAGCTGCGTCTTAGGAAGATGTGTATCAGGTATTCGTACAAGGTGGTCAGTCCATCTGACTTCACGCGCTTCTCAGCAGGATGTGGATTGTTGGCAAGTCAGTTTGAGAGAGAACCTCTATGTCTTGAACTTTGTCTTTCCAAGTGATCTTCGGCAGTTTTTTGTTGTTGATTTTTTTAGGGGGGTGGGGGGGGGGGGGGTGCGTTCATGTCAAGGTCGTTCAGCTTTTCGGCATGGCGTTCGTGGGTGTCGGAGTCTCGTTAACCCACAATAGTGTGAGTAATACAACTGCTTTGTACACTTCAGTTTTGTAGTCAGCGTGGTACATGTCGTCTCCCACAACAGTTCGCCGTGGCCAGTTGAAAGCTGAACGTCCCCCATTTCATCACGTTTGAGTTCGAGGACACGGGGTTACATGTAAATCTGAGAATGGAGCTGATCCCAAGCAGGGCCGTAGGACACATTTCGTTCCAGTTGATACTTCTTTAGAACACGCTTTCCCGCACACTCCATTGCCTTGGTTGACCTCGCTGAACTGCCCTCTGGGTTCTTCTGGGATCCTGATCTTTCTCTGTCTCTTGAACACTCTCTGCCATCTCTTTTGCCTTTAACCACCGCTTCATTTCTGTTGACCCCAGTCCCTGCTTGTTGGTGAGTAAGTCCTGCTATTTCCCTGATCATGAGGCTTTCTTTGGACACGTCCACCGCCTTCCGAAATTTCCATTTCCTGCCAGTCTTCAGCTTGGGCCGGATTGAAGTCACATCCTTGTTCCCAGAGTTATCAAGCATGGTTGATGACCGTGCTTTTTCATCGTTGTAGGCCTGCTCTTTCCTGTTTTCTCTGTCCTGTCACCATGTCATTTAATGGGTGGAAAATTTTTGGATTCTCTGCTCAGTATCCGTGTGTACAGGTCATTTTTATATGGAAAAAAGTCTTGTCTGCCTTTATACTGTGTGTATATATATTTTTTCGTACATAAATGATGTTAGACACCCCTGTCTGTCTGTCTGTCTTCTGTCTGTCTGTCTCTGTCTCTCTCTCCTAATGCCTTCTCTCTACTATTCTCTTGTCTTCTTTTCTCTCCTCTCCTCTCCTAACTACTAGCGCTTTTTATGGCGAAGGATTAATGCCGAGTGTATGTCTGAAAGTGCGTGTAAAAGATTTCAAGCCTCTTCCCTCTATTTCTGTGTACATGTCTTGTAGTAAGCGAAGAAGGTCTGTCCTGTCTGTCCTGCTGCCGTGCGTGTGTGACATATAGTAAGCGGAGAATCTCGGACCTCTTGACCCTTTCGGCGGGTTCTTCTGTGTCACAGTCAATGAAGAAACCGTGGAATCTATGACCTATCTCAGGCATTGTATCATGGAAGCCCTTCGTCTCAGTGCTCCGGGAGCCGTCTTTCGCCGAGTGATAACGCCAGTGAAAATTAAGGTCAGTACTTAGTCTCTTTCTCTCTCTCTCTCTATGAATTTTAGCACTTCATTAAAAAAAAAAAAAAATAAAATAAAAAAAAAAAATATATATATATATATATATATTGTCGCCCGTTATTTTAGAACCTCAATCAATTTATTTACTCAAGATATTATTATAACAATTATTATAACAATCCCGGTGACTCTAAGCTAAGGCTGTTTATGACTTACAATGAACGTGCAATCAAGAATTTTGCTATTTTCTTATACAAGCTCTCAGAAGAAGAGAAAATTTACACAATGAACGTGTAACCAAGAGTTTTGCTATTTTCTGATATAATGCTTTCAGAAGAAGATAAAATCATTTATCTTGACTGATGGAAAAGTTGAAATATTCAGGAATGTGTGTGAACTGCTACTGAATCGCCATGCAGTAATGTTTGCAATGCCATTCTTTCTTTTCCTTCTTTTGCTCGCGTTATGATCGCACAGTTTGAGCACACCTTTATGTGGGGCTTCGATGTTTTCGCATAGATTCGGAATTCTAAGTCATGATCTCTCTCTCTCTTTCTCTCTGCTCGTGCCTTCTCTCTCCTGTTCTCTTTTCTTCTTTCTTGTCTCTCCTCTCCTTACTTCTAGTGCCTTGTATAGCAAAGGAATAACGTCACTGTTCTCTTTTCTTCTTTTCTGGTCTCTCCTCCTCTCCTTACTGCTAGTGCCTTTAATAGAAGAGGACTAATGCCGCCTTGCTGTCAGGCAGAGACATCCATACACTGACACTCCCCGCCACACCCCTACCACACTGTCCTACCTTCCCCATTACCCCTCTCTCTGGGCCTTTTTCTCTATCACCTATCCTCTTTCCCTTCCCCCGCCCTGTCTCTTTCTCTCTTTCTGTCCGTCCGTCTCTCTGTCTGTTGTCTGTCTGTGTTTCTGTCATCATCATCATCATCATTATCAACGTCGTCGTGGTCGTCGTCCTCTTCAGATGACGTTTATTTTCTCTTCAGGAGGACGAAGATTTATTATGCTAGAAGTTTATATTATGGGCAAAGGTTGTCCCCACTGAATGTGGATGTGTTGAGAGCCCCAGGGTTTGGCTGGTTTCAAGAACTCATGACAATTTTCTAGACCTGGGCCAAAATGAATAGGAGAGGAGAGAGAGAGAGAGAGAGAGAGAGAGAGAGAGAGAGAGAGAGAGAGAGGGAGTTTCTTTGCGCACGTGAGTGCATACACGCGTGAACGCATAACATTTTTAGTTTGACAGCAGACACATACAATCGACTGATTGACCCTGTGTGTATGCACTCAGAACAAGCACCATTGAAACGATATGCACTAATTGATTCACAACTAACTACAAATACGAAGTTATAGCCAGTTGAGGACATACACACACACACACACATACACACACACACACACACACTCTCTCTCTCTCTCTCTCTCATGTATTGATTTTGATGCGTTATTTTAGGACTTCACAGTGCCAGTCGGGGACCTGTTGGCGATCTCTCCTTTTTGGGCACACCGCAATCCTGAAATCTACCCGGACCCTGAGCAATTTTTGCCAGTAAGTGTGTTCTGGGCTGTTCTGTAGCGCAGCAGCACGCTGTGGCCGCGGTAATTACAACAGCTGCATCGACAGCAGGAGTGAGAGCAA
>CM031610.1:38365622-38410622 GCA_018398815.1 Conus ventricosus | reverse complement strand
GTCTCGTTTCACTTTAAGGCCGTAATCCTGACGAGAGGTTGTCCAGTTGCATTTTAAGACCTTGATCCTAATATGGCGATTTTTTTTAAAAACACTTTTAAGGCCTTGTTTCTAACACGGTGAGCTGTCCTGTTATTCTTTAAAATATTGTTTCTGACATGCTGTGTTGTCCTGTTACACTTACAGAGTTTCTGTTCCTGATATGATGGGCTATCCTGTGACAGTTTAGAGGTAGACGGTTATCCTGTTACATTTGAAGACTTTGTTCCTGATATGATGGGTTGCCCTGACGTACATTGATACATGGCATGGTATACTTTAAGGTTGTGTTCCTGAAATGAGAAGTTGTCATGACAAACTTTAAGGCTGTGTTCCTGTCATGATAAGTTGTGGTGATGTACTTTAAGGCTGTGTTTCTGGCATGATTAGTGATCCTGATACACTATAAAGCTGTGTTCGTGTCATGATTAGTGATCCTGATACACTTGAAGGCTGTCTTCCTGACATGATTAGTTCTCCTGATACACTTTAAGGCCGTGTTCTTGAGATGGTTGGTTGTCCTGATGTGCATTAAGGCTGTGTTTCTGACATAATTAGTTCTCCTGATACACTTTAAGGCTGTGTTCCTGACATGAATAGTTGTCCTGATATACGTTAAGGCTGTGTTCCTGACATGATTAGCTGTCCTGATACACTTTAAGGCTGTGTTGCTGACGTGATTAGTTGTGGTGATACACTTTAAGGCTGTGTTGCTGACGTGATTAGTTGTCCTGATATACTTTAAGGCTGTGTTCCCGACGTGGTTAGTTGTAGTGATATACTTTAAGGCTGTGTTCCTGACATAAGTTGTACTGGTATACTTAATGGCTGTGTTCCTGACATGATTAGTTGTCCCGATACACTTTAAGGCTGTGCTCCTGACATGATCATTTGTTCTGATAGAGTTTCAGCTGTTCCTTGTATAATTAGTTTTCCCAATGTACTCTAAGGCTATGTTCTTGATATGATTAGTTGTCCTGATGTACATTTAGGCTCTGTTTCTACCATGATTAGTTGTACCGATATGCTTCGAGACTGTTCTTGATATTTGTTTTGTCCTGGTATGCTTTTAGACTCTGTTCTTGACATGATCTGTTGTTTTGGTATGGTTTTGGGCTCTGTTCCTGACATGTTGAGTTGTTCCAACATGTTGTAAGACTAGTTCTGAGGTAACGTATTGTCATTATATACTTAAAAGCTTTGTTCCTGACACAAACGACAGTCTTTAAGACTCTGTTCACGATTTTTCTTATGAGTTATTCTGATATACATTAAGTCCCTGTTCCTTACACGTTAGTTGTTCAATGTGCACTTAAGGCCTTATTCGTGATTTGGCGAGTTGTCCTAATATACGGTAACTCTGTTCCTGACATGGTTAGTTATCCTGATAAAGTTTAAGGCGAGTCTTCCAATAGAATACGTTAGGGCCTTACTCCCTACACGGAGTTATGATCATCAGCAAGTCAAACGCACACTCTCAGTCCTGGCAACATCGTTCATAATAGCAAAATACTCCAGCAGCCAACCCGTCCTCCCCTCGCGACTCAATACGAAGTGGAATTTTCATCACCGATTCTTGTTTTCTGTATTGACTGAATATTTGGCGGATGGGTTTAACACACACACACACACATCAAAAGGATCACATTATTTTATCACAGGCATTCAAAGAGAGACAAGCCAGCCAGCCAGCCATTTTATTCTTCCTGTCATTCAGTGTTGTTGGAAGGTTGCAGCACTTTGTATGCTTACTTTAAACAGCCCATGTTACGAGAAGTAGCTCAAGAAAGCTGAAAATCGCAGTGAGAGTAGTAACTCCGAAAATACGAGAAAAAAAAGTAAAAAACAAACAAACAAACAAAAACGACAACTAATGACTTGTTCTTCTTGGCAATTTTATACACACGATGATCTATGCCGGTGATTTTGTATACCAGTGTGGCCTTCTAATTTACACTGTCAAGCATTTCTTTCCTTGGCCTGCTTACGTGAAGTTGAGATTCTACTCTTGTTTGAATCTCTCACTCATTTGCCACCACAGTAAACGCTGTCACATTGTCAAAAACATACCCCAGCATACTGTGACTTGGTCTTGGGTCTTAAAATAGATACACTTAAAACACCTCTTTCGAGTTGTCTGAAAAGGGGACAGCGCGCATCAGTAGAAGTTACAGCTTTTCATTCTTTGGTTATGAATTTATACATACATGTATTCATGTATGCACATATCAAACTGCAATGAGAATCTGGAACTTGACAATCACTTCAAACGTTTTTTTCTTTTTGTTTTTGTTTTGCTTTGTTTGTTATCATTTCATCAGAGGCTTCTATAGGGTTTACAAAACATACATTGGATGTCAGCGTAGAAACAATAAATGAAACCGAAACAGAATTAAATGTATGACATCCGCAAACTACACCGGCAGAAGATACATCCATCTCCTTTACTACATTTCGAGCAAAATGTAATATGATATAAAAAGGCCCTTAAAAACAAACTTTTCCCTTCGTTGACCCCACTTTACCGTCTTTTCTTTGCATCAATACCGAGTACAATTTTTTTTTCAGTATGTCGGATGAAGAAATCATAGGCAATATGAATTTGGGGGATTGAAAATATTTTATATAAATTTAGGGAAGAAAGGGATTCGTTGACTGTAAGGAGAGGTGAGAAGCAGGCTATTGCTGTCAACCGTGCGCATGCTGGAATCATAGCGTAGCAGACGTGGTGTAGGATAGATGGTCGTGTCCAAACGCAGTGACGCCCCTTTGATGACGCTCGAACTAGAAAGAAATCAGTGGGGTCAATAACGGATGAATGTCGCCGAGATACGAAAAGAACACGGGGCAGGAACATTGTGTAAACGAAAATGTTTTCAGCGTGTGTGTGTGTGTGTGTGTGTGTGTGTGTGTTCTCGTTTTTGGCTGTTAAACAGGATCCCTCTTTCCGGTTTCAAATGTTTACTTAAATGTTTGTGTGTAAACGGGAAAGGGATGGGTTGGGAAGCATTAAGAAAGGGGCATTGTTCCATTGCACTCCTCCATTGCTATTAAGAATTTATTACCAGGAGACATAATAAAAAAAAAAAAGGATACGTACATAATCATGGAGGGAAATGTGTGTGTGCGTGCGTGCGTGTGTGGGTGCGTGCGCGTGCGCCTTGGGGGTATAGATAATGTTAGAAAGTGTGGAAGGCCACCAATAAACTTTTTTTTTCTTTCTTAATATATTTTCATCTCTTTATTTGTTTCGTATGAACCATTTACGATTATTTCACTTTTGATTCCCATTTTGATTTGTATACGGATTGATTTCCGTGCTGTTCCTTTTTTGAGAACTGGGAACATGTTTTATTTAATTTTCTTGCACCTGTTCAATTTTTTTTTTCACGTCTAATAGTTCTCTCAAAGCTGTTCTCTTGTGCGTTGTATTTGAATTATTTTGTGTCTGTTTGTTCCTTTTTTATCATTGTAAGATTACATTGCAAGATTAAAAAAAAAAATTCGATGCATATTCTGCATATTTTATGTTGAAAGACGTCAACAAGTATTGAACAACTGTAGTTATTTGCTGTACTGTTTCAGAGCCCAATGCGCATGGCGGGGGTTGTACACCCTGAAACTCCCTGTCCGGTTCACTTGAAGAAACTGTAAATTGTGGGCGATGACTAGAATCATTCTGTATTCCACACAGCACCCACATCTGTGCTGGAAACTGAATATTCACACCACAGATATGAAACAACGTGGGTGCGCTCTACATCTGAGTAAGAACTGCATTTGAGGTACATCCACTTCAAATCTGAAAATGCGTCAGCGACTATGTCTAAAACATAACAATCAGAAATGATGAGCATTTTGCCGTTATCGTTCCACTGCTCTTTTTTGGTGCAATTGCAAGATTTCATTTCTTCACCCTTCTTTGCTGTGTTTCTTGCAATTGCACCAAAAAAGAGCAGTGTCCACTAAGCAATAAATGTCTTCACGACAATATTGTATACCAGGCTACCGTGACATCAGAAAATGAAAAAGAAACATACATAGGGATCACTGAAAACCACTTCAAAACCAGATATGCAAACCACAAACAGTTATTCAACAAAGAAAAATACAAAAACCAAACTGAATTGAGCAAATACATTTGGAAACTTAAAGACGCAAAAATAAACTCTAGCATATCCTGGAAAATCAAAAAAAGGGCATCACCAAACAGCAATATTTCAAAAAGATGCAACCTATGCCCAACTGAAGAATGGCTAATACTATGTAAACCCCACTTAGCAACTCTTAATACTAAAACAGAAATAGTAAATAACTGCAGGCACAAATGGAAATCGTTGTTAGTGAACACATCCCGAACAACCTGAAAATCACCCAAAAAACACGTGCAACCAACACGCACGTAAAAATAGCTGCAACCCGGCCCCACACGCTATATAACACCGGCGGTGGGCAACCCAAACTCCATCCGGACGATAGCCAAGCGCTAGAAACAAATTTGTAGATATTTTTAAACACTCCTCTTAATACTTGTTTTATCTAATGTTGCTCCCCAAGGGGTTGAGCACTTGTAAAATTATTTTAGGCTTTTTAAACCTGCTAATCTATCTATCTATCTATCTATAAGCTTACATACATGTGTGTGTGTGTGTGTGTGTGTGTGTGTGTGTGAGAGAGAGAGAGAGAGAGAGAGAGAGAGAGAGAGAGAGATAGATTATGTCAACAAGACGACAGTTGAATGGTTTGGATTCTTAGTCTTTGGTCAAATCATTGCAGTATCTGGTGAGTAAAGTATGGAGCAAGGATTTTTTCCCCCCGTAGGTTTTGTTTTTCCCGATCTCTCAGGTCAGCATATGAACCAATCTACTTGTGGCTCATTCCCTTCACTGTATCTTGGGACCGCGCAAGCGAAAGATCTGTTGCGCGCACTGAAGTTCCTGTGTCCATGTCAACATTGGAAGGGTTATGGAAACACTACTGCACATTCTGAGAAGACTTCTCTCCGAGATGGCCCACTTATTTTTTGACTCACATATGCAACGAGTGAGTTTTTGTAATCATATAGCGACAGTTCTCTGAGTGCATGTAATTTTTTGTACAGATCAGTGTGTCCATAGTAAATCTGAGCGCTGGAATTTTCTCAGCACGCACAAACAAGCATAATCAAACTTGGCAGGGTGATGAATATTGTCAAGACCTTTCAAGTCATCCCTTGCGTGATGATAACAGCTATACATTTGCAACTAACATTTTCAGCAATGGAGTAAAAATTAGAGTTACGGAATCGTCATGTTCTTGAAAAGTAATGATCACCAGCAACTACTGCTTTACATGTTGATAAAAGAAAAGTTGATTAACATCATATGCAAAAATTGTGATAAATATCACGTATCATTTTACCAAGATCAGACCATATAACACCATTTCTACCAAACAGAGGTGGACCTATGAATTAATGCATCACTTGATATAGAACTTAGCTACAACAGACCTAAAACACCATTTCTACCAAACAGAGGTGGACCTATGAATTAATGCATCACGTGATATAGAACTTAGCTACAACACGTGACAGCAGTAGAGTGTCATGTATATCATGTCAAAATATTACGTCACTCTGATCATACAGGCTTGTGATCTGTTGGTCTAAAAAGAAAAGGAAGTGTAAACACACCATTTGACAGAAACAAGATTTCTGGGATGAGCTTTTCACTTGAGAGGAGCTCATGAGGTCATTGTGTAACTGGCACAGAGAAGAGTAGTAATAAAGGTCAGGACATTCCAGAGTGCGGCCTGGGGTCAGAAAGAGGAGTTGTCGGGTGGCAGTGGACACGAGTGGAGGTGAGGTGATGGTGCTTAAGGGCACAAATGAATATAAGGTCAAAGGGAGACTCGCGAAGTCGACTGCTAGTGCAAGTGCTAACTGCTTTCTACACTTTCTGCGTTTATCGTTAGGTGGTGGTGTTCAATTCGTGCATTCACCCTTCATTCCCCAATGTACCCTGTGCCTTTCATTCTGCTGTGGCACGTAATCATCACATGTGGAAGGAAAATTGCGTCTCTTGGTGTTTTTTTTTCTTTTAAAGGAAATCAGCATTTTTTCGTTTGATTTGACTTGGACATGTTGAGGACATGCTTTGTTTTATTATAAACTTTCAGCACTTGACTATGAGTTTCAGTCTGTGCATTTCAATTTCAATTTGTGTATTGTTCGGTTTTCAACTTGCTGCAGCCCTGAGCTGGCGATTGAGGTCGGCTGGGCTACAAGTACTAATGACTTGAAATGGAAGCACAAACACATAGAGTGTGCATCAACTCGCGTGGCGAGGAGAGTGGCGTTGCCTAGGATTCGCCTCTCTCCACTGAGATAATGCAATATCATGGATTTATGCTGTTTTCCATCGTATTCGAGATGTTTGTAGAGTATTGTGGTTTGGGGTAAACCTTCTCTCATGAGTATGTACATTTGTAATATTTTTATTATAGTTTTTCTTTAATACTTTTTTCTCTCTCTCTCTCTGTACACACACATCTGTCTATCTGTACACACACACATCTGTATATCTATCTGTACACACACATCTGTCTAAATATCTAGCCATCTATCTATATGTATATCTTTATCTATCTATCCATACATCTATCTACATGTATATGTTTATCTATCTATTATGTGTGTGTGTGTGGACATTTATTTATGTGTGTGTGTGTGGGGGGGGGGGGGGGGGTGAAGTGTAATGAGTTGTGATTACTGATCCAAGTGAAGGTTGGAGCAGTTTACACTTCTGTGCAATCTATCATGTGAATAAGCATTAAAGACGAAAATCTATGAAAACTGTACACTTGTTTATCCGTTTCTTGTATGAGCCTGGTCTCTCACGCACGCACGCGCACGCGCTGATGGACGCACACACACATTCCCGTCTATAATCACTTTTAATGAACAAACGCTAAACTCAAGGAACACACACACACAATCACACGCGCGCACACACACATTCGTACCCCCGTAGACACATACATATACCCCCGACCTCAATCCCTTGCCTTTTCCCTTAAAACGTATACAATGTAAAAACAAAAAGTGTTTATAAATATCAGCTTAAATTACTTTTCCGTGCAAGATCTATGGTACCGTCTTTACGCACTGTTATCTCTGTATTTCTGGCCTTCATTCGTTTCGTTCCATAAATTACTGCCGCAGTAAGTGAGGGATCACATAAAAAAGTAAGTCCCAGGGAAAATAGAACGGTGTTCTACTGCTGATAGTTCCGCGCAACTTAAAGGGAAGTAGGCCTAAGCAAATTCGATTCAACAGGCAACGCATTAGGCGTATCTTTATTATGATCTGGTGTAACGATCCATTTCAACTCCCCTCCACTTTTTTTTTTAACTCTCCGGGAGTTAGAATTAGCACGTGCTAGATCAACTCCCCCACCCAAAACGATATGAGAAATAAACATTTGATATACACCCTCTCCCTCCCCCCCTCTCTGTCTGCCCGTCTCCCTCTCTTTCCCTTTCACCCCCCCCCCCTCTCTGTCTGGTGGGCTATTTGTCTGTCCGGTTGTCTCCGTCTCTGTGACCCCCCCCCCCCCCCCCCTCTATGTCTGTCTTTTATATAAATCGTCACTCGGTTAGTTCTTGTTTGGATAGGTTTTCATTGTTGATAACCTCTGTGCAAATCCAATGCAAGAGACTAAAAGAGCTATAGCGGTTGGACCTATAATTCCGAATACCACAGTATAGCACATTCCTGATTATGTGTCTCCTGAATGATATGCTCTGGCTTGCAGTAGAATGAGGGATACTTCATCCCCGAGACTGACCTAGCTTCGTAATTTTGCTAAATGATGTTTTTCTGTCACGTGGAAGGACTTATGAAATGATTCGGATGTATGTGAACTATGCAATGGTGTAAGATGCATTTGTGGTTTACGTTCGTTTGCATTTTCATTTACAGGCCACGGTTGCTAGAGCCCTTGTCGTTACTTCTACCTTTATTTTCCTTTTTCCCCTTTACTTGCACCTTTTTTCTTTTCCTTTTGTTGGGCATTGTCACCAGCCCTTTTTTGCATAAAAACTTTAGACCAAATTAAAGAAAGAAAATCTTCACTGGGCGTATGGCCTGTGCATAAATTTTGACAACTTTCAAATTTCATTGAAAACTAGCATCAAGTCCTCCGCATCATCGGTTTTTAGTACAATTCTTCAAATAACGAGGCTAGAAGGAGACCTTAGTTTTGTTTTCCTTTTCACAGTTACTCTTTATTTACTTGCTTTTTTCTCATAAATACGCTCATTCTATGCTCATTTTCTCTTTTTATAGAGTTTGGTCATTTGAGGAGTCAATACTTGTCCAGCATATTAAACACAGCAAGTCCATGCTTAGTGGAGAGAGCCATGCGCAAGCACGCTTGTGTGGGTGTTCCCTCTTCCCTACTCATTCCCTTGCCCTCCCCTCTACACACAGTTCTCTCCTGACCTCCACCACCACCCTCCACACGCACCAAGTTCTCTCCTTCCCCTCACTTTCTTATTTTGTGGACTCTGTATAGCAGCCCAATAGCGGCGAGTGGTAGAAACAGTAGTAAGTTGTGGGGATAGGGTGGGAGGGGGCATTCCAACATAACGTAGACACACACATGCACCGACTTTGTGTATTCAGCAAAATTTTATTTTCAGATCAACATTGCTGTACGACAAAATTTATACATTATTGACACTAATACACGGTCATAAATTCTTATATCGGAAAAAAATGTCCACCCCGTCACAAAAATTGTCTTGGAAGGAAGTGGGTTTTGGAAAAAAAAAATTTTTTTTTAATCAATCTGAAATAAAGACAACTCATTACAATAAAAATGCACTCCCAGCAAAAATTGGCAGCCGCCCATCCCATATCGACTTTGATCAGGAAATTTTCAGCCGTTCCAATTGCCGGCCGGAAGACAACCAACCATCAGCGCGGTGACTTCAGGCTTCACTGTACTTCCATTAAACCAACTGCTTCAAATTTTTTCTTTTTTTAATATACATTCGGGTGAATCCAGGAAACTTCAGTGTTCAAGATTTAGCGTGGTGAAAAAGTGACTTTTTAGGGGGTACTTAAAAAAAATTAAAAGTTAATGACAGAACACCGAATACTCCTAACCTGTGCTTATCATGACCATACCGTGTCTAAACGTCGGTAAAAAGTTAACAAGCGATTCAACAGCCAGTGTAGATTTAAATGCAAGCGAAAACTGCAAATGGGCTGTAACATGCCATCACAGAGATAATATTTGGCGCTTCTCAAGGACCACAAACCCAAGAGGCGTGGGGTGCCATTTAAACCTTTCAGTCGTGTTTGAAATTGACGGTTGTTTTTTCATAAAGGCGTAATTTCTTTAAGAAGTTGGCGAAAAGCTTTGTACATGCTGCACACAAGCAAAAAAACAACAACAACAAAAAGGGGGGCGGGGGGGGGGGTTAAGGAGTCTAATATGGATAGACTGCGTTTCGAGCATAGTCTTAAGTCCAAGCAAACACGTGAAAGTAAAAGAAATGGCATCAGTTTGGGGGACACCACCTGGTGCAAAGATAGGGTCACGTGGGGGGGGGGGGGGGAGCGTTAGATGTTACGTCAGCTAAAGGTCGTGTCTGGAACATTGTATATGTCATCAAGTGAAATGATTGGAGGGAATAGTTTCAATGATCGCGATTTTGTCCAATTGTGGCGTGTGGCCTGTCCATGAATTTGTAACAAATAAAAACATGAACAACAGTGAAACAGGAGGGGGCAGTTCGGTTTCCGTTGAACGTATTTCTAATCCCTCAAAAGTTTCATTGGAACAAAGAGTTAAAAAAAATAATGGGTTAGAAACAAAAAAGTGTTGGCAAGACAACCTCCAAGAGCTGGACCCATTTACTCCCTACAAATTTATCAGAGGATCGCTCAGACTGTTGGTCCCGTTTTAAGTCGAGTCCACTAGAGATCTGAACGAGAACCCATCGGTTAGAGGGGAAAAACTTTCTAAATTGTAATTCTTGCATAAAAAGCTTCCATAGTTTGAGTGATCCGTTTCGTCTCGAGAATAGGCCTACGTACGCGTGCGTATATAAGCACTACGCATATACCTGCCAGCTTTCCAATGTCAGAATTCGTTAATGTGCTATTTGAGTGCGTGTGTGGGTCAGTGTGTTCAGAGGAAGGGTCAAGAGGGTAAAACTGATGCGGATGTGCGCAAGCGATGCGTGTGCATGTTGGTGCGTCGGAATGCGGGAGAGGTACGGGGAAGGGGAGGGGGGGGGGGGGAGATGTACGGGAAGGGTGGGGCGAGGGCAGCGAGTGTGCACGCGTGTACCGAGACGTCGTTGGCGGGTGGGGGTGGGGTGGGGGTGGGGTGGAGCAGACCTGCATGAATGGGGACGACGGACCCGTAGTTTCTACCTTCATTGCGAACCATTATTTGTGTGAGCGTGTGCATGTAAGCGTGGTGCGTTCTGTGGCGCGACTATGGGCGAGAGCATCCCAACCTCCACAATTTTAAGTTATTAAAGTAATGCATTCTGAAGTGCCGCCTCTTCAATTTATTGTAAATATAAATTGTTAAAAAAAAAATCCGCAGGGAAAAAAACTTGTGCTAGTGAAGGTCAAAGAAGCTCCCCCCACCCCCTCCATACCTTTACAAAGGCTACACGAGGGTGCCAGCCATTTAATCTTTACCGTTAGATATATGGAACCGCAGAGTTCACGCGTGGATTTAACACAAAGAAAAACCGTTTTTATCGCGAGAATACGTGCGTGAATAAGGGTGCGTGCATCTTCGAATCGTTTACAAGCGTAGCTGCAAGCACATAGCTGCCAAACTCTGCGTCGATTTTCCCGGAACCAAGTGGTGTAAAACTAGCCGATGTGCTAATCCGAGCGCGTGTGCATGGGTCAGCGGTAGAGACTGGTGCAATAAGGAAAAGTTGGTGCGGGTGTACGCAAGCAGACGCTGTGTGCGTGTGCATGTTCAGTTTGTAATGCAATATAAAAACATAAAATCATAATTGTAATTCAAAGCGTGCGCGCACACACACACAGCCGAAAAACTCGCACACGCAGACCACACACGAGCGCGTTCAACACCAGCAAACACGCGCACAGTGGAAGTGGAATCGTTAATCAGTCCGAGGGAACAGGGAGGTTAAAGTTTATAAAGAGCGTGTTCGCGGCGTTTTGTGTTGGCGTGTTGCGTGCGTGGTTTGGCGGGGGGGGGGGGGGGGGGGGGGGGGGGGGGGGGGGGGGGGGGGGGGGGGGGGGGGGGGGAGGGGGGGGGGGGGGCACGCAGTGTGCGTGTATGCACTCCTACAGTTCGTGTGTCGTGTTGAGAAACGAGAGCGTGTGTGGTGTGCGCGTGTTTGTGGGAGGGGGAGAGCGTGAGTTGGGCGTGTGTGGTACAGGGCAGTTAATGGTCGAGCTTTTAGGGACATGTTCTAGGCGTGTGTAGTAAGGGCCGTTAATGGTCGAGCTTTTAGGGACATGTTCTTTCACGGTAGTCCTTGAGCGGTAGAGGGCAGCGTGTTGACGTGCGCCAAGTGCAGAATTTGCCGCTTCTTTCCAGATACAGAAGCGTGTGTGCATGTGAAAGCGTACATGTACACGGGTTTTTAACAGTGTGGTGCGTCAATGTGTGCAACATTTTATACCATGGAACATGGATGGGAGTGTGTGCGTGTGTGTGTTTAATGGCAAATGATGGCCGTGGGATCTGCACAAATTTGTTACGACTACTCAACTGGCCACAGGGCACAAATGGGAGCTTCTTTGCTCACCAGAAACACACCCATACTAAGGCGAGCATGCCTCTGTAACCCAATAAGTGCACCATACTGGTTTACGAACAGTTCATACTCGGATCGTTTTTTTTAAAGTTGTATAAACTGTTCTGGTCCAAAATTGTACTGCTAGATCTGGATCAGCTGGCTGAATACTGAAGAGTTTTAGTGTGAGGAGCAAGTACCAGTACAACATAAAACCGCTGGATGTCAAAACCTATAAAGCAACAATAGGTTCATCATCACATTCTAGGTTTGGAAAGTCCCCCCCCCCCCCCCCCCCCATGTGAGTGTATGCAGTGGGAACTGGGCTTCTTATGAAAGTTTTTGTCTGAAATATAAATGCAGTTCACATGTGTCTTTGAACCTCACACGACTCCTTGATGAGCAGATGCAGTTAATTGACCATTTAAAGGAAGCGTTTCACCCATATAGAAAAGATGACCGGTCTCTTTTGCTTGCCTAGGATCTTTTCTAACTGCTAATATGCTGAAATGTGTATCTTCATTGTAAGCAATATATTTAGTTGATCTCAAATTGAGAGCCCCACAATATGAAAGGGCTTACCATTATTCTAAAGTAGAATCGACATGTCTGCATGTTGGATACTAAAGTGACAAACTTAAAGGTCATGTTTTGCATGGCCAGGCCATGCATTCTAGTCCAGTTCGGTTTAGAATGGTAATGGTCAACAATCATGCTCACAAACAGCCAGATCTGTATAATCCAGGAACAGAATAAGAACACAGAGATTATGTAAACACACAACTTTTAGGAAACTGGAACCATATGAGAAAAAAAAATTACACAGCAAGAGACACAGATAGGGAGAGACAGAATCAATGAACTGAAAAACAATACACTACAAAAACAATACACTACACCACACCACCCAAAGAAAGATGTTTATTACATCGAATTAACAAATCTCATCTGCTTACAAATTGGGAGTTCTCCAGACAAATAGCATTTACGCTGGCACTGGCGACATCAGCAGCCACTCTGGAACAAACAAAATTTTTTTTTTTCAGGCAAATGGAAGCTTTAAAGGAAAAAAAAGCAAAGCTATATTCAAGAGGGATAGAAATTGTGTCGCTCTATGTTCTAGTCTGACTCTGATTAGTTACTTTGACACATTCAGTTTATTCCCTTCCCCCACCCATCCCCAAATTTATTGACATTTGCTGTTCTGCATTACAAGATTCTCACTGCTAGTTAAGTCCTGGAGATCTATTTTCACAATGGAAAACAGACTATGAAAAATAGAGATCTATTTTCACAATAGAAAACGGACTGTGAAAAACAGAACAAAATCATGGTATGAGAATACCATACCTAGTGAGGTAACTCCGCAACACATACACACTTGCCATAAAGAAACCTCAATACAAAATTTGCTTTTTACTCATCTATTCTATAAAATTAATGAAAAAAATTAAAACATCACTCCATCCAAGAACAGCCATTTTTTCCCATTTGTGGTGAACTTGTTCACGAGGAGGAAAAAGGAAGACAAACAGACCAACTCTACTTCAGTGTTCTCGGTGCTGAAACAATTCTCCCTAAATTCACTCAACCCACAGAATCCTATGGATTAAGAGCACATAGATTTTCCAAGTCTAAACAAAGTACTGAAACCCTCAAGAACAAAATAAAGTCATTCCATATGCTCTGCACACTAAATAATTAACTTTTTTTGTTAAGGGAAAAAAAAACCACCCAAATTTCAACAATTTTGTTAAACTGAAGACATCACATACAAGAAGATTTGTCTTCAACTACTGTGGGGAAAAAACAACAACAGATTACTGAACACTGGACTTTTAAATTGTGATGGAATTCAGCAAAAATGTGTTTTTGCACAAGTGCACCGAGTAATCCCCCCCCCCCCCCTCACACACACACTGTGGTGGTGATGTACCTCTTGGTCCATCTCCTCTTTGCTTTTTGATAAACAGGCAGTTTTCATTTTAGGCCAGAGTTCATCTTCATCCTTTTCTGCTTGCTTTTGTGCAGCAAATAAAGTTGTTTCTGGCTCAAAGTCTGCCAAAATTCTTCTGAAATCAAAAGACTAAAGGTGGCGCTCCATAGGCAAATCACGGGCCACACCCAATGACTGACCCGACTTCCTGGCTGACAAAACAAGCGAAAGGTTTTTGAAGCTTCACTTCTGCAGCCTACCACTCCAGTCAACAGTTAGAATCTCTAGCAACTTTTGTTTTTCAAATTTTCTTACTTTTCTTTTTTAATTTTTTGGGGGGTGGGGGGGGGGGGGGGGGGCCTGGGCCCAGCAGCAATGGGCAATTTGACATTGTATTAACATCGCCCGATTAAGGAGAGATAAGATAATGTTGCTTATAGCCCAACCGACCGCAAAGGGCCACATCAGGGCTAGCTGTTAAGGAAAATCCCTACTTGAAAAGCATGCGTGATAGAACTGTACAGGGTCGACAAATGCTATAAATCTGAGCCTCATACAGCGAAGGTTAATACATTGCTACAAATCATCATTTAGGAATCTGGGACTGAAAGCTGAAATGTGGGAATTGGGCTTTTAACTGAATACTTCATCCTCCATTACTTCAGTTAACTATTGTTGAAATTACAAACAAAACGCATTTTCAACAACATGTGACTGCCAAAACTTGCAAAACATTTGTGCTCAATTCTGCAATAGTTTATGTGTACTCAAAAATATTCTCTCCTAACCCCAGGTTTTTTGTCTAAGGCATGACTTTGTGCTACATGACTATGAGAATACCATGCCACGTGAGGTAACTCCACAACACATATACTCGCCATAAGGAAACCTCAATTTAAAAAAAATTCCTTTTCACTCAACTATTCAATAAATTCACTGAAAAAATTTTAAAAAGCCATTTTTTTCCCCACATGTAGTGAGCTGGTACACAAGGGAGGAAGTAAAAAAAATGAACAGACCAACTCGACTTCAGTGTTCTTGGCGCTGAAACAATTTTCCCTAAATTCACTGAACCCACAGAATGTCATGGATTAGGAGCACATAGTGATTTTCCAAGTTTAAACAAAGTACTGAAACCCTCAGGAACAAAATAAAGTAATTCTACATGCTCTGCGCACTTAATCATCAACTTTTGTTGTGAAGGAGAAAAGACACACAAACTTCAACAATTCTGTTAAATTGAAAGCATCACATATGCGAAGATTCATCTTCTAACTTCTGAGGGGGAAAAAAAACAGATTACTGAATACTGGACTTTAAACTGTGATGAAATTCAGCAAAAATGTGCCTTTGCAAAAGTGCACTAAGCAATCAACACCTCACATGGACACACACTGGTGATGATGTACATCTTGTCCATCTCCTCTTTGCTTTTTGACAAACAAGTCAGTTTTCAATTTAGGCCCGAGTTTATCTTCATCTGTTTCTGCTTGCTTTTGTGTGGCAAATAAATTTGTTTCTGGCTCAAAGTCTGCCAAAATTCCTCTGAAATCAAAAGACTAAAGGTGACGCTCACACAGACAAATCGCGGGCCACACCCATTGAGTGACATTTTGTCATTGTCTGACCTGCTTTACTAGCTGTCAAAACAACAAAAGTTTTTTTTTGGGAGGATTCACTTCTTGTAGTCTCACTCCAGTCAACAGTTAAAGAATCTCTAGCAACTTTTGGTTTTCGAATTTTTTAAAGGGGAGGGTGAGGGGGGGGGGGGGGGGGGGGGGGGGGCTGGCCCAGCAGCAACAGGCAATTCGACATTGTCATTATCATTACCTGAATCATTATTAATTCTGGTCTCAAAATCAGTCAGCAATCAATCTTCATTTATAACTAGGTCACATACGACGTCCGAATAATCCTGCTTCAAAACTTCAAGAATGTAGCTCTCAAATACACTCTCTTCATCACTATGGCATCAGAAAATGGATTCTACAAGTTGCATAGTTATTTGATCAGCCATTTTCCCAGAAAATCTTCATACAAAAAAAGCCGAACTTTGAACATTCACAGCAGCAAAACTACCCCACCAAAACTCTTGCAACAAAAAACAAAATGGTGTCCAGAAACGGTCCTACTGAAAGACTTCTGATGCAATTGCATTCTGGGATATGCGATAGCGAAAGTGAAAGTTGTTAACCTAGTATTCCGCAGTCAATCTCGGTCCATCCGGTACTCAATAATGGAAGTCTCGTGGTCGATCTCGGTCGATGAAGTAGGCAGAGGGCTAATTAAATTAACCCTTATGCTGCTGACGTTCCCATTCAGCGACTATGTGGCTTGCCGCCAACATCGCCATTCAGCGACCAACTTGGGTGACCCAACTCTAATACTCTCACTCACGAACTTGACGAGACAGAAAGCCAGTAATAACCGTCACAGTTCCGGTATTCACTGAAAGCCATTAGCTTTGTCAGAGCGGTATTCAGTCAAGCGTTTTTATCCATTTCTGTTGACAAGTTTTTCATTCATTATGACAACCAAGCACTTCAGGTACTTGGCCTCGCCCTACATTTACTACAGATCAGGTGCTGGAAATGTTGGGTAGATCACTAGATGGTCAGTCAATCCTGACTTAGTTCAAGAACACCCAGATGGTGACCAGGATACATTATTGGACAGCAAAAGCTTGACGAGTCGGAACAAAGCATGGCTGACCAGTCGCACACGTGGCGAGCAGAAGAGGGCAAAGCGCTGTGGCTGGCGCATTGCGGGCTCGCGTGCTGTTGGCGACCAGCCAACACACACGACGCCAATAGTAGTTTCAAAACTGATAGAGAAAATGAGACAACCGACAGTGTAATGGTGGGGGCGAACAACATGGAGGGCTCAGAGACAAGTGACCATGACCACAAAGGCGTCAAGGTCGAAGGGGCATGACAGAGTGGGCGTGGCAGCGACATGTGGCAGAGGTGTGCAGCTGCAGCAACGGCAAACTAGGCCAGTCAGAGAAAAGTTTGACTGGGAGAATGGCTCCCTAGGTTCCAGAGGCCAACAGGCAAATGAATGAGTATGTTCATAAAAATTATCGCTTTCACCAGCCGCCGTGGCGAAGCGGTTAGCGTCACGGACTCCTGGCTGGGAGGTCGTGGGTTCGAATCCCGTCAGTCATGTGGGTTTTTCTGCCCCGAGTTGAGTTTGCTGTGGACTTAGTTGGGAAGACTGGGACCACACAGTCGAGTTTTATCCACTTAATGGATGCGTTTCCGAGAGTGATGCTCAAATTTCATGACCAACACTGCAGGTGCCTGTATCTCTCGGGCCCGGTTGACACCGGGATATATTATGAAAGGAAGCGTAGAGTACAGCCCTGTCATGTTGTCTCAGACCAAAATGGAAATCCATAGCATCATCTTAATCATCCTCATTCTCATCGATCAGCATAAAAAAAGTCAAGTTCTGTGCCCTTCATGCCCTGCTCTCATGGTGACCTCAGTTTCGATGTTCTCTCTTCGTCTGTGGGCTTGGTTTGGTTCCGTTGGGTCACGGTATTGGCGAGTCCATGGGAGCTGTCGTTGGACGGATGTGGTGGCGCCTCCGGGGGGAGAGCTCACTCACGCCGGCTCCGCAACTAAGCAATTATTGTCATCCGTAGGGGGCTTAGTAGGTGGTGTGTCCTACGTATGTTAGATCAGAACAGGTGCCACTGAACACCACCGAAGTGACTTGGCAGCAGTGCAGTGTCTCCTCCAGTGGGTTGCCTCTTGACATTGACTGCTCCCTGTGGATTGCTGGTGCCGGGGCTGTGGCGGGGCCGACCAGGCGGTGGCTGTGGACGGGGCGTCAGAATGAGCGGCATGGGTGCACTGCCTCTGAGGTGGTGCAGAGGTTGGGACAGCAAAAAAAACCCAAAAAAACCCAAAAAAAACCCCGATACTTGCCTGTCTATTGTGCACTGCCATCACCAGTTTTCCGATTTGGTGTATGTGGTTCTGAGGCTGTATTTTTCATTCGTCTGATGGATATTACATACTTTCTGGTCTTTATTTGGTGTCTGGAGTATTTTTCCTTCCTTGTTCAGACTTTGTTGGCATGCTTGCTTCTTTTCAAGTTGAGATGAAAGATAACATTCAAAATTTTATTTTGCTTTTTTTTTTAAAAACTTGAAATTACTGAAAAATTTGAAACTGTCTTTGACTCACCATTACAAATATATTACAAAATACACTTTTTCCCCATTTAAAAAAGAAAACAATGAAAACTGGTTATTTAGTTCCTGAGATACCTGCGTTTCACACATGCTGGTATGAAATTGTTTTCCGCACAAAATGGCTGGTGATGGGGATTCATGCAAAAGAGAATGTCTGGCGGTGAAAGGGTTAAACAGAGTTTAGAAATTCTATACATTCATTTTTGGAAATTTTAGATTCTGGAAATGAATTTTAACAGGGAAGTTCCAGAAACATTCTGAAGTTGGAAGCTGTGCAAAAGGCATACCAGTCACGTATCAATGTGGAAGCTTGCGCTAATGGCAACATAGTTTTCAACATCTTGCAGATGGGGCAAATACTCCAGCACAAACCAGGCAAACATCACAGCTAACTTGAAAAGAACAGATGTAGTCTAGCCACTTACTACAGAGCAATATCACCACCAACGACAAGCCTGCCACAAATTCAGGAGCATACACTAGTCAGCAACAAGTTGCACAACCACTCTGACAAACTGTCAACAGGGAAAAAGAGCTCAGAATCCCCAACGCCCACTCTTAAACCCTCGTCTGGTTGGCATGCAGCTCTGGCAATAAGGAACAGAGGACCTTAATATTCTAGGTTTGACCAAGGCAGTCAATAGCATTTCACAGAAACTACTCCAATCTAACCAACCACTTATAGTCCAAACGTTAGGCAGAAAAAAAAACAATTTTGTGTGTATTTGGTTCATAGAGTATATATGTGCACTGGCATGCATGTTCAGTTTGCTTCTTCAAATGTCCACATTCAATACAATGCCCTTGAAATGTTTCAATCTTAAACAATACGACTTTTTGCTTGTACTATACTATGTTAAGACGATCACTGAAAGCTATCTTCGAATAGAAAAACAGTATGCCTATACTGGGTGGAAAGTGATTTATGAAGACTAATCATCTCAATGCTTAAGGGTAGGAGACTTATCAACATGTGTTCTTGAGCTAAGTGAATTCCACTTCCATTACCAAGTTACTTCAGCCTACTTTAATTAAAACTGAAGAGTTTGCCTTCAATTGTGTAGTACATTCTTACCGTCTCCTACCCCTTGTTAAAATCCACAAAAACCTGAGTGAAGCACTAAACTGGGTACTGGTAATTATAGCAGAAAACTTATTTGGGACTAATCCTTTACCAGCCGAGATCTCGCACATTTACTGAAAGCCACAGGGCAGGTGCTAGGACTCGCCATGCCAGACTCATAGCTACTCAACTGCAAACCAAGTTCTGTCATGTTAACAGATGCTGGGCTCCTGTCTTCCTAGGCTTTTTGCATCTGGCCCAGCACATCAAGATTCAACACTACCTTGAGACCACACTGACCACACTGACCAAACAGACCACACTGACCACACAGGTCAGCCTGCCTTTAGTGACAGTGAACCAGTCACCAGGAACTGGAGATGAGATCTCCCATTCTTTCCAACACCTGACAAGTTCTGATATATTAGTCACCAGGAACTGGAGAGAGATCTCCCATTCTTTCCAACACCTGACAAGTTCTGATATATTAGTCACCAGGAACTGGAGAGAGATCTCCATTCTTTCCAACACCTGACAAGTTCTGATATATTAGTCACCAGGAACTGGAGAGAGATCTCCCATTCTTTCCAACACCTGACAAGTTCTGATATATTAGTCACCAGGAACTGGAGATGAGATCTCCCATTCTTTCCAACACCTGACAAGCTCTGATATATCAGTCACAGGAACTGGAGATGAGATCTCCCATTCTTTCCAACACCTGACAAGTTCTGATATATTAGTCACCAGGAACTGGAGAGAGATCTCCCATTCTTTCCAACACTGACAAGTTCAGATATATTAAGTAGACTACAACTCATCAAGAGCATCCCCTCTATGAGTATGGTAAGATAACGTAGGGGAAAAGTCTAACCAAAAGACAGAACGATGACTTAAGTTTTACTGATCTGTATGTATACACAAGTGAAGTTGGTGTGTGAAATTACACTTAACCTGGGTCAATGTGTTCATACATTATTTCAGGTTTAAACTCATCTTTAATTCCATCGTTTAGAGCACAAGCACTTTTAAGTGCACAAGCCTAATGAGAATTATTCCTGAGCCACTCTGAAGTATTTTTAACAGCCTTGAGAATGCAAATTTCTTTTGATAACAAGTACCATTAAGTTGCTCCCTCCATCACTAGTGAGAGGGAGGGTGGGGGTGAAAATGTTAAGATTCAAACTAAAACTTGTAGAGAAAACATTTAAGTCCTTCCCTGGAGGACCTGACATGCATCCCCAAAACTGGTCACATCACAGTAAGTAGTAGTAGTAGTAGGGACTGGCTTTCATTAGCCTAGACCTCGCCGTCTATTATGTGTCCCCTCTAAAATTCTTTACTTTCTGGGTCAGACGGCATGCTACAATTAATATCTTCACTGCAATCCATCATAAGCATAGAACAGTTCTCTAACTTTTGAATCATTATCTAGAAAATTCTTGAAAGTATTAATATCAGGTGCAAATTCAGTTAGGCAATTCGTTCTAGTGGTTAGCAACTATATGAAAATGAAAATTTACGTTTAGTATTACAGTGCTTTATAAAAAAATCTCTCCTTCAGGCTTTCTAGAACTCACAAGTTGTGCAACAGAAAAAGTCTGAACGTCGATATCATCATAGCCATTAAAGATATCATAAACTTGAATTAGCTCACCCTGATCCTTCTTCCCCTCAGCAAGTGCAGATCCAAATATTTCAATCTTTCATTATACCGCAAGTTTTTGCAATGCTTTAACAATTTAGTAGCTCGTCTTTGAACTTTTTCTAACATTATTGATCGACGCTTTAAAAATGGGCTCCAAATCACATTAGCATACTTCAAATGTGGCCTGACAATAGCTTTGTATAATTTCAAAAAAGTATCCAAGTAAAACTTTTTATGATACCTAACATTTGGTTAGCTTTATTTACCACTCTCTGTAGGTGGGGGTCAAATGACAACCTGCTATCGAAGGTAACACCCAAGTCTTTTTCTTCAGTAAGAACTTCTGTTTGGTGATAAACATCATTCTCCATCATTTTATATTCATTATTCTGATTATTTTTCCCCGACATGCAATACACCACACTTGGTCATGTTGAAATACTGATTCCACGACTCAGACCACTCTAAGTTTGTAGATTTTTTTCCCACTTGTTTCCTTATCCAGTGTAAATCTGGGGAAAAAAGTTTCCGCAAAGAATGTTTTCAATCACGTATTCGACAAGCTGGAGGCAAGTGGGCGAACTATTTTCTGCAGTCGCGCACGCGGCTTGCGAGCGCGCTGGGAAGGCTAGGCGGCGCCCTCGTTGAGTTCGCAACCAATGCAACGCGGCTGAAGCGCGCGCGGGGAAGGAGGAAAAGAGCGAAGAAAGCACGGCTATTTGGGGGGAGGGGAGGGAGATAACGAGGAGATGACTATGCCAACGGTACCACACGCTTTTTTAAATTTTTGCTGTTCATACAAAACCTTGAACGCAAAACCCTCCACCGTCTCTCTCCCCTCCAGCTTTAAAGTCGTCTCAACCGTCTTCATTATTATGCCGTTGACAATTTGGGCCATCTCGAAAAAGGTGGGGAATGCTAGGGGGAAGAGGGAATTTCTTTTTCCCGCCTGTAATTTGAAGTAGCAAGTTCTGTGCCCCACCTTAACTCGTTCACGGACACTTTGTCATAGGGCAAGGTCAGTTTTGTGACTAAACTGGGTCCATGGCAAATTTAAGTCAACTGCAAAAACAGCCAAATTCAACTGTTGCAGGCAAAAGGCAATATCCATCTGGCACAGGAACAGCTTAGTTGGTTAGAGCGGTCCCATATCCCTTGGGCTGCTGGTTCGAAACCTCGCCAGGCCGTTTTCAAGGTTCAGTGAGATTTCCCTCTGCACTGGTATGACTGCTAAAAAGCCTTTCAATTAAGACTAAACCGACATCCTGTGCGTGTTCACAAGCATAATTTGAAATTTTCTTGCACGCATAAATTCAAAAATTTTGCACGCACGTTTAAATCCCATTCTGATTCTGGCTTTCGGAAGAGTAGGCCTTCATGTTCCGGTAAGACGGATGACACGAACACGGGAAAAAACACAAACAGTGCAGCAGAGTCTAGCTCGTTGAAGTTGGCTGCCTCCATCAAAAGAAAAAAACTCAAGAGAGAACAGGAAAACCTTCATTCTGGGCCACTTTCGCCCTCAACCAGTTTCGGGCGAAAGTGGCCCAGAATAAAGGTTTTCCTGTTCTCTGACAAGTAAGACTTCAATAACCAAAAAATAACGATTATCTACAAACAAACATACTGTGTAGGGTTATCCGTTTTCAATACTAATTTACTAAACTTTTCAGATTTTAATTTTTGCTTAATCCTGTGTTTTTCCTGGTCATTTTCAATAACATCATTTTCACGCAAACATTCTTCAAATGAGTCTCTGTCTTTCATGTGAAATAACACTACAGTCTTTAACTGTTCTCTAAAGTCTTTTAAAACTGAGTTATATTTTTGGCATAAAATCCACACACTTATTCCAGCATGTCTTCCACTGAAAGCCAGTTTTGACAAAGTATTTCTTTTTTTAACTATGTCTCTTTCTGCCGAACAGTCATCTATAATAAATAGTGTCTGCGTTCCTTCAAACAGTCTATAAAAACTGTTCTAAACACTCACTCAGTTTATTGCTGGGATCAACTAATATATGTTCATCTGTCCATATAACCTTCTATCATGATATGCTTTGTTCCATTTAAGTGTTGGACAAAAACACATATGATTAAATTATAGATAAACTTTGTAAAGGTCGAGGTAAATATTGTTTTTCCAAACAGGAACCAGTCACCAGGAACTGGTATGAGTTTCCTCCCATTTTTTCCCAAACACCTGAAAATTTCCTGAAATTAGTCCCCAAAGGGGAAAGGGAAAGAGTTTTTCCCCCATTTTTTTCCAACCACCTGACAAGTTCGATTTTAGTCACCAGGAACTGGGGAGATCTCCATTCTTTCCAAACCCTGACAAGTTCTGATATATTAGTCCCCGGAAGGGAAAGAGGGTTTCCCATTTTTTTCCAACCCTGACAATTTTCTGATTTTTTGTACCGGGGAACTGGAGATGAGATCTCCTTTCTTTCCAAAAACCGGGACAAGCTTTTGATAAATAGCCCCCGGAACTGGGGTTGGGGATCCCCCATTTTTTCCCAAAACCCCTGAAAAGTTTGATATATTAGTCCCGGGAAAATGGAGAGTGGCCCTCCATTTTTTCCAAACCCCCTTAAAGTTCGGGATATATTAAGAAAGGAAAAACTAAAACCCAAATCAAGAGCATCCCTCTTTGAGTTTGGAAAGTAACGTGGGGGGAAAAGTCAAACCCAAAAGACAGAACGATGACTTAAGTTTTACTGTTCTGTATGTTTAAAAAGTAAAGTTGGTGTTGAAATTAAATTTTCCCGGGGTTTCAATGTTTCATTCTTTTTTCAGGTTTAAATCTTTTTTAATTCCTTTCTTTTTAGGCACAAGCACTTTTAAGTGCCCCTTGCCAAATGAGAATTTTTCCTGACCCACTCGGGTTTTTTTTTAACAGTTTGGGAAAATTGCAAATTTCTTTTGATAACAAGTACTTTTAAGTTGCTCCCCCACCCATAGTGAGAGGGGGGGGTTTGGGGGTAAAAATGTTAAGTTTAAAAACTAAACTTTTTAGGGGAAAACTTTTAAGTCCTTCCCCCGGGGAGGACCTGAAATGACCCCAAAATGGTCACATAAACAGTAATTTGTGTTTTTTGGTGGGGATGGCTTTAAATTACCCTAGCCTCCCCGGTTTTTTTGTGTCCCCTTTTAAAATTCTTTACTTTCTGGGTCAGACGGCAGGGCTACAATTAATTCTTCACTGCAACCCAAATCTTAAGCATAGAACAGTTCTTAATTTTTAAATCTTATCTAGAAAATTTCTTGAAAGTTTTAAAATTTCGGGTTTGAAAATTTCAGTTGGGGAAATTGTTTAGGGGTTAGAAATATAGGGAAAGGGAAAAATTTTAGGGTTTAGTATTCCCAGTCCCTTTAAAAAAAAATTCTCTCCTTCGGGTTTTTCTTGAATCACAAGTTGTCCCCAACAAAAAAAAGTTTGAACTTTCGATAAAATCATAGCCATTAAAGTATCATAAACTTGAATTAGCCCCACCCTGATCCTTTTTTCCCTAGCAAGTGAAGATAAAAATTATTTCAATCTTTCATTATCCCGCAAGTTTTTTGCAATGTTTTTCCCAATTTAGTAGCTCGTCTTTAAATTTTTTTTAACATTTTTTGATCGACGCTTTTAAAAAAGGGTCCAAATACTTTAAAGCAACTTAAAATTGTGGCCTGCATAGTTTTTGTTAATTTCAAAAAAGTATCCAGAAAAACTTTTTATGATACCAAAATTTTGGGGTTAGCTTTATTTCCCACTCTCTGTAGGGGGGGGTAAAATGACAACTGCTATGAAGGTAACCCCAAAGTCTTTTTCTTCAGTAAAAATTTTTCTTTTTGGTGAAAAAACATCATTCTCCTTCTTTTTAAAATTCATTTTTCTGATTATTTTCCCCGAATGCAATACACCACACTGGCCCTTGTTGAAATTTTGATTCCCGACTCAGCCCACTTAAGTTTGTAGATTTTTTTCCCCCCCTTGGGTTTTTTTTTTACCCAGTGAAAAATTTTAAAAGTTTCGCAAAGAATGTTTTCAACCCGGGTATTCGAAAATGCTGGAGGAAAAGTGGGCAAATTTTATTTTCTGCGTCGCCACGCGGGTTTTGCGGCGCGCTGGGGGGGCTAGGGGGGGCCCCCTCGTTGAGTTCGAACCAATGAAACGCGGCGAAGGCGCGCGAGGGAAGGAGGAAAAGAGGAAAAAACCGGGGTTTTTTTGGGGGGAGGGGGGGAGAAAACGAGGGATGACTATCCCAAACGGTCCCACACGTTTTTTAAAAATTTTTTTTTGAAAAATAAAAAACCCCTTAAAGCAAAACCCCTCCCCCGTCTCTCCCCCCTTTCCAGTTTTTAAGTCGTCCCCCAACCCCCCCTTCCTTCTTTATGCCGTTGCCCAAAAGGGGGGCCCATCTCAAAAAAGGGTGGGGAAATTTTGGGGGAAGGGGGAATTTTTTTTTTTTTTTTCCCCGCTGTAATTTGAAGTACCCAAGTTCGGGGCCCCCCCTTTAAACCCCTTTTCAGGGGACACTTTGTCATGGGGCAAGGTCAGTTTTGGAAAAAGGGGGGAAATGGAAAATTTAATTTTAACTGCAAAAAACAGAAATTTTCAATTTTGGGCGGGAAAAAAGGGAATTTATCCTTTTGGACAGGAACACCCTTTTTTTTTTAGAGCGGCCCCCCTATCCCTTGGGTGCTGGTTCGAAACCTCCCCCGGGCCGTTTTAAATTTCAGTGAGTTTTTCCCTCTGCACTGGTACTGACGCAAAAAAGGTTTAAATTTAAAGACTAAAGACTCCTGTGCGTTTTAAACAACAAAATTTTGAAATTTTCTTGCAGGGCTTAAAAAAAAAATTTTCCCGCCTTTTAAATCCCATTCTGATTTGGCTTTGGAGGGGGCCCTTTTTGGGTTCCGGAAAGGACGGATGACACAAAACACGGGAAAAAAACACAAAAAAGTGCAGCGGAGTCTAGCTCGTTGAAGTTGGCGCCTCCTTCAAAAAGAAAAAAACTCAAGAGGAAAAACGGAAAACCTTAATTCGGGGCCCATTTTTCGCCCTAAAACCGTTTCGGGCGAAAGGGGCCCAAAAATTAAAGGTTTTCCCTGTTCTTGAAAGAAAGATTCAAAACCCAAAAAAAAAAACAATTATCAAACAAAAAAACTTCTGTGTGGGGTTTACCCGTTTTTAAATACTAATTTACTTAAACTTTTCGGTTTTTTAATTTTTGTTAAATCCTGTTTTTTTCCCTGGTCTTTTCAATAACTTTCATTTTCACGAAAACTTTCTTCAAATGAGTTTTGGGTCTTTTTGTGAAAAAAACACTACAGTCTTTAACGTTCTCTAAAGTCTTTTAAAACTGGGTTATTTTTTTGGGTTTAAAAATCCACAATTATTCCAGCATGTTTTCCCACTGAAAGCCAGTTTTGAAAAAGTATTTTTTTTTTTTTTTAAACTATGTCTTTTTCTGCCAAAACAGTCATCTTTTAAATTAAAATAGTGTCTGCTTTCCTTTAAAAACAGTTATAAAACTGTTCTAAACATTTCACTCAAGTTTATTGCTGGGATCAAAAAAATTTTTAAGTCATCATCTGTCCTTTTAAAAACCTTCTTTCATGTTTATGCTTTTTTTTTCCTTTAAGGGGTTGGCCAAAAACCAATATGTTTAAAAATTATAACGTTTAAACTGTTTGAAAAGGTCGAGGTAAAATTTGTTTTTCCAAAACCCGGGATCTCCCCAACAAATAAAAGAGCTTTGGGGATTTTTTTGTTAAAGTTTTTTCCATATTTTTTATAGCAAAAATTTAAATCTAACCCAGTTATTTTTTTATCTTTACTCTTGCCCAAAACTTTTTTCTTTTAAAATAAAACCTACGAGGCCTAAATGTGAAAAGATTAACCCAATTCAGTTCTTTTAAGTTTGGTATCATTTAAGTAAAATTGATTTTTTTGGGTTTTTGGTTATGATTTTAAATTATCCTCCCCTTTTTGTAAAGAACGGACGATGGGAAACGTTAAGGGGTTTAACGTCAAAGTTTTCCCAGCAAATTTTTAAATTTTCCTTTTTAAGGGTCATCACTAACGCCCACAACCCCACCCCCTCCCCAATCTTTAAAGACAAAAATTTTTAAAAATATATTGTAAAAGTGGTTTCCTAATTTTCGGGTTTGGGAAAAAACTTTTAATTTTGTTAGAAGTTTTTTTTACAAGTTTTTTTCTGTGGAGGTTTTTTATTGCTTTTTCCCATACGGCGTTATTTCAATTTTTTTTCCGGGACTATTGTCGCCCGGGCCCTAAGACTTTACTGAAAAGGGCCAGAGTTTTGCTTTTTTTGAAACTTTTTTGACGGTTTAAAATTTAAAAAATGGGCTTTGAATTAAAATTTTGATTTCCTTTTAAAATATGGTTCTAAGTCCCCATTTGGGGTCAGGTTTTCGAAAAAAATTTTTAAAATTTCATACTGGCCACATTATTTGTTTTTGTTTGCGCAGCGGTTTATTTTGGAAAAACGTTTTACTGTCCCCAAACCCTTTTTGCGTTTTTTAAACCCATCTTTGGTGTACTCAAAACCTTTCCCAAAGCCCCTTTCTCCCCGTTCTGTTCAAAGTCCGAAAAGCCCTGCAAGGTCTTTTAATTCTAAAGTTATACACCTCACAGGCGCTAATTTTAACCCCTGGTTCTTCTGGCCCAGGGCGACATTTTTTTTTAGTAGCGTTTTTTTTATTTCCAAAAAAAGAGCGGGGTTATCCTTTTCAAAATTTTTCCCCGCTTTGCTTTGATTTTTATTTTAAAATTGAAAAAAACCCTCCCAAAATTTAATCTTTTTAAATAAAAATTTGGGGAATTGTATAATTTCAAAATCGAAATTATGAAGTTTTCCCCTGAGGGAAGAGTTTTTAAAACATTTGGGGGGGCCTTTCCGTCATATAATTTTTTAAATCAGTGTTCAGCTCCCCAAATGAAAAATTAAAAGTAAGTTTGTAATGCAAGATCGAGCGGGGGATTTTCCCCCCTCAAAAGTATTTTGGGGTTTGGGTTTAACTTAAATTATAATTGTTAGCTGAAAACCCAAAATTTTTAGCTATTTTTTTATCAAAATAGAAAACCTACTTTTCTTCAGGTTTTAAATTTTAAAATTTTTTTTTTAGTTTGCATTGTTAAATTTGAGGGTTGTCGAAGTTACTCATTCCCTTCTTTTAGTGGAAAAACCCCTTTTAATAACCATAGCTATTTTTAAAACGGGCAAAATTTAATGTTCCTGCTTTTCAATTTTTTGAATTTTTATTTTTTCCCTGGATTCATTATTTTTAAAAACCCATACGATTTTTGAAAAATTTTATTTCATGTTTTGCAACCTTTTGGCTCCCCGAAATTTGTTATCAATAGTTTGTTTAAAAAAAAAGGGGCGGCTTGGGTTTTGTTATTGTTACAAACATTTTTTTAACGAAAAAAAAATGAGTGCATTAAAAATTTTACTGGCGCAAAATATTCTTTTGGGCCCGCCTAAAATCTTAAAAATATAGAAAACTGTTTACTCTTGACTTTTGGCTGTCCCCAGACTCCCTTTTTCTTTAAAAAGGGTTTGAGTACTCCTTAAAGGTATTTTAAACCCCCCCTATTAAAAAAACGCCCACATCAAAAAAGGCGGGGTTTTTAGTCACCCGTTTGCTTTTTTTATAAAGAAAAAGTTAAACTTTGTGTGTTTTGCGCATCAAGGGGTGTGGAGTGTCGTATGGGGATCATTTAAATCCCCCCCCCATGCCCCCCCTTTGGTGAGGTCAGTGTACAGATTAATTTTTTTACACCTTCAGGGTATTTTGACTAATTTGAAGTTCCATTCCCAAAATTGACAAACCTTTTTTAACCCAAATCAGCAACAAAAATAGAATAAAGGCTTTTAAAAAGGAAATTCTGAAACCAATTAAATTATTAACATCAGAAAAGGTTTTAGAAAAAAGTTGGATCAAAATTCTTTGGCCTAGGGGCCCTTTATTTTCGGGGCAGCACGAAAGTATAACTATGACGGGCCCACCCTCCTTTAAAATCTTTTTTTTTTGGGCACAAAACTTTTAAACCCGGGGGGCCCCTACAGCAAGAGCATAAAACACCCCATGGAAAACATTTTTCTTAGACATTTCAAAGGGGTTTAATTTGGGGGGAAATTGAACGAAAAACGACTCTATTCTTTACTTCGTTTGGTGTTTGCTAGGTTCGCAAGCACAGGCAGATCGAGAAATTAACTGATCCTTTTTCTGGCTTTGGGGCAAAAAAAATTTTTATTTAAAGCAAATTTAGAGGACCCCCAAATTAATTTACATTTGTTTTGCCTTAAAGTATTCAAAGGTACCAAAAATGTTTTACAATACGAAAGATAAAAGTAGACTTTGTTTTGGCGCGGGTTTTACATCTGCCTTCTGGCCCTCAGACTCCAGATAGGTAAAATTAATAAACTTAAAAATTAAAATTTTCTTTTACCCGGCAATAAAACGGGGGGTTTGGGAAAAAAAACGACATAATTCTGAGCCGGGTAATATTACAAACAATAAAAAAACACCCAAGTTAAGTACCCATTCCCAAAGCCCAAACCCCCCAAAAGTCTTTGAAAAACTCAGCAAAGCTCGGGGAAATTTTGTTGCGGGCCCTTGAATATGAAAAGACGCGCTTGTTTTTGGGATTAACGGGCCCATGGTTTTTATTTGGTTTTTATCTTACAAAATTTTGAAACCCCAAAACTATTACAAAAAAAACTAATGCCCAAAAAAGTGCTGGGCCCATAAAGCCAACACTTTGCTTGCAGTAGACAAAAGCAGTGACTTTTATCCCCAATTTTCCGGGTAAAGGGGCCCAGGGTTTTTAAAGAAATTTTTTTTTTTAAAAAAATTGCAAGATGATCAAGCGGTTTTTTCCCCCATGATTTATCGGGGTGGAGGCGTGGCGGTGGCGGTACTGGCCCTTGACCCCCACCGCCGCCTGAAATTGGGCCAACACCAGTGTACTTATTGAAAATCCTGGGGCCGTTATAACGCTTGTAATGTGACCCCTTGCTCTCTAAACACCCTTTCGTATTCGTTTGCTAGCGTTGTTTTCCTTCATATAAAATTTTCCGGATAGTTTTTTCTTTTCTATTCACTTGATTTTGAAATTTGGGTTTCTCGGTTAGTAGTCAGCGCTTCTAGTCTTGCTGATCTCTCTTGTTCGGGAATTTTTAGTTTTTGGGTTTTATTTTTTTTAATTCCCCCGGGCCCCTAAGTTGGCGTCATCAGCCTAAAACGATTTTTTCTTTTTCTCTTTTTTTTTGCTCATCTAGTTCACCTTTTTTTTGCTAAATTGTTTGTTTTTTTCGCCCCTTTTTGGTTCTTAAAGATGATCAAGGGCCCTTATTTCTCGCATGGGGAGCGGGGAGTGTGTATAGTTTCAATTTTGTTTCTTCTGAAAACTGGTTTTTTTTCTTCTATTGCTTTTTTTTTTTCTTTTGCCCATTTTATTTAATTCTTTTAAGTTCCCTGTTTTGTATTGGGGTTTTTTGTTGGGGGTTCCCGCAGTGTGTTTTGAAGTTTTTGAAAAAGCCTCCGCCCTTTTAAATTTTTCCTAACGACCCAAAGGGATTTTGATCTTTTACACTGAGTCTTTGTATAATTTTTACTCTTGGCTAAAACTTTGAAAGGGGTTTGGGTTTTTGTTGTAAAACCGAAAATAGTTGCCCCTTTTGTTTTTTAAAAAAAACCAAAAGTTTTCTTTTAATTCAAAATTTTATTTGGGTTTTATAAATTCGGGGGGGTTCTTGGGCCCAAACCCTTTTGTAAAAAGATTTAACCTTTAAATTTCTTTTTAATTTTAGGGCCCCATTGAGAGCGTTGGCGTGTTGTATTAAAGGGAAACATTTCACTCATGTCGTCTCCAGGATCAAAAACTTTATAATCTTTTTCATCTTCAAAAAACCCGCCCTGTTTTTTAAAAAAAAATTTTTTTTTATTTTTGCCCTTTTTAAAAATGTTCCCCAAGAATGGTCGATTTGCCCGCATAGAAAACTGAAAAAACCCCTTTTTGGAAGGGAAATATCCCGGGCTATTTCTTTTTCCAAATTTAAACCCTTTTTACTATTTATGCCCGACAAAATTCCCTTTCTGTCAAATTTTTCCCGCCTAAGCAAAAAGACGGTGATTGGGGCCAGGCTCGCGGTTTTTACTTTCAAAATGCGGGTCGATTCAAAAAACGACCCAAAAAGGACAGTTGTAAAAGAATCTGGGGCGGGCATTTGTTAAGAAAATTTCTATAAAAATTGGGGGGGCAAGAAATATTTTTTTTTCCCCAATGCAAAACATATTTTTTAACCCATTCTGATCTTTGGCTAAAACCCGGGGCTGAAAGGGGGACTTTTTCGTTTTCCCTGGAAAAAGAAAAAAGAAGCACTTAAAAAAATAGAAAAAGGTGCCGGGAGATACTAAAGGGCGGCAAAAAAAGTATTTGGCTGTACAAATTTTTCGGGGGGGAAAAACGCTTTTCCATTCCCCTTTAGATTTTGGGTTTTTAAAAAGGCTGGCCCCTACTTTCAAAAGGGCTTTAAAAGGGCGATTGTCATATGAATAACTTTTAATTTAATACCCAAAAGGGTTTTCAAATCATCAGACACCCGAAGGGAAAATACAGCATTTTGAAAATTGTTTTGAGTTTGATTTTGTTAGCAACCCCCAATTTTTTTAAAGGGTGATTGAACAACAATTTCAGTCAAAAAATTTGCCCTTTTATTACGAAAGAGTGATTCATTTACAACAATCCTTGAAGCAGGGGAGAAAAACTATATGGAATTTTTTGTTTTAGGTTCAGCAAGATCGCTTAAAGGGATTTTTTGCTGTGTGAAGATGAAGAAACCCTTCAAAAGAGGAAGTGGGAAAAATTTTTTAATCCAAAAAATTAAAAGAAAGTAATGGGTTTGATTTTGGGGAGTCCCAACCCAAAATTTTGGGTAGCGGGCTTTAAACCCTTTTCAGCATTTTGATGGGAAAAAATGAAAACTGTTTTGGGGGTGGGAGGGTAGAAATCCCAAAAGTTGACCCTTTTGGCTAAAGATCTACACCTTCACAGTGTAAAACTTGGATTATTTAACAACAAAATACGGTTTATGGATTGGGCCTTAAAGGGCAAAAGGGGGATAAAAGTTTCATTTGGAAATGGGAGGGAAATGTGAGGACGTAATTAAAAAAATTTAAATGATTAAAAAAGAAAAAGCCCTTTTAAAACCCCTTTTAATTTTTCATTTGTTTTTTAAAAATTTTTGTGCGCGCTGAATATTGAAATTAACAGATTTTTAAAAGATTTAAAAATTTCTAAATTATTTTTATTTTTTAAAAAAACATGTCTGTTCGGTTTAACCCAAAAGTGCCTACGCGCCGCCAAAAAAAAAAGAAAAGTTGAAACCCCTAAAATAAAAAAAATTCAGATTAACCCAAAAATTACGCAAATGCAAACAAGTACTAGAGCAAGGAAACCCTTTTAAAATACAGCAAAACCAAAAGGAAGGATTCTGTGCCTTTTTAAAGTTTTTAAAATATGTTTTAAAATGGAGCATAACTATAAATGCTCTATCAGGGAGGAACGTTTTGTTGGTCTCTTTGCAACGGGCATAGGCGCACCCCCGCTTTACCTTAGGAGGTTTTTCTTTAGCTCTTGGGCCCGTGTTCATTAGGTGTAAGTGCTGCAGCAAAAAAAATTTAAAAAATAAACTCCCAAAAAACACAAAAGCTATGGTTTAACTAATAAAAGTAAAAATTAGCTGTTCAAAAAGACAATAAATAAAGCGCTAGTTTTACTCAAACATCACGGAAAAAAGAATTTAATCGTTTAAGGTCGATTTTGAGGACTACAAAAGGGCAAAAATTTTTATCTTCAAAAAGGCGGGGGACCGTTTTTTTCAACGCCAGACGCCGAGGGATAAAAAAGGGAAAGCTTAAAAAAAAATAAACCCAGACATTTAAAATCTGTTTTTAAACAGTCACAGTAACAACACGAGGGTTTTTTTTACTTTAGTTTATGAGTTTCCCAAACAAAAAAAGGGCCCTTGATATGATTTTTTGAAATTTAAAAAAATTTTTTTTTTTAAATTTAAAAAAAATTGTTTGGGTTAGAAAAGAAAAACAGGTTTTGGGTAAGATTTTGAAGGCCCAGATGAATTTTTTGAAGGGAAAGCTTGGGGGAGGGGAGGTTTACCGGGGCAATGAATTTATATTGATTTGAAGTCATTTGACCCAACAAAAGTTTCAGGCAATTTTTGTTCATGCTAAATTTTCAAGTTCCGGCAAAATAACAATAGGCCCCCCCAGTTTTAAAGTAATGTTAGTGTTTTAATCGACTAAAGTAACAATAAATGAAGGGAAAATTTTAGAAGTCTGGGGCTCGACCCAAACAAAAGGACTTTTTTTTCCCCTTTAAAGACTTAACCCCCGGTTTGGGGGAGACGAACTGCTTGCCAGTTTTTTACGTGCCTTTAAGAAACTAAAAAATGGGGGCTCTGGTTGGTTTTTAAGGGCCTCCTTTAAAAAATTAATTTAAAACCCCGGCTAAATTTGCACCCCAAAATTTTCAAGGCCCTTTTTCCCAAACCCTGAGGGGGTTTCAAATTTTTAAACAGTTTTAAACAAAAGGGAAAAAAGACGAACCAAAAAAAGTTTCATTTGGGGGGTGTTCTTGCAAAAGGGTGCCCCTCAATGCCGCGAACAAGCAGGAGAGTGTTTAAATTCGGCAATTTCACCAAAGATCTTAACTTTTTGTGGAATATCCCCTTTCCCGTTAGGTAGGGCCAAATTGATCGTTTGGGGAACAAAACAAACCCAAAAATGGGGTTTAAAGTATAACCCTGGGGTGAGGAAACCCAAATTTTTGGGGCAATTAAAAATTTTCCCAAAAACAGCCAACAATAGGCGAACCAGACCAAAAAAACATGTTGACTTTCTCCAAATGGGCTTCGCCAAAAAGGGGTTTCCGCATTACACATTGATACGAACCTTTTAGTAGACAAAGGGAACTTTTTTTTTAAAGTTTTGGAAACCCAAAAATTCGTAGGGGGAAAGTTTAAAAAAAGTTTCCATCTGTTCAAGCCGCGAGCGAAAATAAGAAACTTTTTAAAAGTTTGTTGGGGTGTAATTTCAGAAAATAATTTTCCCCCCCCACCTGGTTTTAAAGTTTGTTTTAAGAACTGGAAAAGGATCAACATTCTCCATACGTTGTTTACGGAACTTGAGTCGTTATTGTTCCTTATGAAGGGCCAGCACCCCAAAACTTCGAAAAACAGTCTTAATGAGTAATCATAAAATTTGTTTTATTTGCTTTTGTTATTGTTAGGTCGGTGGGACCCCATTCCGCCCCCCGAAAATTTTACAGAGGGGGGGGCCAAAAGCGGTAGAAGATTTTTACAGCGCATGCGCAAGTGCGTAACGTTTTTTTTTTTAATTTTTGAATTTATCTGAAATCAAAGATGGGTCTGAAGAACCCGCAACAGTTTTGCTTCGCCAATCACTGTTGGTTTTTTGGGTTTTTTGGGCCCCTCATCAGACGCAGCGAATTCCCAAAAGTAAGAGCCATGACACTTTGCGGGAAAAATTTAGGGAGCAGCCCCACAGTAAATGGGAAATTTTAACTAAAGTTTGATCCTAAGAAAGGAAAACTTGCCCTTTCTTTCACAACTTGCGAGGTTAGGGCTTAATTTTTATATTTTTTGGGAGTAACCAACGCCCTTTAAAAGTTGCTTTCATTGCAAAGTCTTTAGAAAAGAAATGTGCTTTAATCTAAATAACATGTCTTTTTTTTATCTATTTCAAACCTGATGGGTTCATTAGAGGGGGGGCCCCCTGGCTATGTCCTTTTAAAGTCCCGCCCCCCTTTCGGAAAAAATATTTTTTACCCAAATTCGTTTGAAAAGGGCCCTTTACCCTTTTTAGTACATGAAAAAGTTTTGGGGAAAATTTTTGAAGACACCTTCCTCCTAAAGGGGGCGTTCTTTTCGTTCAGAGGGAAAGGGCATAAATGATTCTGATTACAGCATGTAAAGATGCGTGGCAGGGTGTTAGATTGTTAAAAAAATGGGGGGGGGACTATCTTTATTCTTTTTGAGGGCCCGATGTTTGTTTGTGGGCGGGGGTTCCTTTTTTAAAAATTTTTGAAAAAAACCCGCATGAAAAATTTTTAGCCTGGTTTCCCGCGCCCTTACATTTTGCGCCCGGGGTGAGTTGGGAAAGCTTTTTTTAAAATTTTTTGGGGGTTTCAGATTGGTTTTTGTTGACCTACCCTTTATACAGTTTTTTGAAACGGATTCGTTTGGGGGAAATTTGTATGGGGGTCTTTTATTATTTTAAAGCAAACAACAAATCTTTTGGGCGATAGATCCAAGTAAAAAAATCTAACTTTTCTCATGTATTTAGTGCAAACAATCTGTATGGATGGGAAAGGCGCAACCTTCCATTACGTAAATTTTTAAAGTACCAGGCGGCCCATCCGAAAAATATTCAAAAAGGGAAATTTTAAAATGGTTTTGGGGAAATTTTAAGCCTGATAACAGCGTGGTTTTTATTCAGAAGTTGACTTTGAATATTTCCCCATGAACCCATGACCTGCAAATGAATATCCATTAGCAGCAGAAAGTTAAAAAATGGATCCAAAAAACCGCCTAAAAAATTGTGGCCCAATCTTCCCAGGAAAAAAAAAAATTTTCTGTCATTACAGCCCCTTTTTCCCCAAATTTTTTTTAAAAACATGGTTTAAAGTTAACAGCGGTTTATCCCCTTAAATTTCTTTTGAAACGAAAGTTCATGGGAAAAAATCATCTTTAAAAAACATGATCTCGAACTAAATCCACAGGACTTCAGAAAAAAAAATTTTTTAAATTGATGAAAAAAAACAGCTTGGGGTTTGGAAAAACTATGGAGAATCCGCACAAAACGCAAAAGAAGTCAGATTGGGCACCCGGAGGGAAAGAAGCAAATTTAAATGGGCTTCAAAACCCAATTTTTCAGGGGTTCAAAATTTTTTATTCGCTTTTTGGCTTTTTCTATGAAAAAAAAAAAAGTCAAATTGGACAAACCTGTATTTATTGGGTTTAATGGTTTTTGAATTTTTCCCAAAAGCTTTTGATGGGTTGAGTTTCTTTTGGGCTACTTTTTAAACCCCCCGTATCCCGAGTCCAGAGTAAATTTACACAGTTTCTGACAGTTTTTTTATAATATTCCCATGGGGGACATCTTTTAAAAACATGGAATCGGAAATGGGTAAAGGAATGAGGGTTTGGTTTTTTTACCCTCTGTTTTCCCCAAAGATTCGGGCCCCTTTTCATTCAATTACTAACAAGGGAAAGGGTTTTTGGGAAAAATGAAGGAAAGAATTATTTGGAAAGGTGATCAAGGGGTATGTGGGGTTTAAAGGTTTTTAAAAGGGCAGTATTTTGGCCCCGGAGAAAAAAACATTAAGAAAGCAAAAAGGGGAAAATTTCGCAGCGTTGTGCGTAAACATATCGCCCTGGCAACTATAAAGAAGCATTGTTTGGCAATAAAACTTTTTATCATTTACAAGTAAAATGCGATCTAATTAAAAGAGTTTAACACCTGTTGTAAAAAAGAAGTCATTAGATAGAAACCCAAAAAAAAAAAACGGGGGGTTTTTTTAATCCAGAGTTTTCATATGCAATTGGGCCCCTGGAGAACCGTTTAAAATTTTTTAAAACGGAACGGTGCTGGGGATTATCTGCGTTTTTTCCTTCCAAAAAAATCTTTGAGGGGTGGCTGTTTTGTTGTGCCCGTTTTCGTAAATAATACCGGGCGGATTCATTTTTACAATTTTTTTTTATTTCGTACGGGGGCAAAACTCCAAACTTTGGGTCTGTTGCCCCGATGCGAGTGTCCCCCTTTTGCTTCCCCCGGGAAAAAAAGGTAACCCCCCTTCTTTCCAAAACCAAATGGTAAAAGTTTGCGGGTGGGGGACTTCCTTCAACAACATTTTTGTTTTTTTTTTTTGATTGCTTGTACGGGGTTTTAAACCCTTTAAAAATTTTTCATTATTTTATTGGTGCAAAATGGGGCCCGTCTTTAACCCTTTTGTGTTGCGAGAATTGTCAACCCGCTTCTGTGAAAAATTGGGAGGAGAAAAATCTTTGGGTAACTGTTTGTTAAAGTTTTCAACTAAAGCCTTTGATCTGTGAACTCCCGGAATGCCTCTTCTAATAGTAACTCTGTGTTTTAACAATAATTGATTCACTTGGCCTTTAAATTCTTTTCCATCATCGACTTGAATCATGCGAGGGAAAGTTAAGGGGCCTCGTTGGTATATCAGTTGTATGGCAACAGCAACAGCAGAAGCACTCTTTTGTGTTAATGGCTCCGCATCTTTGTATCTTGAAGCCATGTCAATGACTGTGAGTGCGTACTTAAATCTTTTTCGTCTAATCGTATCAGAGGGTAAATATAGAAGATCCATTTGATGAGTGTCGTTCGGTATTGTATTCACAAAGTGTGGTCTCTGTATTCGTTTGGGCGCAGGTAAATAAATTTGCCAAATCGCTTGTTTAGATAACCATTCTTTTGCTGTTTGTTCACTGACTCCCGCTGCTTGGCTTAGCTTTTTAATTGCTGTGATGCCCTTCCAATATCCTTTGGGCGAATAATAGATTTTGTTCATTTTTATTCAGCCAATATTATGGGCAACAAAATACACGACGGTCATACCAAAGGCAATAAACGCGATTTCTTGCATCTTTTGTTTTTCTGATGGTTGATAAAAGTCACTGAATTTTGGTGGGGGCAATGTCTGGACTGGTTTGCCTGTTACTAGATAATATTGTTTTATTGCCTGATCAACATCTTTAAATATGTAAGCTGCATGCCCCTGTTTTTTCAGTGTGTCATTAATAAAATCTAACTGCTCAAGTCTCTGCTTTTCATAGGCGTCTTGTGCAGCTGCTAGTTGCTCCATAGCTTTGTTATGTCTTTTTCTCTCGCCGTCATCCCGCAGTTTACTAAATGCGAAATTACTTCCGCTAAAAGCAAGCGCATTCACCACAGCGCCACCTATCATCATTACGAGTGAAGCCATTTTTTATAAATGTATTTTTTATTTACATATTTATACTGTCTGGAATTATTCCTTGCTTGACTAGAAAATCTTTCGTAGCAACCGAAGCTGCAATGATAGCAATTAGCTTTGCTGAATCCTCAAAGTCTAGTTTGCCAAGATCTGCTGGTTTAATTCTTAACAAGCTTTTACCAAGCATTGAGTATCCTACACTTAGGCCTCCAATAACAGCAGAATGGTATACAAGGTTAGCAACAGTTTTTTCGGTGCTCATTTTTTAAAAATAAAATAATTATAATTAATATAAAAAACATGAACAGCGATGATCTACTACAGCTACAGGGAAGCCTAAACCTTCCTGAACTTATGAATGACCAAGTTGATGATCAAGCTATTATGCCCAAAAAGGAGAGGCTGTATTCTTTGGCAGCATGTGGAAAAACAAAACAGTTCCTCGGAACTGAATTCAGCATAGAACAGATTCAACAGATGTCGCCACAAGACATTTTAAAGTATCATAACAGGTATGAAGCGCAGCTAGGGTCTAGAATGGTGAAAAGTGTGGGGCAAACGGTTCTTAGTTTGTACACTAAACTAGTCAGTAGATTTGCTCCCATTGATTCTGAACAAGATCTTACGTATGATTTAACGCAAGATCCAGTTTTAACAAAGTCATTAGAGTCTCTAGGCTGTGATTTATATTACAGATTTGGAACATTGTTATCGCCATTAATCATGGGATTAATAACTTTTAATCATATAGATTTTATTTCCCTTCAAAATGAACGAGCTGGAAAATCAGCAGAATCAGAAAACACTGAATCAGGTGGAGAAAGTAACCAAGCCAGAAAATCAGCAGAAAACGCTGAATCAGGCGGAGACCATTAAAAATCCTGGGCGTGTTGAAGCAGGAAGAAAATTAGCAGAGTGGAACAGACAAAAAAAATTAATGTTACAGAATATGACTCATCATGAAAACATAACACCTCCAACGCCAGAACAAGTTGATTCAATGCCAGCTATAAAAACTCCATGTGATACAAGGGCCCCAAAGTCTTCATGGAATATTGAACTTAAAACTGTTGCCATTTTTGGCGCCATTGCTGCTGTTGGGGGCGGTTATTACGGTTATAAAATATATACACAATGGCAGCAGAAACAAAAGCAATCAAAAAAATCTGAACCGCTAAATGCAGAAAAAGACAACTGCACGCCAAAACCGCCAACAACAAAAGATCATTTTGATCCATTTATAATGCAATAATATTTTAAATTTTTTTAATAGAAATAGATCATGGCGTATTATAAAATGATAAAGTCAATAAATAAAGACATGGAGTCTATAAAAGACATTTCCATAGACCCGAATTGTAATCAATGCGGTTGCTTAGGATGTAAGAGCTTCATTAAGATCTATGCTGACCGATCTCGCGCAGAAAACGCCGAGCAAAATATTCTCAGTGATGACGCGTTTTTTGAGGCGTGTGTGTACTATATTAGACATCTACTATTTAAGATAAAAACATAGATTGTCTTGTTTTTGATAATTATAAGATAACTCAAATAAAAACTTGGTTGTACTTAGAGAATGACTTAGTTATGATCTTAGGTTAACTTGGTAAGAACTTGAGGATGACTTGAGGACAACTTGAATAAAAACTTAGAAGTAACTTGAGAATAACTTAAGGATAACTTGGGTAAGAACTTGTGAATGAATTGAGGATGACTTGTGAATAACTTGAGTAAAAACTTGTGGATGACTTGGGGATGACTTAAGTTAAGAACTTAAAAGTGACTTAAGTGTGTGCATGCGTGGGTGGGGGTGGGTGGGGTGGAGTTGGGTGGGGGTGGGGGGACGTGCGTGCGTGGGGTGGGGGTGGGGGACGTGCGTGCGTGGGGTGGAACAAAACACACACACACACACAAACAAACAACAAACCCAAACAAACAACAAACAAACACACAATAGACAGGACAGTGCTTGTGGGAAAGTGAAGGGGGCTTTTTGTTGTTCACACTTGAACGCCGTAAATTCAAGACAGCCGCCGAAAGCACTTATCACAGTCCTGAATCAATAATCACAGAATCTGTTTCAGTTCTATCGCCGACCACCCAAAAGGAGAAATGTTTGCCAAGCGGTTACGCGTAACCGTTACTATTTTTAGAAGCCCGTCATACTATCGTCAGTAGTCCAAACCCCACCACGCAGGCCTGCACGCTGTTAACCGAGTGGCATGGGTAATATGAGAAAGGTAAATGCCGGGGAGCAACACCTTTAAATGCTCTTAGTGAACGCCACAAACGTATGACGTGGGTCTAAAAATAGCGGTCGTCCCTGTGGCCTCAACAGCCTAGCCTTCGCTGCTAGCCAGGCGGTTACGCGTAACCGTTACTATATTTAGAAGCCCGTCACAGCAGTTCAGAAAACTTGACAGACAGGGGGTTATATATAGCTGTTTCTGTTTTAGAATCCCGTCATTCCAATCGTCAGTAGTTCACAAAACTTGCCAGCATTAACCGTTGCTTTACAAGCTGCTTCAATCATTTTTCAAAGTATCTTATATTTTCATGTAAAGCATTCTTTTCTTCCTCTGTCCACAATTCCGTTGGTGTTGGCGGTGGTAATAGGAGATTTTGAGCTTGTTAGAAAGTTGTAGCTGATTCCATGTCTTCCACACCCAAATAATTTAATCTATAAAGCTGTTGAAAAGGTATTTGTGATTCAAGAACTTTTTCTAACCCAGAAACCACACTGTCTTCTAAAACTGCCCTATGTAAACACTTCTCTCGCAGAAAAAGCACCGTCTTTACACCACCACAGCACTGGGAGAAATGAACGACAAGTGGTGGCGGAAATGTCGCCACTACTGATCAGCTGATTCTATCTAGTCTTGTGATTGGCCGGCCGTGACATCAGCCCACCGCGTGATCCAAAAATCGTCATGCCCGGCCACGTAGTAAGTAATCGATAGTGCCAAGTCCTTAGGCAGGCCGGCAACTAACAATTAAAAGCTTACCTGTTTTTGGCAGAGCGGGCCGTTGACGCCGCCCTGACAGAGTTGACAGTACTAAAAAGAGAGCCGACCTCTTCCAAGTTCAGCCGTAGGAACAGACACCGATGTATATGAAGCGCGTTCAACCTCCGCTGCTTTTCCCCCTACGTTACTCTATGAAACGCGTTCAGACACGGCTACTTTCCCCTACGCTACTCTCTGAAAACTTTAGTAAATTAGTCTTACTTGTCAGAGAACAGGGAAACCTTTATTCTGGGCCACTTTCGCCCGAAAACTGGTTGAGGGCGAAAGTGGCCCAGAATGAAGGTTTCCCTGTTCTCTTCAAGAGAAAAACTTATTGTGCGACTTACCACGCTCACCGTCCATCATGTCTGCAAAAAGTCACCGGTACACTGGAGAAAACACCCAAGGAAGAACTCTGAACTACCGCTATCCTATTCACTCCTGCAGGAATGCTGTCCAATGCAGAAGAGGGCGCGACTGTCGCGGGCTGAAAGTTTTATAGGTTGTCAATTCACGGGAATCACGTGCCATTTTCGGCTAACGCCCTCTCGGTCTCGCTAGGGCCTAGAATGTCGTCTGCTGCCGGCTGTGTGAGTGTGTGTGTGTGTGTGTGAAAGGGGGAGGGTAAGGGTTTCGAATCCGGAAAAAAAAACAGTAACAAAAACTTAAGAAAACAAAAAAAACAGCAACAAAACAAACAAAACAAAACATTAAAAAAAACATTGAACTGAACTTTGTGTGTGTGTTCGTGGACTTATCGTTCGGCAACCAATAGATTTGCAGAGATTGCGCGGGAAACCAACTGTTGGTCTGGTGCCCACACACGCACACACGCGCGCACAAAAAAAAAGAAAAAAAGAGCGAGGTGAGGGAAGTGTAGGGGGACTGGTGAGTGCCCTTGCTAGGCGAACATGTTCGTCTCCTACCTGTCCCTCCCCTTTCCCCTCTCCCCACACACTCCCCTCGGCTATTGTGAACGGGTTATATAGGCAACGCTCGAATTCTGCCAACACAGTATCAGCCCATCACAAAGTGAGAAAGTTGCTTTTGCAACGCCAAGTTCCCGGAGCTTGTCAGGGCCGGACGAGGGAGTGAGGCTCCGGGGAAAGGGGGGGGGGGGGGCTGGATGCCCGGACCTACTCCATCCATACCCGGGTGTAAGATCCATTTTAACTCTCCTCACTTTTAAATTCCCCAGGAGTTAGATTTAGCACGTGCCAATTTTAACTCCCCAGGAGTTAAAACAAACCACGCCAGAATAACCCCCCCCCCCCCCCCCCCGCCCCCTCTGTTTAAGATTAACTCCCCCACCCCAAAACATTCAGTTTTATGTCTTAGTCACGATATGAGAAATAAAATTTAATATACACCCCCTCCCTCCCTCCCCCCCCTCTCTCTCTCTCTCTCCTCCTCCTCCTCCTCCTCCTCCTCCCCAACTTTCTTTCAGTCTCTCGCTCACTCCCTCACTCTCCTTACTTGTCTGCCTTTTTGTTTCTCTTCCTTACTTGTCTGTCTGCCTTTTTGTTTGTCTGTTTGTCTCTCTTAATCTATCTCCCTCTCTCTTTGCTTGTCTCTCTGTCTGCCTGTCTATTTGTTTATCTGTCTCAGTGTCTCTGTCTCTAGTCTACCCCCGCCCCCGTCTCTCTGTCTGTCTGTTTTTCTTCTCTCTCCCTCTCTCTCGCCTTCTCTCTCTCTCCCTCTCTCTCTCTCTCTGCATGCTTCTAGTCAGCTTTGTTTGCTATCATTAGTGTTTATCAAAGACAGATTGGATTAATAGGCTTTTATGTCAGCCTAAGATCTTTATCCTTGTCAAGTAAAGTGTCATGTGTCAAGTGTCTCTCTGCAGTGTGTGTGTATGGGGGGTGGGGGGTGGGGAGGGGGGGGGCAGTCCTGGCATAAGGTCAGAATGACTCCCCACTTCTATTTTTTAACTCCCCGGGAGTCAGTCTGGATCAACATTTCTTGATTGAAAGTAACTCCCCGGGAGATAGTTTAAGCACGTGCGTATGTTAACTCTACCCCCTGGGGTGGGGTGGTGGGGGTTGGGGGTAAAATACGCACGTGCCTAAACTCACTCTCCAGGAGTTAATTTCGATCAAGAAGTGTTGATCCAGATTGACTTCCAGGGAGTTAAAAGGATACAAGGAGAGGAGTCGTTTTGGCCTTATGCCAGGAATGACCCCCCCCCCTCCCCTCCACTGCACCAAGAATACTGGCTGCATCTGTGGAAAGTGAATAAATAATTGTGTAGTTTGCCTTGTATATATATCCCAAATGTGTGTGTGTGTGCGCGCGCGCGCGTGTATGTGTGTGTGTGTGTGTGTGTGTGTGTGTGTGTGTGTGTGTGTGTGTGTGTGTGTGTGTGTGTGTGTGTGTGTGTGTGTACCTTATGCACGGCCACAGTTCTCAACCTATCAACACCAAATTTGGCATCAAGCATCCTTGGCACCCTCGGAAGGTCATGGCGTCTTTACTTTTTGAATAACCGTCCACGAATGAGCGAAGCACGACTCGAAGTGCGAAGCGCTGAGAACGGCCACAGTTCTCAGCAGATCGACTTCAAATTTGATATCAAGCATCTTTGGCACCCTCGGAAGGTCATGGCGTCCTTACTTTTTGTATAAATCTCCACCAAGGGGTCGAAGAACGAAGCGCTGAGTCGGTCAAAGTGCGAGATCGAAGCGTGTGAGTGCTAGTGTGATACAAGTTTAAAATAGAGACAGGTAGTACCTTCACCTTCAAGAAATTATATTTAAGAACCTGTTATGAGAAAGGTGGGAGAGAGGGAGATCCAATGTCACACATGCGCTGCTCTACACGTTAAAAAACCCTTTGTATCCCATATTAGGCCTACAGGGTCAAATGATTTAAAAGGCAATAAAGATGCAGTGACGAGTCATTGCTGCTCCATTACTTACTGCGTAGGTGCGTCATGCTGCCGTTTTGCAACTTGAAAACCCTTCTGTGGTGAGAAAACTGTTAGCGTTAGACCCATAAGACCTTATGTTTTTGTGATCTGCGTCATAGGGTAGAATTAATGCAGTACGACATGTTGCAAGGGGCTATCCTCTAAAGTTGGAATGTGGCTGCCAATGGGAGCAAATATTTCTCTTTCCTTAGCAGATTTTTTTTCTTGTTATTAATAATGTTTGGATAAGTTCTGATGACTATTTTTGTTTGTGGCAACAAGCCTATAACTCACTTTGTCAGTTGGTTGATCGGTCAGTTGGCTGGCCCAAAATTGTCGCACGTATGATACGGAAAAATCATACTGAATTAATATATTAAAAGACAAATGTGTCAGAAACACTTTCAGTCGCTAATGACTCGATCGGCTGTCTCTGCATGGATTTGTGTCGTTTTTTTTTTGTGTTTTTTTTGTTGTTGTTGTTTTTTTTGCAATGGACTCATTGGAAAACCGCATTTACGAAAATGGAACACTCGTGTCGGTAGCACGCACGTGAGCGCCTGGAAATATTGAAACTGGCGGTTTTTCGCAAATCACTCCGGTGTTCTGAGTCGATTCGCGTCGGGTTTGTTGAATAGACTTCTTGGGATGTCGCACGAACATTGCGGTCAGTAGGCCTAGCGCACAGGCACGCAAAGCTGCGAATTGCATAAAGCGCGTAAAATAAGCAGGGGTCCAAAATCAGAGTTTTCTTTTTTTTTTTCTCTTCCAAATAACTCGGGTGTTTCTGCGTCAGTCGATTCATGTTGGCTTTGTTGCAATAGACTCATTGGGACGTTGCGCGAACATTGTGGTTGATAGCGCGCATGCCTGCAAAGCGCGCAACATGCACGAAGCGCGCAAAGTAGGCCTAATCAGCGGTGCTTGCGCAAGAGGTGGTGTGTGTGTGTGTGTGTGTGTGTGTGTGTGTGTGTGTGTGTGTGTGTGTGTGTGTGTGTGTGTGTGTGTAAGTGCTTGTGCGTGTGTATGTGCGCGCACGCGCTTGAGTATGCTTGCTTGTGTGCTTCAGTACTTCTGTGTATCTATATACGTGAGTGTATGTTTGCAAATAAGTGGTTCAACTGTGTATACATGTCTCCGGACTTATCATTATAATCGCAAACATCGTGTGTATGGATGTTCCTCAGCCAAATTTTACTGGTTGCGAAGCGTAGACTGGTATAGTTTTCACCTTGTCCGTCCGTCGTCGGTCCGTCCTTCCACGTTCAAATTTGCTCAAAATGCATAATTCGATTTAAAATGTAAAACATGTTTCTCTCAATCATTCGACAATTTGAAAATGGGGCGGGGAGGCAAGA
>CM031610.1:38350622-38355622 GCA_018398815.1 Conus ventricosus | reverse complement strand
TTCCCATGGTTATTTTACGAATTCTTTTGTGTGTTGATTCAAGATCTGTTTTACTGTCGCTAACTTCAACTAAGCTAAAGGAAAGAGCTGACATTATAATTGAAATGAGGCATCTTGTTAATTTTCTAATGCAAAAAGGTTCTGATGTAACTTTTTGTTGGGTCCCTTCTCATTGTGGTGTCCAGGCAAATGATTGGGCAGATAGAATGGCAAGGAAAGGTGCAAGGAATGCAAATGGCTGCACAACTGTAAAGATTCCATTATCTGTAAAAGAGGGATATCATCTTCTGGAGGCAGTCTATGAAAAAGCCAGCCACAATGTCACAACTTTTGACAGTCATCATCATCATCATCATTCTCTTGCCCATGATGGGCGTAGAGGAGAGATGAGAGACACTCTCGAAGCCAGGCACGCCATCCGGCCCTGTCCTCTGCCTGTCGCATCAGCGTAGGGCCATCCATCCTGGTCCATTCTTTGATGTTGTCCATCCAGCATTTGGCTTGTCCTCCCCTTCGTCTGCCGCCTTCCAGCGTGCCCTGGATGACTGTTTTGGGCAGTGAATTGTGGCGTATGACATGCCCGAACCACGACAGCTTCCTCTTCTTGACTGTTGCCAAGAGGGGTTCTTGGGGGCCTGCAAGTGATGCTATTTGGCTCCTCACAAGGTCGTTTGTCTTCCGGTCTTGCCAAGAGATCCCGAGCAAGCGCCTGAAGCATTTAGTTTCAAACGTCTGGATTCTCTTGGTGGTCTGTGCTGTCATGGTCCAGCTTTCGCAGCCATACAGCAGGATGGACAGCACCAGGGACTTGTACAGCTTCATCTTTGTAGGAAAGCTGATCTCCCTGCTCTTCCAGATCTTGTTTAGCTTTGCCATTGCTGCTGTTGCGATCGCTAGTCTGGTCTTGATTTCTGTTGTAGAGCGACCGTCTTTGGTGAGAGTGGCGCCAAGGTATTTGAAAGCGCCCACTTCTTCAAGCTGTTGTCGTTCATGTAGATTTCAGCATGGGTGTTGGTTGTGCTGTTGACCAGGACTTTGCTTTTTTCTGTGCTCACTTCCATTCCATATGCACCTGCCCTTTCTTCCAGTCTCTTTGTCAGGTCTTGTAGTTCTTCGTTGCTGCCTCCCATCAGGTCGATGTCATCTGCGAACCTCAGATTATTGATGGTTCTTCCTCCGATGGAGACAGATACTGATGGAGAAACATCTGCAACATCAGAGAGACCTGTTCCACAACTTCATTGACTTTAGGAAAGCGTTTGACAGGGTGTGGCACAAGGGTCTGTGGCAGGTGCTCAGAAAGTTTGGCATAGAGGAGGGTCTCGTCCAAACCATCCAGGCGCTGTATAACACCGCCAGCAGCGCAGTCCTCAACAACCAGATAGGGGACTACTTTAAGACCACAGTTGGAGTCCGTCAAGGCTGCCTGCTATCTCCCGTACTGTTCAATCTCTTCCTGGAAAACATCATGCGTGAAACCCTCCATGACTTCCACTCCACTTTTGACAGTAAAGACTCCTTATTGCAAAAAGGTATTAATAATGAGTCACGAGAAGTTAGCTGTTTATGTTACAGACTAAAACTCAATGCGTTAAAATGCAAACATATAAACAACATTAGGTGTCTCTGTGGAGAGAGAATGTTAACGTTCCATATTTTATTCTATTGTCCGTTCACAAAGCAATATTTGCCCGATTATCTGGCAGTCAAAAACAATACTAAAGATGACGATCTCAAAGCCATTATTGATGGTAAATCACTTCTTGTCACTGCAGCTAAACCTCTTCTTCGGAGTCCTATAGGAACAGCTCTGTAGTTTGCTCGTTTTGAAAATTAAAAAGATTTAAATTATAGGTATTGTTTATTGATGTTTATTTCTGTCAAACATGGTATTACGTTGATGGGGGATATGAAATGACGGGGTATTCCTATGTGTGATAAAATACTAATGTCATTCAGGATGATTTCAAGGTCCGTCTAAAAACACTATTTTGTGAAAGACACTAAATCAAACAAAACAAAACACACACACACACACACACACACACACACACACACACACACACACACACACACACACACACACATGCATTAGAATAAGAAACATGCTAGGTTTTGAACATGCAGAGCCACAGAAACTTTCACGGATGTTACTGTAAATGCGAAAACAGCTTTGCTTTGCTCGTGGTGATGTGACAAAGAATATTGTGGACTGCAGGTGATTGCGAGCTGCACGATTTGGTGAGAAGCGTCATGTATCGCACAGTGCTGGACAACTTGTTTGGCAAAGGTACATTGCCCACCGATGATCAGGTCAGTATGAAGTCCTCCACTCAGTCATCTGTTGACAACTTGAGTTGCAAAAACAGGTCAAATGAACAAAAGGATGAAAGACCTAGACGGCAGAAGAAACAAGGTTAAAAAAAAAAGTCATGACTACTAAAATAACTTTATCACTCAAGGAGAAGATTTTAGATAGTGCCTAGTCTTACAGTCTGTCCTTAGTATTGTGCAATGTTCTGCTTGAACTGGAGACTATAAGAAATTCAAAGGAGTAATAATGAAAAAACTACAACAACAAGAGTAGCAACAAAAACAACAGCGAATATCAACAACAACAACAATACTGAACTGCTGCTACTATTACCATCCTATGTCTGTAACCACTAGTACTGTTAATGATGAAGATAATAATGATAATCATTGCAATAATTCTAACAATAGTAACAATAATGAAGATACTACTACTAGTGCTACAATTAATTGGACCACCACCACCACCACTACTATTAACAATATATTTACGATAACAAAATGATTTCGAACAATAGCAATAAAGCAATTAATGATGTGAAATAAATCTGTGCAAAAAGAAATTAAAAGTGAAAAAAAGCACAGACTTAAATAACATATGATGTCATTGGCAAAACAAGCTATAAGTTGCAAAATAATTAAAGGAATTAAAGGCCAGGTGGCAAAGCCTGAAATGAAGTCAGTGATCAAGGAATGGAGGAGGGCTGTATGGTCTCACCCTCTCTCTCTCTCTCTCTTTCTCTCTCTCTCTCTCTCTCTATTTCTCTCTCTCTCTCTCTCTCTCTCTCTCTCTCTCTCTCTCTCTCTCTCTCTCTCTCTCTCTCTCTCTCTCTCTCTTCTCTCTCTCTCTCTATATTTCTCTCTCTCTCTCTCTCTCTCTCTCTCTCTCTCTCTCTCTCTCTCTCTCTCCTGCCCTCCCTCATCCCCTTCTCCTTTTCAAATGATGTTTTAAAGATAGGCACTGTAAGCAGAATTAACAGAGAAGGGTACATCAGTCGGTTGCATAATAATGCAAAAAGCGTTTTATTATTCAACTGCAGATGTCACAAAATAGCATTGTGGATGATTCTGTGTGAGGGAATTTCTACAGGAATAGTCTCAAGAATGAGAAAGTATCCACAAGCGGAAGCAGAGCAAGGGAAATGAATTTCAAATGCAAGATTTTGACAAAATCCATATATTTTCCCATTGACTCTGCTTCCAGAGATGGAGATAATCATGTTTTTGTCTTGGACCTGGCAAAATTTACAGGAAAAAAATATTGATATTGATCAATTCCCATTTCCAGCATCAGTAACAAACATCTTGTAGGTGATACATGTCACATTGTAATGGAGGGTCTAAACTTTTCAAAAATGATTGAAAAAGAATGTTAACTCAAAAATTTTGTGCACTGTCTCTCTCGCTGTCTCTCTCTCCAGCTCTCCCCATCCACCCCTCCTTCCCACATCCTTCTCCTCTTCCTTCTTCTGTCTCTCTTCCTCTCTTCTAAGATTTGTTTTTAGCAAACAGAAATGCTGTGTTAGGATTGAGTGAAATTGAGTGAAAATTACAAACTCTTGTGATGTTGTTTTCACAATTTTGACATATCGCACAACAACACCATTTGGACAGGCATCTTATTGTTAAGATGCAGGGTATGTTAAATCAAGTTATTTTCATTGTTTTTGTGGGAAGGGGTGGACGGAGGAGGTGGAGTGAAGGAGATGGGGAGGGGGTCTGTCACAGGTTCATGTAGTGTCAGTCTGGTGTGTTGTTTTGCAGGCAAAGTTCAAAGAACTGGAGAGACACTTTGTTAAGTTTGATGACCAGTTTGAGTATGGATCCAAGTTACCGCCTTTTTTCTTGAGGTAGAATCAAGTTTTTTTCCCTTGCTTTTTTTTTTTTTTTTCTTTGTACAATTTTCTCTGTGGTTGTTTCTTTTATCTGCTGATAGGCTTGTGTTTGTACTTTTTTTTTCTATTTCTTTGTACAATTTTCTCTGTGGTTGTTTCTTTTATCTGCTGATAGCTTGTGTTTGTACTTTTTTTTCATTAGTTTGTTTCTTTCTCTTCTCCTTGCTTTATCATCAATTTCAGTCATTCATTCATTCACTCATTTTGAATTTATTCTTTTTGCCCCTTATCTGTCTTTCATTTAATTTTTTTTCTTTTTAAAGTGCAATTATATATATATATATATATATATATATATATATATATATATATATATATGTGTGTGTGTGTGTGTGTGTGTGTGTGTGTGTGTGTGTGTGTGTGTGTGTGTGTGTGCTTATGTGGAGGTTTCATTTTCTTTTTTTTTTGGTTCGGTTCTTTTGTTTACATACATGTATGCACACATCTCTCTCTCTCTCTCTCTCTCTCTCTCTCTCTCTCTCTCTTTGTTTTGTATTTCTGTCTCCACATCACACACACATGCATGAAAATGCCCCAGCTCCATCCGCTTTTCTCCTTCTTTCTCTACTTCCTTCCCCCTTCCCCCGTCTCCTCCGACCTCAGCACCCTCGTGACATGCTTGAGCTGCGCATTGCACCACATTCACCCAGTTCAGTTCAGTAGTGGCATGACTTTTATCATGTCTGCCTGCACAGAACCATAAACACGACAAATGAAAGATATGAAAAGAAAAGTAGCTACCAGAGCCAGACTGCTGTGAACCATGCATAAATCAATGATTAAAGCCATTAC
>CM031610.1:38323122-38345622 GCA_018398815.1 Conus ventricosus | reverse complement strand
CTATAAGCTCTTTGCGTGTGTGCGTGTGTGCACACATGCATGTGTGTGTGTGTGTGTGTGTGTGTGTGTGTGTGTGTGTGTTCTTACAGATGCATGGTTATATGCACCTGTCATTTAAGTCAATGCTTGTATTCAAAGTAGTCATGATACATTTACTATGCAGTCAGTAACATTCATTTCATGACTGCTTTGAATCTGTCTCTCTGTCTGTCTGTGTATCTATTTGCCTGTCTGGTCATCTGTCTAATATGCATGTTCAGTACTCACTTTGATCCACAAGATCAGTGACAGTGACTTGTGTGTATTCCATGCAGCGGCCATGTCTTGTACACCATTTGCTGACTGCGTTTTCAGGAGCTGACCATTCCAGCAGGAGACATGTTGATGGTCTCCCTCTGTGGGCTCACCGTAATCCACACTTCTTTCCTGACCCTGATAGCTTTTAACCGGTACGACCTAATCTGTTCTATCTTTTGGTGTCAGTGTTTTCTGCCTTTATAGGACCAACACTCTGCATTTTTGTGTCTGAGTTCTTAGGTGTTCATGGCTTACACAGTTCTCTTCTATGTCAGAGTTTTGTGTGTTTTATACCAGCACGATACTCTTTTGTGTCAGAGGTTTGTGTGGTTTAGACCGGCACGATACTCTTTAGTGTCAGAGGTTTGTGTGTTTTAGACCAGCACGATACTCTTTTGTGTCAGAGGTTTGTGTGTTTTAGACCAGCACGATACTCTTTTGTGTCAGAGGTTTGTGTGGTTTAGACCAGCACGATACTCTTTTGTGTCAGAGGTTTGTGTGGTTTAGACCATCACGATACTCTTTTGTGTTGGAGTTTTGTTCCTGTAAGACCAGCATTGTGCCATCTTTTTAAATCAAAGTGGTGTGCCTGTTGAAGCAACACTCTATTCTTTTTTGGGTGTTAAGAGTTTTGTGCCTTTAGAACCAACACAATGCTCTTTTTTAGTTCAGTTTTGTGTTTTTAAGACCGACATTGTACTCTCTTTTATGTCAGAGTTGTGCGCCTTTGTGTACCTTAAAGACCAATGCTGTGTCCTTTTTGTGTCTGCACCTCAAAGTTTAGTGCCTGTAGGACCAACATTATACTGTTAATTGTCAAAACATTGTGTCCTTACCATCAGCACTTTATTCTCTTTTGTGTCAGCATTTTGTATATTTAGAAGCAACGCTGCACTCTGTTTTGTATTTTGTACCAAAAGAACCAGCACAATATTCTTTTTGTGTAATGGTTGTGTACCTTTTAGCACCAGCACAATATTGTGCTTTGTGTCAGTGCTGTGCCTTAAGGATCAACTCTAAATTATTGTTTGTGTCAGAGCTTTGTACGTGTATGGCCATCACTATGCTGTGCCTTAAGGATCAACTCTACATTATTGTTTGTGTCAGAGCTTTGTACGTGTATGGCCATCACTATGCTGTGCCTTAAGGATCAACTCTACATTATTGTTTGTGTCAGAGCTTTGTACGTGTATGGCCATCACTATCCTCTCTTTCGTGTCAGTTTCGTGCCAGTAAGAATAACATTTACATTTAAGGTATCAGGAATTAGAACCAGCACTATACTGTCTTTTGAGTCTTTGTGCTTGTGGGACTAACTCTATCTTTTCAGTTGTGTTAGAGGTATGTGTCTGTAGGACTGACACAGTTGATTAACAGCTGTGTGCCTTTGGGACACACACTGTACTACTGGTTGTGTCAGAGCTATATGTTTGGTGCCAGCACACTTTTTTTTTTTTTTTTTTTTTTGCTGTCCCAACCTCTGCGCCACCTCAGAGGCAGTGCACCCATGCCGCTCATTCCGACACCCCGTCCACAGCCACAGTCCGGTCGGCCCCGCCACAGCCCCGGCACCGGCAATCCACAGGGAGCAGTCAATGTCAAGTCGTCAAGAGGCAACCCACCGGAGAAGACACTGCACTGCTGCCGAGTCACTTCGGTGGTGTTCAGTGGCGCCTGTTCTGATCTAACATACGCAGGACACCACCTACTAAGCCCCTACTGACGACAATAATTGCTTAGTCGCGGAGCCGGCGTGAGTGAGCTCTCCCTCCGGAGGGCGCCACCACGTCCGTCCAACGACAGCCCCCATGGACTCGATACCGGTGACCCCGACGGAACCAAACCAAGGCCACAGGCGTGGAGAGGACATCGAAACTGAGGTCACCATGAGAGCAGGGCATGAAGGGCCACAGAACTTGAGACATTTTTTTTAATGCTGATAGATGAGGATGAGGATGATTAAGATGATGCTACGGAATTCCATTTCGGTCTGAGACTACATGACAGGGCTGTACTCTACGCTTCCTTTCACAATATATCCCGGCGTCAACCAGGCCCGAGAGATACATGCACTTGCAGTGTTGGTCAGGAAATTTGAGCAACACTCTCAGAAACGCATCCATTAAGTGGATGAAACTCGACTGTGTGGTCCCAGTCTTCCCAACTGAGTCCGCAGCAAACTCAACTCTGGGTAGGAGCCAGTCGGGGCAGAAAAATCCACATGACTTCTGATGGGATTCGAACCCACGACCTCCCAGCCGGGAGTCCGCGACGCTAACCACTTCGCCACGGCGGCTGGTGCCAGCACACTTTTATGCAAGTGCTTCGTGGCATAGAAGTGGGGAGAGCATTTTCTTTTCCACCGTAAGGTTTAGTTGTCCTGGGCAATTGCACAATTGAGAATTTCAAGCCTTGATCGTGTCTGCTTCCTCTTCTTAGTTCAGCATTGTTTGCTTTAGTAACAGGTAGTTGCATGTTCCTTTATTTTTCACTTGATACATTCTGTACGTTTTAAAGGCTGGGAAGATGAAAGTGAACAAGTGTTCACTTATTTGCATCGATGCGCACACCCTTAACCACACAGATACACACACACACACATACATTCACACCCACCTACACCCACACCCGCACCCACACTCATACACATCTACATGCACCCACTCCCTCTCTTTTTCTTCCAACTCTCTGTTGGGATTTGTTTTCTATGAATATCAATGCTGTGTTTTCAGGAGAGGTGGGAGAGTACAGACTTGGAGAAGAACGTGTTTCTGGAAGGTTTCATTGCATTTGGCGGAGGCCGGTACCAGTGCCCTGGAAGGTTGGTGCTCTCTGTTAATTTATTTAGTCTTGACCAATAACCTGACGTAGTGTCTTTGAAAACATTAGGCTATACAGTGAAAGAAAGAAAAGGAGACTGGGCTCTGTAGCCCTGAAGCGTAAGACAGTACGTAGCACGTTTAACTTAAAAGAAAATTTACTACACCACAGAAAAAACAACAACAAAAAAACAACAAAAACAAAAAACAAAACAAAAAACAAACAAACAAATTACAAGATAAACACAACGCGGTTTGACCTCACTGGTCTTCTTTGGACAAGAGAAACAACATTCACGACAATGAAAACGAAGCATGAACAGACAGTCATTTATCTCCTCAAACTGGGTACAAAATGGACGTGGAATGAACATTTCACTGTCTTGAATGATGTTTGTCTTGCCCGAGGAAGACCAAAGAGGTGGAAATGCGTTGGGTTTGTCTTGTGATTTGTTTGTTTCTTTCGTTTAGTGACATGGTAATTTTTCTTTTAACTGAAAAAGATAGCATACTGGCCTTAGCAGCAGGAGTTTGACATGGTAAGTATGTTTAGCCAAAAAAGGAGAATGTGTAAAACTCTTGATTATTTCAGCAGCTTGATTAGCTTAGCATCCACTGGCCAGCTATCGTGGTCAAATCTTTGGATATTCGCAAACATGCACAGATATACACAAACCATGTCACAGTTGCAGACATGCAGTCAGAAATGTATGTAATCATCTGTATACTGCTACACAGGCACATAGTCATGTGCATGGGTAGAACAAAGTTAACAGGATGAGATTTCTTTGTGTATGAATGGATGTAAAGATGAATGTGTATGAAGTAAAGAAAACCATGTGTTCCTTTGCTATTTACTGTAAGTAAACAAGTCTTGTCCTTACCCAATGTCTTTAGTGTAGTGTGTGTGTGTGTGTGAGAGAGAGAGTGCGAGTGTGCACGTGTTTGTATGCATGTGTGTGTATGTATCTGTGTCTCTCTGTGTGGGTGAAAGAGAGAGAGAGAGAGGGGGGGGGGGGTGTTTGCGAAGAGGATGGGAGGTGGGATGGGATAGGGTAGGAAAGGACAGGGAGAAAAGAGATATGAAGAGAAATTAGCAGAGGATAGAGGAGCTAAACTGAGCTCTCTGTTTGTGTGCTTCAATGCTTTTTGGAAACAGATTTAGGCCACAGCACGACATTTTCCTCTGTGTGTGTGTGTGTGTGTGTGTGTGTGTGTGTGAAGGTGGTTTGCCTTGCTGGAGCTGCAGCTGTTTCTGGCTCTCTTCCTACAGCGTTTCGAGTGCAGACTGAAGGGCCCTGTTCCTGACATAGTGAGTTATCCACACTTACTACTTTTCAGGGAACAATTTCTTGAGATCCATAATCATCAGTGTTTTAGCAGATTTCCTCATTTTTGTTCCCCGAAATCGTGTGATTTTTTTTTCCATGGGGAAAAAATGAAATTTGAAAAGAAACTGGATATTTTTGAAGAGTATATTTTGGAACGGTCGTATGCTCAGCTGGATCAGTAAAAGGAAGTGGATGGGCACATAATGGAAAATTGGCCTTAGCCCCCTCCCCTTCTTTAGTGCAGTAGTAATGAGAGAATGGAAGGAAAGCAACAAGAATGAAACATACTTTTTCTGCCCCGACCGGCTCCTACCCAGAGTTGAGTTTGCTGCGGACTCAGTTGGGAAGACTGGGACCACACAGTCGAGTTTCTTCCACTTAATGGATGCGTTTCTGAGAGTGTTGCTCAAATTTCATGACCAACACTGCTGGTGCCTGTATCTCTTGGGCCTGGTTGACGCCGGGATATATTATGAAAGGAAGCGTAGACATACACACACACACACACACACACACACACACACACACACACATCGGTGCAGGCAATTATTCATCACAGTATTAAAAGTATTAATCACGATTATGGTGTTGTACCTAACTGACACATGATTTAGGGCACCTGTTGGCAAAGATGTAGCACTGGGTCAACATGTGACCAAAATTGTATGCTCCAAAGGAAGATGTTTTAAATTTTGTTTACCAATACATATATTTTGTCTCATCACTCGCCCAGTTTTCATGCCGTTAAAAAAATATGGGTTTTTCAATGAAGCATTGTGACATATGCACACCCAAAATCATTTTCATAATTAACAAAACATCCCTGACACAATTCGAACTTTGACCCATCAGCAAAATGTGGTTTTGGATATCCATGATATGCAGAAATGTGTTGTTTCTTCACAGAAAACATAACTCACTGGACACCCACAATGTGTGATAATGGTTAAAGTGATGTATGGTGAAGTCGATATCCAACCCCAGAGTCTAAGATAATTCGGTCAATCTATTTTTTTAGACAATAGCCAGTTTTTCTTTCAATGCAGCTCATTGACTGCTACTAACAGAGATGCTTATCAGAGAAGGGATGTAACAACCTTGTGATTGAAAAGAGCAAATACATCAGGCCATCAAGCACCAAGTATTACCATGATCACTGTCACTTGAAATCATCTGAGCCAACTGCATTTAGAACTCTTTGAATACCAAAGGTTTTTGATGTAACATGTACATAATTAGCGCTGCAGCAGGTGTTCCAACACCATGTCTCTGTTGCTCAAACCTTCTCAACCTGTATGGGAATGAAAAGCAACGTCACGTCACTGACAGATACAGACAGCTCTCAATGAGAGGATATGGTTTGGTGGCTAGTTCAAAGGTTCAACTCTACGAAGATTTCAGACACCATCCTCTAATCCACACACAATGGTCTTTTTCAGACCCAGCAGTTAAAGTGTTACTCCCATAATTTCTGAACTGTTCAAGGTTTTTGATTCGACTGTTTCAGAGTCCTCTCCACTTGGTGGGAACGCAGCAACCAGCGGGCCCTTGCCCTGTGCACCTGAGGAAGCTGTGAACTCTGAAGTTTGAAACTCTGTTCCTAATGACTTCTCAAAGTACAAAAAGCTATGTGTGCAAAGATTTTTTTTGGTGATGTTTCTCTCCTGATGAAGGTGCGTCCATTTGATGAGATGTGATTTTGTTGTTGTTTCTTTGGATGTAAAATGACTTAATTATAAAACTATGATGACAGATTCTTTCATGTCAGCCACTCTTAGGTGACAGTGTACTTGTTTTCTTTCATCTTTGTATTCTGTGAAACATGTTCCAACCATGACTATGGAAATCCTGAAAATTTTTTAACTGATGTAATTGCCACATGCTCAAACTGGTGAGGCTATATTAAAAAAAAGGCTTGGAAAGTTTCTCGCTTGTTCATTCGACTTTTTATTTCACTCTTTTCCTACCTGTACAGGTGATGCCAGTCTTTCCCTAAGTATGTGCGATGTTCATGGTTGCATGACCATTGCTTATGCAGCTTGTTAAGCAATTTGATATTCAAAAAGAAGAAAAAAAGATTTCTATGATAGACTTGAGAATTTGATAATCGACATTTTTTTGATAGTTGAATTCAGTTCTAATACCTAAAATGAAAAAAATAGTTTTTTGTGCTGCTGTACTCTCAGACACTGGCACCCAGTGCTGGATGCTATGTCATGAGCAGAGCATGATGGTGGAGCCAAGGTGCAGGCATCATAAAGGGAAAGTATTAAGGTGTACTGGCTCATGGGAAGTTCAACTAGCCATTGGTTCTATGACAGGAAGTACTGTTAGTGTTCTTTGTTTACTTTTTTAGTGTTAAATGTTTGTTGCCTGATCAAATGTTTGTTGTTGTAAAACATTGTTGACAGTTGCAGAGTTGGACATATCAGGTACGCCGTATCACTGTTGAAAAATCTACGGGGTAACAAGAACATTACATATCACTGTTGAAAAATTTACAGGGTAACAAGAACGTTACTTTTTTTTTTTACACTACTGTAATTCCAAATTCCCACTTACGCAGAGCACCTGTGTGCAAGTTATTTGTTTTGATCCATGACTTTGTAACTCGGATATTTATGTTTTGCAACACATTGGATGCCAATTCCGAAATTTTCTTGGGTATTTGTGGTGTACTTTATTTGCAGGCATGGGTGTGAGAGAGAATGAGAGAGTGAGAGAGAGAGAGAGAGAGAGAGAGACAGACAGACAGACAGACAGACAGACAGACAGACAGGAGAGAGAGAGAGAGGAGTGGAGGTGGGGTAGGGGAGAGAAAGCATGTATATGTATGGATGTGATTGATTATATTGAACTACACTTATATATCGTTGTTTTGGTGTGCTAAACAACAATTCCAGAAATGAAAAAGATTTAAAGTTATATGTTTACTCATGGATTTTCATTAGAAAGACAATTTGGATAATGTGTTCCACTGGGTTTGTTCTGAAATAAATTAGTTTTTTTTTGAGATAATGAGTTTGAAGAACATATCCCTTCTGTTCAAGCAGATCAGCCCAAACTTGCCAGGAGGAGAAGCTGCCCAGGTTGTGAACTAGATGGAATTGAAAGGGTTAAAGTGCCAAATCAGATATGGATGCTGGCTGTTGGGATAGAATTGAAAGGGTTAAAGTGCCAAATCAGTTGTGGATGCTGGCTGTTGGGATAGAATTGAAAGGGTTAAAGTGCCAAATCAGTTGTGGATGCTGGCTGTTGGGATGGAATTGAAAGGGTTAAAGTGCCAAATCAGTCATGGATGCTGGCTGTTGGGATGGAATTGAAAGGGTTAAAGTGCCAAATCAGTTAATGATGCTGGCTGTTGGGATGGAATTGAAAGGGTTAAAGTGCCAAATCAGTCTTGGATGCTGGCTGTTGTGAGATGAAATCAATGCATTATCGTCTCAGATTCTTTCATATCATCATACTACCTGGATATTTATGTATAGTACATTTTAAATGGCCTTTGGTTATGTGGAGTTATCTACTGATGTGAGAAAAAGTCTTTCCATTGTTCCCTTGGTTGTTTCATATCTTTCGTTACCATATTTGGATGTTTATTGGATGGTATGTTTTGAAGAGCTACATCATCTTTGGATTTGGATTTGGATTGATTTAATTTAGAGTCTGTTCACAACGATGGTGATATTAGACTTTAAAAAAAAAAAAAAAAAAAAAAAAAAAACCCACCTTATATACATGTGTGTTTGTGTGTAAGTGCGTTATATGAGAGTGTGTGAGCGCGAGTGTGCGTGTGCGTGCGTGCATGCATGCGCGCACCCGTGTGTATGTGAGAGTGAGAGTGAGAGAGAGAGAGACACAAATACATGAAAGTTTGCCTATTAACGACCAAACAATAATTATAAACTGATAAATCAATTACAGCAAATGAATAATAACAGAACTCGATATAGCCTTTGCTATATCAATCATTTTGGGGCTGTAAAGAATTTCATGTAAAGCCCCTAATGAAGCAATATCTATCTTTAGAATATTATATAAAGATGTTAGAACTGGACATTCAAAAAGAATATGTTGAATAGATAATGGGAGACCACAAGTGCAATCTACATCCTTAGAAAATTTGGTTTTCCACGAGTTTAAACGCATTTTATAAATTATACTGGACAACGATCTTTGACATAATAACGCTTTCGTTTTTGCAGGAAGTTTTTCATTGTTCATACAATTTTCTAATAGAGAACTGATTTCATGTTTATCCAATTTTAATTTACTATCTGGATTTTTTCTAAGAGCACCCTCTTTTGCTAATTTATCAGCTATTTCATTTCCATAGATACCACAATGGGATGGGATCCAGCAAAACTCTACAAAAGTTCCTTTCGCCATAACGGAATGTATCATAAATTTTATATCAAAAATTAGGTCTTTCCTTACATTTGCATCCCAATTTCGTAAGCTACAAAGTACAGATTTAGAGTCAACACAGATTAAAATGCTGTAAATTGCCACATTAAGATCAGATATCCAAGATAAGGCCATAAGGATTGCGTATAGTTCAGCAGTGAAAACTGAAAAGTTCCGTCCTAAACAAAATGATTTCTTTACTTTTAAATCGGGAATTACAAATCCAGCTCCTGTATAAGATTCTAAAACTGAACCATCCGTGTAGATTTTAAGATGATGTGGATATGTGTTTTCAAGATGTTCTTTTGCTTCTATTGATATCAAATTGATATTATCTTCTTTTTTTAAAGTAGTGTAATCTATATCAAAATTTGGAGAAATATGCTCCCATTGAGGAACCGTGGGCATAGTTGGAGGTTTTGAAATGGATGTAATATCGATGTCACATTTTCTAAATAAATCATCAGTATAATTTCGAATGAGCTGCAGGTAAGAAATATTCTGTGCCCTTTTAGGAAAATCCGATTTGGAATCAAGAAATATTTCATTTGTTACTCAAAGTGCTAGATCACTTTTGGTCAGGTGTGGACGTCAGGTGTTGTGAGACGAAACTGTTCTCGGTATCTCCTTGATTATTTTCACATCTTTCATCACCATACTTGGATGTTTATTGATGGTGCATTTTAAAGTCCTATACTATACTTGCTGCTGCCACTTTGGTTGGCATTCTTACGTCTTCCCAATTATTTCATCACTGCTGTGTGTAGTTTGTAATATTTACAGAAACTTGCAAATTTTGCATACTTTCTGTGAACATTTTTTTGAAGTATATACAGTGACATACTTGTTCTGTGGATGATGTGAGGGATCCACTTTTGAAATTGGTTATTAAGTGACTAAAAAGCATTGTTTGTGTGGAATTTATTTCAAGAAGGTAATTTTATTAGCATCACATTCTTGCTTTTATTACATGAATAGATATTTACACTGTGATATTTTTTTTGTTTAATAGCAAACTATCTTTCATTGTTTTTCAGTCTGTTTGGCATTTTTAAGCTCCAGATCTCATAGTATCAAATTCAGGCACATGGCGCAAACATATCCTGTTACATTCTAATGATGTCATCATATGTCTGTCAAAAGAAGTATTCTGAATATCTCAGATGTTACTTCACATCTTATCTGAAGATCTCAGATGTTACTTCACATCTTCTAATGACCACAACAGGATGTATGTTGATTTTACATTTTAAAGTCGTCTATGAGATTGTTCCACTAATACAGCAGTTATTAACATTATTTCCTGTTCCTGACCATCTTAGGTGTCATGATGCAAGTTTTGTACTGTTCACAAAATGTAGTATGCAAACTTACTCCTTATAATGTTTTAACAAGGATGTGAATTTACACACTTCGTACAGGGTGGTGAGAGAGATGCATTTTTTCTTCTCTTTGATTGCCAGAGTTTTTGCTGACAGGTTTGTTTGTTCACGCTTGTGTGTGTGTGTGTGTGAATAAAGGAATCCTTGAAAACAGGCTTTTGGCAGCTGTATTCATGATTTATATTTATATATATATATATATATATATATATATATTATATATATATATATATATATATATATATATTTACATAAACACACATTCACAATACACTCATATAGATAGATATGTGTATATATATCATACAAAAAATTGTGAAATCAAATCGCCCAAGTTATCGTTATATGTGAAGAAGCAAGTTGTGGATTCATGTATGAATACATATAACTGTTGAGAACATACCTTATAGTTTTATTTATTTATTTTTTTAAATTTCCACCAAACACTATGAAAAAAGGTACAAGGTTTTCATCAGTTGTGGATGATACAGTTCTCTGAATGTATGTTTCCCTGTGAATGCACTTACATTCACATGCGTACACAGGCATCTGTCTGGACATGAGGATGTGTAAATTAGTAGAGCTCTATAGCTGTAACCGGAAGATTTATAAGATTTGGTTAGACCTTTGAGACAGTATTAAAATGTTTAGTATTGTTTGTGGCTGTCGCGATTTTTTCTTTCTTTCTTTTTTTCTTTCTTTTTTTTTTCTTTTTCTTTTTTTATAAAAGACACTTTGCCCCATCTTACTTTCGGTCTTTGAAGTCGATCATTAATTTGGGTTCAAGGTAGTTTCACGTGCCCTGGCAGTAAAATTACATGTTAAGGGAGGATACCAAATAATAAATTGAACAACTGAGCTCAATGGATGTTTTGTCCCCTGATTCAGGAGTGGGGTGGGGTGGGGGGGGGGGGGGGGGGGGGGGGGGGAGGAGGGACCAACAGCTGGAAACAAAACAGCTGACTTTGGGTGGTTTACACATCTTGAACATATACTATATTCAAGCTTAGGCCTTGATGCATATTTTTATGTGACATGGTGTGCGGCTTTTGTGACAAACTGTGATAGCTGACTATGTGTGCACACATCACAAAGACAGAGAGACTACCCGGTACCCAAGTGGTGTTTGCAAAATTGTTACTCACACACCAAGATACATCACAACAGGGTATGTCTACAGACGAATATTGTCTATGTTTCATTACAAAAGAACAAACAAAACAAAAAACAAACAAAAAAACAAACAAACAAACAAGTTTTGCAAGGGAAACTACCAAATCACGGTCCACCCTTAGGCTGTAGTTATGTCCCCTTACAACATGCGCGTTCCTGTCTGCCTTCAACGATTTGAACAAAATACAGTTGAACAACTTGTCCTTGAGAGCTGAAAAATGTATTGAAAATCCCTTCGCACTTTTTTTTGTGTGTGTTCCTTAAGTTGACCCCAAGACTCAGCGGTTCTTTATCTTAAATGGATAAATGAATGAAGGAATCTTTGTTTTGCAACGTCACAGTAAAAAACGTCTATGGCCGACTCCTTTGTGCCGCTTTTCTTAAAAAACAACCAAAGAACAACAACAATAGAAGGAAACAAACGAACAGCAACAACAACAACAACAACAACAAAACACACACACACACACACACACACACACACACACACACACACACACACACACACACACACATCTCTGTCTCTGGGTGTGTGTATACGGGGGAACAGCCGAGCGGGGGATCAGGGACAGGTTTCCTTTATGACTGGCCATGTACATTAGAAAACGGGCCAGAGCCAGCTAGGAGTCAGCTCTTCCGATCGCTAGTGTCTTTCTTTCTTTCTTTCTTTCCCTTTTTGTGGATTAGCTATGCATTACACGCACACACACGCGCGCGCGCACGCGTGCGCACGCAGGCAGGCAGGCAGGCAGGCACGCACGCACACACACACACACACACACACACGCACACACACACACACACAAACACACACTCACACTCATACACACACACACACACACACAATCTTTCTCTCTGTCTCTGTCTGTCTGTATTATAGACAGAGAGAAAGAGAAAGATGTGTGTGTGTGTGTGTGCACTTCGACTCTGCCATCCATATGTTATTATTAGGTTAGTGTTGCTGTCGATTCTAGTTACACACACACGCACACGCACGCACGCACGCACGCACGCACACATACACATATATGTACGTGTGTGTGTGTGTGTGTGCACTTCGACTCGGCGATCCATATGTCATTTTCAGGTTAGTGTTGCTGTTGATTCTAGTTACATACACGCGCGCGCGCGCGCGCGCGCGCACACACACACACACACACACACACACACACACACACACACACACACACACACACACACACACATGTACATATGTGTGTGTGTTTGTGTGTGTGTGTGTGCACTTCGACTCTGCGGTCAAATTACATGCAAGGCGACAGACGCTGATTGCCCTACATTACTGTCAGTCTCAACTCACGTCTGCGTATGCCTTTTGTGTTTGCGTGTTGGACTGGTGTGCACTGGACTGGACTGTCGGTGCTTTGAGTTCTGTTAACATGAATTTTGAATGTGTATGCACATCATGTAAGAACTGGCTTCCATTATTTGTTGGTTGCGAAAAACGATTTTCCCACGGGCAGGGTTGTTGCCACAGAATTGTCACATAATTTCGCCTTCGTCATAATTTGAGGGGAAAAAACCTCCTCAAGTACATAATAACGATAGCAATGAGGCGATAAGCCAGTTAAATCGCACCCCCATCCCCGCTCTTTTTTTTTCCACAAAGGAAAAAGGGACTGAGAAGATAACGGCGGAGATGCAGGAGACGTGGGCGGAAACCAGAAAATTTCATTGTATCCTGCAAAATCCAGACCTGCATCAAGCGAGACGAGGGAGCTTACAGGGGGAAGGAGGACAGGGTGGGGAGACGGGCGAGGGGGCAAAGAGAGTGGGGAGGGAAGGGGGTGGGGAGGGTGGTGGTGGCTACACACAAGCTTGGGAAAAGAAAAAAAACAAACCGAAAAAACCGATGCCGGAAGACTCAGGACTGTACTGTTGTTCCGTTCCAATCCTTCAACTTTCCGTTGCGAAATTTGCATCAGAGGCTGCCATTCCAAGACTGAACCACTCAACAACTCAACACATATGCTCTTCAAGCCCCACGCGGTGGAAGAGTAACGAGGAAATTTCATTACTTGTTGACGGCGTCCTTTGCCGGTGGGCTCTGCGGTCATGGATCACCGGTATACACATGGGGGCGTTTCTGTTGAAGTTCTGCTGTGTCGTGTTCAGTGGCGGTCACACAATGGCATCAGCCAGAGAGCAGTTACGTTCTCCGAAGGCTCTGTGGGCGCCTCCACCCTGTCAACACAGCGCAGGCTTCAAAGGGTGGTGCAGGAGTGCTCCGAGTCGGTTGGTTCGGCAGTTGAGGACAGTACAAGGTCAGGTGACGGTGAGGACAGATTCACTGACCGCAGGGGAAGTCCTGTGGACAGCAGCAGAGACTGCAACACGGGATCTTCTTCGGAGGTGACGCACGTTGCAATGTGGCGAAAGCTTTTGGCTGTTTCTGGATGTTGTACTGGATTCAACTGTCATTGAAACGGCAACGAGTGGGGCTGTTGGATGCGTGCTGCAGTTTGCTTGGTGGCGGTTGTCTTTTGTCCACGGGCACTGCTATCATGAAATACGTTCTGGTACACCTATGGGCGCGCTTCTGTGGAAAGTTCTGTTACGTCGCGTCTAGTGGCCATCACACAATGGCATCTGCCCGGGAGCAATTATGTCCATTGATATCTCGATGGTATATTCGCCTGCCTGCACCCTTTGTCAACACAGTGAAGTTTTCAAGGGTGGTGCAGGATTGCTCCCGGCTGGCTAGTTCAGAGATGAGGTAGCACATCACTGGCACCTTTGGGTGCACCTTTTTCTTTCTCTGTCAGAGGTTGACTACATAATGTATGCAAAAATTGATAAGGGTTAAATTTTACAAAATGAAGAAGAAAAAATCTATCAACAAATTGAGATAATTCTGCCTCCCTTTCTCCCCCTCCCCCTCCACCGAGCCCAAGTAAAAACCTTTACTGTGTTTTTAAACTCCGAGACAGACCTTAATACTATGATTATAGTTTAAACTGACACTGGGGCTGGCGACTACTCCATGACTCTGGCATGCTCCTTCACAGTCTGGAATTCAGTTACCATCGTGATAACCAATTGTCGTTTTATATCATGGTTAAAGGTTGCAGTTTATACTTCCCTTCTCTTTGACTTATTTAGGCAAACTGTTTCAATTTGTGACCGAACGAAAGAAACTTTCCTACCGTCAAGCAGGATCACTGTTATCGTGTGAACAGACATTCTTGAAACGTGTAAAAGAGCTGATCCGAAAATGAATAAGTTGTGAGTGTTCTCACTCAAGAACACCTTGCATTTAAACTTTCTACGAGATTTACACTGCATCTTTTACATAGTTGTCAGCAACGGCCAGACCCGGTTGCCTACATAATATATCTTCACCGCATCAACTACTTCCACGTCAGTCTTCTATCTGTTGTCTATCGCGATCAACCACCCTGAACAAACGGAGCCTCGACTGATAGCTAACATGATCACATGGGATGCTGGTTTTGTTTACGCTACAACGATTCCTTCGTTGCTGTCCTATGGCTGGTTGGCTGGTCTTGCGGTTGATTCTTTGAGGGGGGGGGGGGGGGGGGGGGGGGGGAGAGAGAGAGAGAGAGAGAGAGAGAGAGAGGAGAGAGGAGAGAGGGGAGAGAGAGAGAGATCGTGTGGTTGATTCTTTGGGAGAGAGAGAGAGGATCAAATTCTTTATTCACGAGGATAATAGATGAGCACTGATGCGCTTTTTTACATCCAGTCCTCGCGCTGAGTAGTGAGTACAACATGCAGTGAAGTGAAACAATGTAAGAAAGCAAACAAGCAAACAAACAAGGCGGTCATGCAATCATAATGGAACGTCAAATGAAAACAGAAGAGAAATGAAGAAAAAATAATAAACAAACAAACAAAAAACAAAAAGATAAACAAACAAAAAATGAAAATAAGAATAAACATAATAATAATGAAGGGGAAGAAGTGTGTGTGTGTGTGTGTGTGTGGGGGGGGGGGGGGGCTGGGGAGAGAGAGAGAGAGAGAGAGAGAGGAGAGAGGAGAGAGAGAGAGAGAGAGAGATTGTGTGGTTGATTCTTTGAGAGAGAGAGAGAGAGAGAGAGAGAGAATGCACCATCAACGGCCACACTCGTGTCAATCACATACTTCACAGCCTAGCACAAGGCTGCGATGCAGAGGTCGGTGGTGGTTACTAATAAACCGACAGTTGCTATTGAACTTGCCGCCTTTGTTCATAGGCAGTTCTGCCTGGATATCTGTGATAGAAAGAACCAGGCTCAGCCAGGGGAACGATGATTGCAGAGTGGGACAAATGAATGGTAGTCACTTCTCGAGCGAAGGGGGGAGAGAGAGAGAGAGAGAGAGAGAGAGAGAGAGAGAGAGAGAGCACTCAGAACTTAAAAACCAACTTTATTCGATCAAGGATTGAGATTTCAGGTAGAGCCAATTCTTCACACACACACACAAGAGAGAGAGAGAGAGAGAGAGAGGAGAGAGAGAGAGGAGAGGAGAGAGAGAGAGAGAGAGAGCACTCAGAACTTAGAAAACCTTTATTCGATCAAAGATTGAGATTTCAGGCAGAGCCAATTCTTCACAGAGAGAGAGAGAGAGAGAGAGAGAGAGAGAGAGGAGAGAGAGAGAGAGAGAGAGAGTTTGGATTTCAAACTAAGACAGTGCAGACGGCTGAATTTTATCATCTTGGCAAAACTTTCACACACACACACACACACACACACACACACACACACACACACACACACACACACACACACACAACACACACACAGAAAACCATTTATTGTTAGATTAACCATACGTTGTACGGACATTTTAAACAACATAAATAACACAAATTCAGAAAAGTAAGTTAAGAATAAATAAATTGAAAAAAAGAAAACAGGACACTGTCAATATTTCAGGGATGAGAAAAATGTAGAGAAATGATTTACGATAGTTTAATAGAATTGTAAGGTGACCAAAGTCCAGTGAACATACACATATCACCCTCTTCCTCTGTCTCATACTCCCAGTTACCCCCATCCCGAGAACCCTCCTTACACCTTATTTTCTTTCTTTCTGCGTACGCAGGCTGATACTCCTGCGGACACTCCCTGTATAGCCAGGCAGTGGAGTTTTGTGTGTATGACCCTTTTTTATCCCGCCATTAAGGCAGCCATACTCCATCTTCGGGGAACCTTACACCTTATTATATCCGTGATAAAATAATAAGCAATTGTAATTATCCCCCCCCCTCTCTCTCTCTCTCTTCCCCTCATCTGGGCGAGTACTCATTACACACACACACACACACACACACACACACACACACACACACACACGCACGCACGCACGGACGCACGCACGCACGCACGCACACACGCACGGACGCACGCACGCACGCACGCACGCAAAAAAAAAAAACCCACCCAAAAGCAACAACAACAAACAACAACAACAACAACAACCTCCAAACAAAACTTCCGACTCCTGTATGTTGCCATCTCTCTCTCTCTCTCTCTCTGTTCAACTGAGACATGTCTATAGGCTTACCATGTACATGACCTTAACTTGCTGACATCAGACACTGCACTATATGTCACTTGACTTCACTTCTCGAAACCAAAGCCGACTTTTTGAATCACTGGAAAATAAAAAGGAACGTTTGAAAAACACCACGATGACGCAACCGAAGACAAAGAATCGAAAACCCGAAGCCGCCCAGAATTACAATTACGACTCCGAAGCGGCTTTAAAGAGGTGATTGTCTTCAGAGCGACTTCAGCTTCATGTGATTGTCTTCAGAGCGACTTCAGCTTCAAACCATTCTGTCTGTGATAACTCCAATCGATGAAATCCACAGAAAGTGGGGTTGCTAAGCTAGGACTTTGCAAATTAACCACTCTGCACATTTAAAAAAAAGATCATTTGTAAATACACGCTGGAAAACGGCAAATGTGACCCTGTTTATACAGTAGGCCTATGTATGTGATTTTGAAGGGTTCTCGCAGAGCCGGGGTTAGATACAGAAAAGAAATGATGTTATTTACCATAGAAGGTCATGCTGTTTTAACTCACAGATTGCTATCGCTGATTCTGGTCGTTCCATGGAAGTGAATAAGCTCAAAACGGTTATAATCGGCCTATTTATGAAAGTAAAAACATTCCTGTCAATTTGGGGGGTGGGGTGGGGTGGGGGAGGGGAGGCGTACATCACTGAGGGAGGATACAGGAGTTTAACAAGCTTACCAGAACCCTACGTGATTTTATGTCTGTTTCTTGGTTATCAGTTACCATGCATCTGTCCCGAAGCCATCGTAGACCTGACAGTCCAACGCCTCTGTTGTCTGGAACTGAGAGATTCGCCTGGCGGAGAACAGGTACACCAGTCAAGGGATTCATGGTGTAGGCCTAGGAGGCTAGCGGTCATAGCCTTTTCCCAATTCTGAGAGAGAACAAGGGGAAAATTAAAAAGACATTTCGGAAATGCCGGCTATATGTATTAAAAAAAGAAAACGGTTGTAAGTGTACGTTGTTTTTTTCGGAAAAGTAATAACACCCTACCAAAATACTGTCCTCTTTTACAGTGTGTACACTCTTGAAAAAATGCTACAGTTTGCCAGAAGACTGCGCAAGTCATTGACGAAAGCTTGACTCAGAGGACATGAATGAATGGCAAGTGCTATGAAAAGTTGCAGTGGATTTTTCTTTAAGCGAAATTCATCCATGGTCTCTGGAAAAACCTCACACTGAAACCGAAGTATGCACTTAGAGCATATTGATTGCACAGAAAGTGTTTAGCAACTGCCCCGTAAACTGTTTGGTGGCCATTTGAACAGCACAGAACTAAAAGGACACGATGGGAGAGTGTAGACCTCTACCAAGGTTAAACAGTCTCTAAACTTCAATCAAACTATCCGAATCTATCATGTACGTCTTGATGTATTTCCAGACTATTACACGTTTTTGAAACTGTTTGACCTACATGAATCCTCATCGTCTCGTTACACTTTTTGGAAAGAGTTGCCAGATTTCTAGCGCAGTTTGAAACTATGCAATGACTGAATAAATGCTCCCCCTCCCTCATGAATGTTTTTCGTTCACTGGATCCGTATTGTAACTCGGATTCGTACCGAATCTTACAAGTTTATAGAAATCAGTATATACAATAATCATTATTATTATTATTATTATTATCATTGTTATTGTTACTGTTACTATCATCATCATCATCATCTCATCATCATCATCATCATCATCATCATCATCATCATCATCATCATCGTCATCCTTCTCCTCCTCCTCATTTTCATTATTGTAAGTATTATTAATATGTGCCTTCTTTCATTGAAATTCATGCATTCTCTTTTGATAGATTGACGAAAGTGTCGAACAATTCCGCTCTTCTTTTTAGTGAACACCTTGGTCTGGTATTCCGGATCCGCTCTTTGATCAGAATCTGTTGCCAAAGTCAGTTGATTCGTTCTTGGGTCACACACATTTCATCCTTCCAGCACGTGTGAACACATCGATCGGTTCAACAGCTTTTGCACAATCTTGTCGACAGACGCAGAAACAAACCAGCAGACGGATGGTGACAACATATGCCGCAGTATCAGGGGGAAAATAATCAGAACAACAGAATGTGTTTAGTATTTGTTGATTTTTTGTGTTTCGGTGTTCCCAAATCTTCAATGCGATCAAATTGCATTTTAAGCTGGTGAACTTACTTGAAAGCAATTTGTTTCGTGACCCAAAACGTAGTTTTTTGTATCTTTGATAAACATCTTTTTAATCCTTTTTTTTCCCCTACACTCTTAAACATATGTACAAAAGCAATATATTTTCATAAACGTAATATTCACGTTAGATAATTACATACATACATATATACATACTTACATACATACATACAGAACAAACCATAGAGACAGACTCTATACCACACACGCTGCGTGGGCACACACCACACACACACACACACACACACACACACACACACACACAGACAGACAGACAGACAGACACACACACACACACACACACACACACACCACACACACACACCACACACACACACACACACACACTGCGTCCGCACGCACTGACTAGCTTAACAACAACAACAACAAAAATTCCCTTTCTTTTTCAGTGTCAGTCGGTGGAAATGGATGGACCGACAGTTTCTATTGAACCTGTCACCGTCACTTCAGTGATGTCTGATGGGGCAACATTGATAGATGACAGTGACGGAATGCCACAGCGTGTGTCTCCGCCATGATTGGAGAGTGCTTGACTCGGTCCCGGACAGTAGTGGACGCTTCTGGGTATTTATCTGGATGTGTGATTGATACTTTTTTTCCTGGAGGGTTGTTGACACTTAACTTTCTTTCTTCCTTTCATTCTTTTTTTTTTTCATTTTCTTGTTTCTTTCTTTTTTTTCCAGTTTCTTTCTTTCTTTCATTCCTTTTTCTTTTTCCTTTTTTTTTCTTTCTTTCGTTCTTCCTCCTTTCCTTCCTTCCTTTCTGTATCTTTCTCTCTCTCCTTTTCTCATGAGAGATACTTTTATGCATCAGGGAAGGACTTTCTCTTTTTTCCTCTCTTCAAGAACAGGGGGGTGGGGGGTGGATAGACGTAAGTGTTTTTTTTTGTTTTTGTTTTTGTTTTTTACCAGTCTTCAGGCAAAAACTACCTGCCCATCAATCGGTGACAGTTTCACATTTTGGAAGATTCCAAATAACGAAGTAACTGGGGAAAAAAAACCCAATTCACCGTCGTATACCATTTTGTCAGGAAGTCGCCCCTAACTGAACAACCTGTTTGCTCCATTCTAACTGGCAAGTGTCAATGTAATAAGTAACAATTCGAGAAGTGAAGTCTCCAGCTGTTGGGATGATTATCCGATGTTAACAAAATAATAACGCTGATCTTTAATTCCTCCGCAGCAGGTGCTTGAACAGTAGCTCTTAACCCGGTAGGCACGTCGCCAAAGTCAGCACCTGCTTGACACAAGTGATTTCTTGCCCCTGGCAACTGCACAGCCGTCTCTGTCCCCACCATGTAGGCAGTGGTTAATTATTTTTTTTTTGGAGAGACCAGTTGATACTTTTCAGGGAGGTGGTTGGTATTGGTTGATACTCCTCTGGAGAGTGGTTGGTATTTCGCTTAGGGAGTGATCGGTACCCCTCCCATCCCCCCCCCCCCCCCCCCCCCCCCCCCCCCCCCCCCCCGTTGGAGAGGAGTGCAAGCTGAAACCTATCTTTTGGCTGAGTCTGGAGATAAGCCCAGTGACGGTGAGGAAAGACCCACTGACCGCACGGAAAGTCCAGTTGACAGCAGGAGAGACTGTAACCCGGGATCCTCTTCAAAGGGCACGTAAGACCTCATGCGGCGAAAGCTTGGTCGTTTCTGGAGTTGTACTGTTTTCACCTATCAGCGGAACAGCAACCAGTGAAGCTGCGGCATGCACACGGCAGTTGCTTGATGGTGGCGCTTTTCGCCGGTGGGCTCATACAGTTATGAAATACGGGCTGGTACACCCATGGGGACGCTCCCGTCGAAGTTCTGTCATGTCAGGTCCAGTGGCCATTGCACAGTAGCATCTGCTGGGCAGCGGTTATGTCCCTTGACCTCTTAATGGAATGCCCTGTGCGCGCCCGCACCTTACAACACAGCGCAGGCTTCAAGGGGTGGTGCAGGATTGCTCCCAGCTGGTTGGTTCGGCAGTTGAGAAAAGAACTTCTCTGGGTCGCCTCTCGCACCTTCGTATGCATCTTTTTCTTTCTAATCTGAAGAGTAATTAATACTATGCTAGAGAATGACCAGTACTTCTGTGGAGAGCGATGCTGGATGAAACCTACCCGCACAGCGATTGAATTATGTAGTTGTTTCTTTTCTGGCGAGTGGTTGATAATATTTTTTTCCAAACTGGTTCACATTGGTTGATAATTTTCTAGAGAGTGGTTCATTCTTTTTCAAGATTGTTTTAATCAGTTTTCTATAAAACTGTTCATATTGGCTGATACGCTTCTGGAGCATGTTGGAAACTAACTGTGCAGGACAATCGCATAGAATCAGAGTAAATTTGCTCACACGGCCGCCCAGTTGTGTGCCTTTGTGACAATTGTTCAATACAGCTGCAAACATAGAATATATATATATCCCTATAGAGGCATCAAATTCATGACATAGTCGCTAATGACTTCTCAGACAGAAGGTAGGAATGCTGGTCAGGTAGAGTTTTGTTTGTTCGTTTGTTTTTGTTAATGCAGACAGGTAGGATTTGCTGGAGACAGTTAAGTGAATACGTACTCGTACAAAATGACGAGATGAACTCAGAGTTCAGTGCCGTGGTGTGCATTCACTCGCCCAGCCACCCACCTTGCAGCTCCTGTCAGCGACATGTAACGTTTGCACGTGAATTTAACATAGTGCTGGATACACTAGGCCTGTTAGGCTTATCTCACGCCATCCCAGAAAGAATGTGTGCGGTCGTTCAATGTATACAGTTGTCCTATGGTCTCCATTGCTTGCAGTTGTTCTGAAATCTGGAGTTTATACAAAGTGGTTAATACTGGTTGATGCTTCTCTATAGTACCTGATACTGACTGATACTGTTCTGAAGTGTTGTTCATACTCGTCTGGAGAGGGGTTGAAATTTTTGTTTAGAAGGGTTGATCTTGGTTGATGGTTCTCGAGAGTGGCTGTTGCTAACAGGTACTAACGTAAAGTGCGGTTGATACTTTTTCTGGAAAATGGTTGATAGTGGCTGATGTTTTTCTGGAGTGGTTGATGCTAATCGACACTTAACTGGAGAGTGGTTGACGCTTTTGTGGAGGGTGGTTGATATTCCTCTAAAAAGCGACTGATGCTGGTTGATACTTTGTGGACAACTGTTGATACTTTGTGGAGAGTGGCTGATACTTTTACGGACAGTGCTATTGATATTTTGTGGAAAGGGGTTGATATTTTCGTGGAGAATGGTTGGTAATTTTGTGGAGAGTGGTTGGCAGTTTTGTGGAGAGTGACTGATAGTTTTTGAAGAATGGTTGATACTGTTTACGAACTTTCATGGAGTGTAGTTGGCAATTTTTTGGAGAGGGGTAATGTAATGTAATGTAA
>CM031610.1:38298122-38310622 GCA_018398815.1 Conus ventricosus | reverse complement strand
GCGAGTTATAAATGACTGTAACTGAACACAGGTCAGACAAGAACACAGAAACAGACAAATTACGGATGCAGACACAGACAGGGTTACAGGCAGACAGACAGATAGACTCTCTCTCTCTCTCCCACATATACGCACACACACACACACACACACACACACACACACACACACACACACACACACACACACACACACAACACTGACTGACTGAAACCAATTTATTGTCAGATTAATTCAAGGTTGTACTGACACATACACACACAGGGACACACACACACACACACACACACACACACACACACACACACACACACGCTTTACCACACATGGGCTGTTTAACCAGCACTTCTGTAAGTTTTTTTTACGGCACGTCTTATTCAACTAGCAATACTTTGTACTGATTTTTACGACAAGTCTCGCTTAATCAGCGCTATTGTATGTTGCTTTTTACATGTGTCGTTCGGACAGCCCTATTGTGTGTTTTTGCGACATGTATCCTACAACCAGTATTACTGTATACAACGTCATACACACACACACACACACACACACACACACACACACACACACACACACACACACACACACACACACACTTGTATACATATGCATACAGACAGAGAGTGACGGCTGATCCCATTGGTCATCAACAGGCACGACAGAAAAGGCAGTGGGAAACTAAAAAAAAGCAGGAAAAAGTCCAAAACGACACAAACATATGAATAATGATGAAATGATACGAAAGGCAGCAAAAGGTCTGGAAAAGAGGTGGAAAAATGAACGGGAAAATGGAAAATGCAGATGACAGAAAAAAGAAGAGTTACGTGAAAGTAGAAAAAAGGTTGGAGATAGATAGGAAGAGTACCAGGAGAAGGAAATAGTCAAGAGAAAAAAGTATGGAGGGGGGAAAATGTTAAAAAGGTTGGAAAAAGAAAGAGAAAAGTAGAAAAAAAAACCCATAGGGATTATAGAAAAAGATAGGCTCTATCTTTCTCTCTCTCTCTCTCTCAAGCCACACAACATGAAGCGACGAGAGAGAGAGAGTGAGAAGAGGAGAGAGAGAGAAATTGATGCTGAGCGGCGAGCTGAGAGAAGGTTCCCCCCCCCCCCCCCCCCCCCCCCCACCGGGCGAGCGGAGAGATTCCCTTTTCCTTATTTTCGTATCGGCGATGGAAAGCAACATTAGATGATCGCCCAGCCATTGTCAACAACGTAGATACTTCGACCGCATCTCATGCAAAGAAATCCCAGGGGACTGTGTCAGACGGCAAGTGAATACATACAGTGAGAGGAAAACACAGCATCTTTATCTACACTTTTAGATTGCCGCAAGTTGTGTGGCACGGACCATGCATTGACTATGAACCCTGTCGTAAAAATTTTCTTTCAGGGTGGGCCGAGGTGGTGGATGGGAAAATATCAGCAACAGATAAAGGACGTTCTGGCGGTCAATCAAAGGAACTAGAGTTACTACAACTCCAATAGGAGAACTTTTTTTTTTTTTTTTTTATTTTTAAAGATTTTTTTAATTCTCATGCTATATATCAGCAACATTTGACCTATACATGTTCACCACTCAACAAGAGAAATAGGATTATATATCAATGATTTAAACAAAATATGTGCTTCACACTGCACCATCAATTAAATGTCATTCACCTATCATGCAGAATTTCAAAAAAAAAGGAAAAAAAACCAACAAACAAACAACAACTGAGAAATGGATACTGGGCTTACGGGCGATGGTTTTATTTAGATTGAGATTTTGTTGTTGTTATCTGATTTTTTTAATGTATTTGTGTAAAAAATCCCATCGGCATGTAATTATACATTTCAGCATCCCCCTGTTTTGATCCTTGTTGATTTAGATATAGAGTTCGATTTGAATTCTGCTGCTCAGCCTGGCTCTGAACAAATGCAAGCATTAGGCCATACGTCTTTCGATTTAACTTATAAATATAAGGATTTAGCAACCATAATAATAAAGTCAAAACATTGTCTCTGTTTGCTATGTTTGTCGACACAACGCTAAACCATATCGCGAGTTTTTTATGGTACAACGAATTTCGGCATTTTTCGTTTAAAATAAATGTTCACCTCTTTCCAAAAAAAATTGCACAAATTTGCAATCCAAAAAAAATTTTGGGAAAAGGAATCTCCTTTTTCATTGCGAATGTGCATTCGCGGTTTGTCAGGCCCCATGGCATTTAAAACAATATTTGGGTCCCAAAATTTCTTGAAAAATTTCTAATTTAACCTTTTTCAATTTACATCTTTAATTTTGGGGACGTGGGGGAAAACTTTTATTCCAAGAAACTTCAAATTTAAAGTTTTTTTAACCATTGAAGCAACAGTTTGGCTTCCGCCATTTTGAAAAAATTTTCAAAGTATCGTTTAGCTCCTTTTGCTTCTTTCATAAAAAATATTTAAAACCCCTTGGTTTCTGTTTGTGTTTGTATTAATTTTATCAGGTTTTTTTCCCAGTTTCTTTATAATTCTTTATTGGGGAAATCCTCCACAAATGAGACAAAATTTATAGTATAATCACTTTGGGCTTTTTCTTCAAAGTTCATGAATTGCCTTTTTTCCCTTTCAAATATGTTTATTGCATACTTTCCTTTCCAATAATTTCTTTTTTTTAATACTCATTTCCTTTTTTTACCTTGTCGTTATAAAAAACGGGTTCAGCAAATTTAAAATTAATTTTTGGGGCACGAAAAGAAAAAAATTCCCTAAGGCTATAAAGGGTGTCCCAAAACAAATTGACTCATGTATCCTTACCAAAATCTGGTCCAAAATTTTTCAATTTTTTCGATGAAAAATTTTTTTTTTTCATAACAATGCTTTTCCATTTGTGTTTTTGTGTTTTTAAATTTTTTTTTTATCCATAAAAGTTTCAAAGCATTAATGTATTTTTTATGTCAGTAATTTAACCACCTTGTTTTATATTTTTAATTGTTTTTTTTCCTGCTTATTCTACTTGTTTACCATTCCCACAAAGTTAAAACAAAAACCCTTTTAAAGTTTTTTGAATTAAGGGGTCATGGGTTGGGTACAAATCCAAAGGTTTAAAGACTTAGACAAATGATGCTTAGAACAGAACCTTCCAACTGTTTATACTTCTTTGGACCAAATTTTGAAAAAAAATTTTTAACTTCCAAAAATTTTATCGCATAATTCTGTTTTCACATTTTTTTCAATCTTGAGTAAACCAACACCAATTTTGAATTGGGAAAGGGTTTCCCCATAGATTTTTTAAAATGGGGAAAAATATTTTTTTCTGGGTTTTATACATCCTAACCATATTCTTGCGTTTTTTTTTTCGCTGTTCGAGGATCCAAAACCCTTTTCCAAAAGGGTAAGGAGATAAAAAACGTTCAAAAATTTTTGTCACCATTGTTTCTAATTGATTGTCACAGCAAACTGGGATATTTTGTTTCAATATTATTTTAAACCTTTTATCTTTTTGTTTTTCCTTTATCATTATGGCTAAAATTTCGCGCATATAATGAATAAGTAAGAAAATGGGTCTCCCTGTCTGCATCCTCTTTCATTTTAAACCATTTACAGCCTACCTTTACAAAAAATTGTTTTAAATCCTTTGAATTTTCTATCCGTGACAAACTTTCACCAAACCCAAAGCCCCTTTAAAATTTTTAACATAAATCCCAACGAGTATCGAAGGGTTTTTTTAAAATCATACAGAGCAAAAGTCCAGGAAGGGCTTTCGCATTTAAATAATAATCAAACATAAATTTCTGAGTTGCGCCCAAAAACTATTACCAGAAACCTGTTGCCTCACTGAGAAAATGGTAAAACTTTCTATTCTTTTTGAAAATACAGAGGGAAACAAATTTTAATTACATTTAGGAGGGAAAAAACGCCCAATTTTTTTTTTTATTCTTTTGGGGTTTTTCAACCCTTTTTGGTATGCAAATAATTACCCTGCTTTTGTTTGTTAAAATTCTCCCTTTTTAAGATTCATACGATCTTTCAACCAGGGGGCCCCGGTTTTCCAAAAAAATTTAAAGAAATTGGGGCCGAAGCCGTCTGTACCGGGGTTTTACCACCAATTTTTTTAAAACTTTCCCTTTCTTCCCCCATGGGATTTCTCCTCTAAAATTTTTTTTTTCACTTTGATAAAAGGGAATTTTTTTTTTAAAATTTTCTGATTTCACACTTTTCTTATCTTTTCTTTTAAAATTTTCGTAAAATGTTTAACCTCCTTTAAATATCTTTTGTTTTTTTATTATTTCATCATCTTTTGTCACAGTTTTATCATTTGTTTACAATAAGTTTTTTTTTTTCAAGGTTTCAAAAGTATTTTGATATTTTTTCACCATCTGCAATCCATCTCGCTTTGATCTTAATAATACACCTTCCATTTTTGTTTCCCCGATTGCTCTTATTTTTTGGTTTTTTTTTCAATTTTCTTTTTAAATTTTTGTTTTATTCTCAAGATTTCAAAATGTTCAATGCGTTTTTTAAAACTTGTTCTCTTTTTCTGTTTTTTTTTTTCTTTTTCTTGTGGGGTAAGCTATGATTTCCCTCGAATTTTTATCAAAGAAAAACCAAAATTTTTTTATCTGAAAACTTGAATCTAGTCAGATTTTATTAAATCAGACAAAACATTGATCTTGATCGCTGATGATCAACTGCGTATTCTTTTTTTAACATCCAGAATTTAAATTATTAATTTTGTCTACATATTGCTTATCTTTTAATAAAACATTAAATTTCCCGAATCCTTTTTAATTTTAAACTTTTTCCAAAAATTTTTAAGCTAATGAACCATCGAAGGTAACCGTAGCCGGTTTCAAGTCAATTTTATGATAAATAAAAGAAACAACAATAGAAAGAAGCAGTCGGGTTTTGTTTCAGTGAGTTCGTTTTTGCCAGATTCTTCTCATCCGGGTTGTCTTCCCTCCATAATCCCAAAACCTATTTCTTCCCATTTTATGAGTTCTTCTCTTGCTTTTGGATTATTATCTTGTACATAATTATAACAATCTAATATGGATCCCTTGTAGTTTCCCAAACACCCACAGCAATAATATTTTATATGAGCTCTTTATATTTTTTTTAGTGAATTGTAAAAAAGGGATTTTCTTATTAAGGCCCCACACTTAACCAAAAAAAACTGTTTTTCAAATGAACAAAGCACCAAATTTTGAAGTTTTTCCTTTCGTTCTTGAGTCTGTAATTTTTAATTCAAAATTATTCGAAAACATAAACCACAACCTCTGGAAAATTTGAACGAAACGACAATAAGCATTTATATCCCCATTTTGCATTACATACTTCCCTATTTATTTGTAAAATGGGGATCCTGTAAACAAAATCATATTTTTTCGTTTTAAATAGTGAAATACATCCCACGTTTATGTAAATCACCGACCCCTTGAAATTTTAATAAGCAATTGTTATGCTACCAAACGATCAGTGAATAATTGTTTCATATATCAGAACTTTAAAACAGAGTAGGCCAAAAACAAAATAAAAATGGGAACCCAGTTTTCCCAAAAAAAACGCTTACAAAAAAATGTTCCATACAAACACCGTACCCTATCCCACATACCACTTTGATAAGAAAACATCAAAAAAAAAAACAAAAATCCTCTCATCACCAACAAAAACCCCAAAAACAAACAAAAACCAAAAAAATTTAAAAAAAAAAATTTTTTCCTTACCCCGCGAGCGACAAAGGGTCACCACCAACAAACGAGGACCAATAAGCAAGTGTTTCAGACTTAAAAAATTAGGAAAAAATGTCCTCATTACAGAGATACGCAAAACATCCAAAATACTACTGTAACACCTCAAAAAAATCCGTAATTACAGCAATGCACTATCGATTAATTTTTAAATGGCTTAAAAAAAGGCAACCACAAAAAAAAATACTCTTTTTTGGGGGAAAAAAATCACATATTTTTCTTTTCAGGCGAAAAGAGTACACCGAATTTTTTAAAACAAGCATTCAATACGGCAGCATGATATCACCCGGCACCGTGTAGCCTAAAAGGGGGGGGGGCTCAGTCTTCCTTCCTCTTTTCCCCCCTTCAACATACTCACCCACCCCACACACCATGGCCACCACCGATTCATACATATGAATGGTAGCTGAATACATCTCATTGGAGAGAGAGAGAAAGAGAGAGAGAGAGAGAGAGAGAGGGGGGGGGGGGGCACAGAGAGAGCCAATGACTACTGGCAAAAGGAAAGTCGTTAATTGTGACCCTTCTCGAACCGTTTCATCTCATCACCCCCCCCCTCCCACCCCCCCCCCCTACGCGCATGTTTACTCGTGCACGCACGTGCCCCATTCAGCAGGCACGATCCGAGAGCAAGACACGCAGGCGTGTGACACGGCCCACCACACCCCGGCATGGGAGAAAGTATATTTAAAAAGAAAAATTAAATTAAAAAAAAAAAAAAAAAATCTCTCCCCTGCCCTTGTTCATGTTAGCCATAGACTGGGGTGTGGGGGGGGGGGGGGGGGGGTGGGGGCAGAAAGAAAAAACGAAGAGAGAGATAGAGCGAGAGAGAGGGGAGAAGAGATAGGGAGAGCACCAAACCATTCTGTGCGCATTACCCATAAAAGTCCCTACAAACAACATTTTTGGCATAAATGCCAGAACTTCCTCTTCTCCCCCCCCCCACCCCGCACCGCTCCACACCTCTCACAGCACACATGGCCCACAACCATCTCTCTCCCCCCCCGCCCCACCTCTTTCAATTTTACCAATTAGAGTGCTACATTAGAACTCACCGCAAACATGGTACCAAATATACTTTTCCTCCATGCACATGATAATAGAGGTGAAAATAGTCATCTTTACAAAACAGGTTTACATCAAACAGATAATCCTCACCTAATATTACAGACTAGTGTTCCATGGAAACGGGAAAGAGAGAGAGAGAGGGGGGGGGGGGGGGGGGGGGGGGGGCTGGAATACAGAGAGATGGAGGCAGAGACAGATAGCATAGAGACGGAACATGAGAAGAAAGAGAGAGGGATAAAAGGAAAGAGAGAGAGAGAGAGAGACAAGACAGACAGACAGCAGACTGGAAGATACATAGAGACTAAGAGGAACAGACAGGCAGGCAGATAGACAAGTGACAGAGGCACAGGTAAATTTCTTATAGAGCCCAGCCGACCACAAACAGTGACAGAACGAACACAAGAGAGAGAGAGAGAGAGAAAGAGAGAGAGAGAGAGAGAGAGAGAGAGGGAGAGAGAGAGAGAGAGGCGCAGAGAGAGAGAGAGAGAGGCGGGGCGAATACGGGGCGGAGGGGGTGGGGGTAGATCCACCGTGAACCATTTACATACACATAACCATATAATAAGAAACACAAATCGTTTCGAAAGATTATCTTATCCATACTGCCAACAATATCATGTTTTAGACATTGACACAGAGCTTCTCATCCCCCCTCCCCCCTCTTACCCCACCCCCCCCTCCCCGAAACTTCATTAGAACACAACATCCAATGATTCAACGCACCTCACTTCCATATAAATAGAACATTCATTTCAAACGTTATAAAGACATATGCATGTCATGGTAAGACAACAGTAACGAAAACATTCCGTGACATAATAAGATGGAAGAATGAAGAGAGAAGAGCGTGACAATAAACTAAGATGAAATAGAAGAAGAAGAAGAAGAAGAAAGAACAAGAAAAGAAATGAAGAAGCGGTAGAAGAAAGGAAAGAGAAGGGGAGGGAGGGGAGGGAGTGAGAGAGAGAGAGAGAGAAGTAGAGAGATAGAGAAAGAGAGAGATAGGCAGTCAGGTGAACAGAATAAAATAGAGAGTGAGGACAGAACGAGCGAGAGAGAGAGAGAGAGAGCGAGAGAGAGAGAGAGAGAGAGAGAGAGAGAGAGAGATAAGATAAGAGTGAGAGATAGGAGAGAGAGAGAGAGAGGCATGTGCATTCAAGCAAACATTCAAAATGACAACATTTTTAATCAGCTCTAAAATCAGCAGATGATAATGGATACATAACTGCTCTCTCTCCTCTACCCTCCCCCCCCCCTCCCAACAGTTCCTCCCCATCCCCAACCCCCACACACATTTCCCGAACAAATGGGAAGCTTCCAATCAAATACAATATCTGTGATGTCAACCACCATTCCCCTCAACTCATCTAAAAAGTCATTTGTATCACTGGCAAAAGTACAATTCAAGAGGATAATGACAGTTAAATATTCCAATGAAAAAAACAGCAAGAGAGAGAAGATAGAGAGAGAGAGAGAGAGCGAGAGAGATGAGAGAGAGAGAGAGCGAGAGAGAGGAGCGAGGAAAGGAGGAGTAAAGAGAGGCTGGGTGGGGAGGAGACTCAAAGAGAAGGAGGACTAGAGACTGATAGAACAAATAGACATACAGACAGATAGGCAAACAACTGCTTGCCAGACATAGAGGTAGACAGGAAAACAAAATCTAACACCATCTTTGATAATATTATATATGTACATCTTTTATAACAGTATTTGTCCTCTTGGAAGATTGGTTTTTAGTCCATTCAATAAAAAGTTTTGCAAAACATAGCCAACAAATAAGCTAAATATTGGGGAAAAACGAACAAAGATCAGTTGCATTTACCCACACTATGACATGACCATCATTTATTGGCATTGCATATGTGTATCGACAAGACAATTTGACGCATAATTGTTAGTACAAGATAGGCTCCAATACATCCTACAAAATCAACCCACATCCCATTGTCTTCAACAAAGCCCCCCACACCCCACATTCCATCCATGTTCAAACGTAACACCACATTACATCACTGAAGTTTTCAAAAGGACATTGAAGTCACAAGGCATAACCAATTCAAAATGTAACCAAAGTGATCACTATTACTAACCGTCACTACCATATCACCAACATCAATATTACTATCAGCAATAAGAAGTAGTCACATCATGGTTGACATTAACGCATAAAACCCGTTGTGGGGTCCATAACCAACAAAGTTACTCTGATCGTTCTCTGATAGTTCTCTGATAGCAACTAGTTTATGTATGAGGGTACATGAAAAATACAAATGTAGACAATAAATACCAAAGGCCTTCAGATTTCGTCAAAACCAAACTTATGCCGGTCTGAAGTGGCAGGGGGAAGAGGTGGTGGCTAGAAGGATACTGAACAATTTTTAACAATCACACACCACACACACAACGCACACACACACACACACACACACACACACACACACAACACTCACACAGACAGCATCGCATTGTGACCCGTATATACCCATAAATAACATTCAGATTTTGATTAACCAAGAATGGTTATCCACAATTATAAATACATACCCATATATACATGACATAACACATACATACACCCACCATATATCCGATACACACACACACACACACACACACACACATATACACACATACATACCCTACACACACACACACATATATATATATATAAATATATATAATATTATATATATATAAATATAAATATATATATATATATATATCAACATATACATATACACATACCTACATACATACATACATACACACCTACTACACATTATAACAAATACATACATGCATACATAAACATACATACATACCCATACATAATTCACCCATAATTCATATATATACCACACCTATATACCCACACAAATACATACATAGTACACACACATATATATTTATATTGAACATGAATACGATTCCCAGTGGACACAAATAAATACCAAATTAATTCCAACAAATGAAGCAATTCACTGCGGGAGAAAAAAAAAAAAAAAAAAAAAAAAAAGTCCAGCAGAGCAGAGGGAAACAAAAGGGCGGAGAGGGAGAGTCACCAGAAGAATGATTTCTACAATTGTTACAAACACACACACACACACACACACGCGTGCGCGCGCGCACACACACGTACACAACCAAAGGACTGACAAGTTTAACCACACAACACACACACTCACATCGCGCGCGCAACACACACACACACACACACACACACACACACACACCACACACACACACACACAACACCATCACACACACATACATGATGTATGCCTACCACACACATATATAATAATATTTTGATAGCATGAGAAATAATTAACATACAAATAATTCAAGATGGAAATAATGCTGAAAAACTCCTGATAGGCAAAAAGTATGATAACCAATTCCAAGTGGGAAGGAAGGAGAGAAGTAACAAGTGCGTACGGGACAGGGTTAGGGGCAAGGTCCACAGTCCAATGAGAAAGGGTTTGACAAGGACATCCTGCCACAATTGTATGTACCTTCACCGTCTTCCCATATTTCCTTTTTGAAAGTGAAGACATGGAAAATACAATAATGAAATGCTTTAACTTATATACACAAATATGAAACACACAAGTATGTACATGTCAAGCAAAACCATGCACATACATAAATACACAATGAATCAATCCACGCATTTTAACACACACAAACACAACACATTTCTACCTTTCGTTAAAGCCATGGCCTAAAGGAAAACCGCAATCCAATCACTGTTAATGTCCATTTCATTGTCACGACGCACGTCGCGCCAATTTGAGTTGGCCACCACTTCTTCCCGTTGGAACGACCACTCAGAGATAAGTTTGGCCGAGTGTCCTATTTGGGGCCTTTCATTAACAAATTATAATTAGCCTTCGTCGAAGTCCTCAGATATAGACAACTCCTTTTTGCTTCAAATTTCCTCCGGTTCTCCAACACAGACCCCTTCTTCTCTGACGAGAAGAACCTCACCAGTAAGGTCGTGGACCTGGCCGTTGCCGGGTCGACCTGAGGCGGTGCGCCATCTTCTCGATGACCTCAGCAACACATGAACCCCCCGACTCCGGCTGGGAAACCTCTGTGCACGTTTTGACACAGTCCCGCCAGTCTCCCGCCTTTCCCTGTGGCGTCCACCTTCACACCAAGGACCGGACATTCCAGAGCTGACGTGTTGCTCAATGTCGTATTGAACTAAATCACAGCTTTTTGTTCAGCTGCCTTGTTTTGGTTGAACCAACTGCTGGCCGTACATCCATCATTTCTTCTTTTAGACTATTTATTTTGCACATTTAAATTGTCTCTGTTTCAGTCTTCAGTTCAAACACAACACCCTCCAGCATAACGACCCTTTTTCAATCAGTATTCACATTTAGTTTATCACTGATCCAACCGAATTTGTTTCTGAATATCCTCCTGAGCTGAAGTTAATAGTCCGAGTTTGCTGTTATTTTCTTCTATTTTTCCTGCATAGACATGTTCGGACCTTCTCACTTCCACCACGCTTACTTGATTTTTTCTGTGCAGTTGAATTTGTTTCATTCATTCCCCGGTTTTCCCTGGACTTCCAGAAAATATCACTAGGACTAGGCCCAACTGAAGATGACAGCACACTTCCCTTTGGACCGGCAGTCTTCACAAAGTGTTCATGACAGGTGGCACATACTGGATCCTATCCATACAAAATCTTCATTTTTTTTTTCCAGATATTATGTTGAAATTCCTCATTTCACACACTCCACATAGCACTTCAACAAAGGTCACACACAATAGTGCTGCAACAGCCCTCACTCGCTGGTTAAACAAGTTCAGTTGTAAACTCCATTGCGAACTGGTCAACCTCATGGAACTTGACTGATGATAAAGAGCAATGGTGGTTCCTTACTGTTCAACAGTTATTTACACTTACCCAAGCACGTCAGGTCATGGGATCTTCGCGAACTTGAACGTGGTGTGTTTGATGACCGTTCAGCGTGGGGGAAGGTAGGATGGGAGGACAGAAAAGTGGAGAGGGGTGGGGGTACAGAGGCGGGGGTACTAACGTTGGGGGAGAATGATTTCAAACGTTGCGAATATTACATCACTAACCAAGCTCAGCATACCGGGGCTTTATGTTCGTTCATGTGAGACGAAACGGTACAGTATTTACAAAAAATATGTCACAGCCAATTTCCCGTGAGGTCAAAGTAGACAAGCTTTCTGCCGACGTTTTTTTAAGGACGTGCTTACCGGCGTTTTGTGCTTATGTGAGAGAAAACAATACGATATTTATGTGTCACAGCCAGCTTCCGTGAGGTAAAAAGAGACGAGCTTTCTGCCGACGTTTTTCCGGGACATACAACACCTAGCGTTCTACCACAACAACAGCAACACAAAATGGCGGCTAGTGGAAACCACAACGGAAACGATTTGCCCACTGATTTTCTTCATCAAAGCTTGATCCCTGGTGACCAGTTTGTGTAGAATCAGTTATTTTACCACACTGGAGGTCAACCATGACAAGTGTTAGTATATTAAGGAGTGGCATTTAATGCTGTGATAAGGTGGAAAATAGCGTTTATTGTCCGGGAAGTTTCCGGTAACTGCACATGCGCAACCTTTCCCGCCATAGCGGTGAAGGTTGGCAGTAGCTTACCTGTGTAGGGGGAAAAAAAAGAACGCTCGAAAAGACAGAAAAGGTAGGAGAGGATAAAATTAGAAAAC
>CM031610.1:38293122-38295622 GCA_018398815.1 Conus ventricosus | reverse complement strand
ACTTGTTGATAGAGAAAGTAGGAATACACTTTGTTTCCACTTGTTGATAGAGAAAGTAGGAATACACTTTTGTTTCCACTTGTTGATAGAGAAAGTAGGAATACACTTTGTTTCCACTTGTTGATAGACAAAGTAGGAATACACTTTGTTTCCACTTGTTGATAGAGAAAGTAGGAATACACTTTGTTTCCACTTGTTGATAGAGAAAGTAGGAATATACTTTGTTTCCACTTGTTGATAGAGAAAGTAGGAATACACTTTGTTTCCACTTGTTGATAGAGAAAGTAGGAGTATACTTTTGTTTCCACTTGTTGATAGAGAAAGTAGGAATACACTTTGTTTCAACTTGTTGATTGAGAAAGTAGGAATACACTTTTGTTTCCACTTGTTGATAGAGAAAGTAGGAATATACTTTGTTTCCACTTGTTGATAGAAAAAGTAGGAATATACTTTGTTTCCACTTGTTGATAGAGAAAGTAGGAATACACTTTTGTTTCCACTTGTTGATAGAGAAAGTAGGAATACACTTTTGTTTCCACTTGTTGATAGAGAAAGTAGGAATACACTTTGTTTCCACTTGTTGATAGAGAAAGTAGGAATACACTTTTGTTTCCACTTGTTGATAGAGAAAGTAGGAATACACTTTGTTTCCACTTGTTGATAGAGAAAGTAGGAATACACTTTGTTTCCACTTGTTGATAGAGAAAGTAGGAATACACTTTGTTTCCACTTGTTGATAGAGAAAGTAGGAATATACTTTGTTTCCATTTGTTGATAGAGAAAGTAGGAATACATTTTGTTTCCACTTGTTGATAGAGAAAGTAGGAGTATACTTTTGTTTCCACTTGTTGATAGAGAAAGTAGGAATACACTTTGTTTCCACTTGTTGATAGAGAAAGTAGGAATACACTTTGTTTCCACTTGTTGATAGAGAAAGTAGGAATACACTTTTGTTTCCACTTGTTGATAGAGAAAGTAGGAATATACTTTGTTTCCACTTGTTGATAGAGAAAGTAGGAATATACTTTGTTTCCACTTGTTGATAGAGAAAGTAGGAATACACTTTGTTTCCACTTGTTGATAGAGAAAGTAGGAATACACTTTTGTTTCCACTTGTTGATAGAGAAAGTAGGAATACACTTTTGTTTCCACTTGTTGATAGAGAAAGTAGGAATACACTTTTGTTTCCACTTGTTGATAGAGAAAGTAGGAATACACTTTTGTTTCCACTTGTTGATAGAGAAAGTAGGAATACACTTTTGTTTCCACTTGTTGATACAGGCAGTGACATGACGGACTGGTTGCACAGCTCTGTAGCTGGAGAAAGACGCGGGGAGATGAACGCCACAGGAAGGTATAAAGTTTATGATGCACAGTAAACAAACTGGAGGAGGGGAACGGCGTGACTGAGTAATGGTATTTAGCAGCCCGTTGAGAGTTCAAAATAATACCAGCCCAGCCACCTCTCTGTCTTCCTCTCTCGCTCTTTTTCTTTCACACACGCAAACACACATACATACACACACACACACACACACACACACACACAACACACACACACACACACACACACACACACACGAGAGAGAGAGGAGAGAGAGAGAGAGAGAGAGAGAGAGAGAGAGAGAGAGAGACTCGTGACTCGTGACTCGTGACTTTAATGTGAGGCCATCAGCCTATTCACATGAGTACGCAACAAGAAAAAACAATTTTATATAGTTAGAACAAAATTTACCATGACTGCAACAAAACATTCTTCCATGACAGTATGTACATGCAGAATTCTATCTTAATTAACATAAATGCTTCTTAGTACGTTCTTCCTTATGAACAAAATATAGGTATATATATATTAATTATTTTAAAACTCATGATATGAATGCTGTTGATACTAACATGCAAAACACATGTTATCTATTTCATTTCCCTCATCGTATTTTCGTTTGTATACAGTGGAGACCTTACTGCATCTGCGTCGTATAATTCTCCGGAAAGCCGTGCTATTTTAAGCATCTTTTGTTTACTACGTTTACGCATGCGCCCTCTACCGTGCAAAGGAAAGGAAAACCCCGAATCTTGGGTCTGCCATGCTAACCTTTGACACTCAGTGTGTGTACTTCTGTGGTCCTGTTCATGTGGTGTTGGACTTGTGTTGTTTATGTTCGTTGGATTTAGCAGCCCCATGGATAAATTACTAAAGCCTTACCACTTTCCATGTATCAGGTTAGTACTTTCCTTCAATTATTTTCACTTTAATTGTAGTTTTCCCTATTTCTTCAGCCTGTGGGACTTGTCGAAACGTACACATGTGCCTAAATTGCCTGTTGGCCAGAGGAGTCTCTTAATGGTCGAATCCCTAGAATTCAAACTTGAATAATTCAAAGCAGCCGTCGGAAAGTAACCAAAATCATATAATAGCTATCATTGAACAAAAAGTTTAAAACCACACATATGATATATGGGCAGCCATTTCTTAGCAGACGATCCATCCTCCGTCCCG
>CM031610.1:38283122-38285622 GCA_018398815.1 Conus ventricosus | reverse complement strand
CGAGAACTGGACTTTGTTGTATGCATCTTCCAGTTCTATTGCAACTGCCAGTGTTTCTTCCTTTGTTTGGAATCCTTCATACATTTCATAGGCAAAAGCGGCCGCATATTCCTCATACTTTTATCTCTTCTGTGGCCTCCTTGATTGGGAGGGAGGATTTGCCTACTTTCAAGGTGTTTGGCTAGACATCTTGCTATGATTCGTTCCACGAGCTTTCCTATTATATTTTGCATAGTGAGTGTGGTAGCCACTCAGCTGATGATGATTTTTTCCTGGCCTTCGTTGAACTTTCAGGTAACTATGTGTCTGGTCTTCTGGGAAATAGCCTTTATCGAAACTGTCCTGGTGGAGATTGAAGGTATGAGTTCTGTATTCCTCAGAGAGTTGTTTAATATTTGGATAATGTGCTTTGTCTGCTCCTGGAGCAGTATCTTTCGTGCAGTGCATTTAGCTATTGCTTCACCCACTTCAGCTGCTGTAATTTCATCATCAACGACAGTTTGAGCTAGATGTTGATTAAACTTGGTCAAATATTTCTTCTTTTTTATTCTAAATTTCTCTGATCAGTCTGTTGTATAAAACGTTTGAGTATGGAGTCGACCCTTTCTTCTCCTCATATGTCTTGCGTTTTGTGGTCCCATCGGCATCTAGGATACTTAGGGTGGCATTTGTACTGTGTTTTCCTTCCATGCGATGATAAAATGCCAGCACTGAGAGAATGTTGTCTTATATTCATGCAACTCACAAACTGGTTACCATTTAGTTTTTATTGTTTTAGCCTTTTCGGCTACTCTTTTGAATTACTCAGTCTTTTCATTCATGTCTCTTTCAAAAGCTAGATCAAGGCAATGTTTTCTTCTTTCTCTCTGCCAAATATTCAAGGGCTTGCATTTCTCTTCTAATGCTGTTTCTGTGTCTCTATTCCACTAAAGGGGTTGAACGATTTGTTTAGATTTCGCATTCTTTCTTTTGAATCTTCTTCCACGTAGCTTTCCTACGATATCTCCTTAATTGTTGCTATACTGAAAAGGGTCCTTTTGTTTTGTTTGTTTTAATTTTGATTGTTTCTGTACACTGAATAATACAGAAAAATGGTCACTTCCTTGATGTAGAAGTGCTTCCGCACTCATGACTGTTGTGAATTTAGGTCCAATGAGTGCAAAGTCAATGACACTTTCATTGTCACCCTGCCGCCCTGTATGTGTTGGAGATGATGTTGTCAGTGCGCTGAGAAGTATTTCATCTAACATCTCTTCCAGCGCAATTCCTTGAGGATCGGTACCATGCTGATCCCACAATTTTGACCGTGCATTAAGATCTCCACATAGTATGACAGAGGCTCCAAATTCATCTTCTATTTCATCCAAAAAGGCCCAAGCCGTTTTCGACTCGTGGGATCCTGGATGTATGTATGCATTGGAGAGTACAAGGATTTTCTGAGTACCTGTCTTTCTAGTCACCCATCAGTTCAGTAGTGCTACTACACATTTTTTCTAAGTCTATCCTGGACAGTTTTTTTTTCAAGTTGGTTCTTATTATCATTGCTAGTTCTCGTCCATCATGCTTTTGAAAGATTACAAAATCGTCCAAATGTAATGGTCTGCGGATGGTACTTCTAGTTTCTTGTGAACACAGAATATCAAAGTCACAGGCTAGTTTTTTTCTCTCCATTATTGAGATTCTCTGTCTTGCACTGCAGCAGTTCCAAGTACAAATCCTGACATGTTTTATGGACAGACGTTCAGCTTTTGTCATATTCGTACTTACCCGTCTTCTTCTCCCATCTGTTTTGCTATGCCGCCTGTTTTTGGGGGACCCAGTTTCTAAGTACCAAAGCTTGCACCTGTTGATCCTTATGGTGTAAGCGAGACAAAGCTTGTTGAGAATCCATACAAGGGAATTTTCAGTGTGGAGGAATAATCAGCGGTCGCTCTGACAGAGCCTCGTACAAAGGAAGAGCAATGTACATGTCCAAATATGTAGAAAATGCCCACACACATGAAGTCCATCAGCCTGTTGTCGCTCTAGGACCAGACTACATACAGTATGAGACTGTATTCCTCTTGACGACTGGGAATTGATTGCTCCCTGTGGGTTGCTGGTGCCAAGGCTGTGACAGGATGAATCTGGTTGTGGCTGTGCACAGAAGTGGAATGGGCGGCCACTGGTCTGGTACAGAAGATGGCAGAGAAAAAAAAATCTAAATTACATTTTCAACACACACACACACACACACACACACACACACACACACACACACACACACACACACACACATACACACACACACACACACACACACACACACACACACACACACACACACACACACACACACACACATGCCTGAAAATTAGGAATATTCAGTAACTGTTTTTTTTTCACGGAAGCTCAAAGTGTTATAAGTACCCTGTGGAAATAAGGACAAAAATTTTGGTGAACGTGTGGCGCAATACCCCATAGACAATGAAGGAAAAGTAATGTCGTGTAAGCCACATCA
>CM031610.1:38270622-38275622 GCA_018398815.1 Conus ventricosus | reverse complement strand
CACTGATGGCGTTCACTCTGATTGTGTTTACTGTCAGTTCCAAACCTTCCTCCCCTGCTGTAGCTCGATGAACTTTCTCTAAAGTTAAGGACAGACATCTGAGAACAAGATCTGAATTAAAAGGCAGCCAGATCGTTATGATGATGATTTTTTTTCTGTTCAAGGGAGAAAAATCAGTTAAAAAAAACACGTTAGCTCCGTGCTTGATGTCTGCTGGAAACGGACAGAAGAAAGTTTCCAAGATCTATGATAATTTAAACTATCACGAACTGTAAATTGTATATCCGTGGACGAATGGTTTGTGTCATTTCACAAGGGTATGAGAAAAGGATGACGTAGAAATCACCGTGAAAGAAAAGAAAAAGGTTGGCAGGAAAAAGGGCGTCTGGGAGTCATGACCTGGATGCGGCCCGGCCCCTTAGAGTGTAAGGAGTTCAGGGCCGAAACACTTGTCTGAGGAGGGTTCCTTCCCTGAAGACCTTCTGCTGTCAAGCTCTCCCAACAGTTTCTTCCTACTATGATTGTTTTGTCATTGAGGGTTAGAGGTTTGGACTTGACGAGCACGACTGACTGTGAAACAGAAACATGGGTCCGGCCGGCCATGTGGTTGAAAAGTACCGGCCCAGACACAGTGGAAGGAACAGTCTAAACCTTCGCAGTGTGTCCACTACGCGCCCGCTTCAGATTAACGTGCAAATCGCTTGAACATGTTTCTATTGTAATGATGATGATGCTGTGTCTAGATATTGTTATTCATGACACATTATCATCGTTGTGATGATGCAATATGCCCACAGCCAGTGACGCAATGACATATAGCAGAAGGAGTGAGAATGACCGTGTGGGTGGAGATGAACGACATCGTGACATGAGGTGGTGACAGTGAAGAGAGACAAGGACAGTGTAGTGAGCATTGTGATTGACGACAATGACATGACTGGGACCATGGAAAGAAAGGCAACAGGATGCACAGGGTGACCAGAGAACAAACCAGTGACATGCCGGGTCAGTGTGGAGAGACAAAACGACACTGTGGCCGACACTGTGGCCGACACTGTGACTTGACAGCACCGTAAAAGGACTGATGACAGTGACAGAGTGATGGACAATGTGACTTGAAACGGACAGCACGGTGAAACGACTGATGACAGTGACAGAGTGATGGACAGTGTACCTGAGGATGTTGAGGAGTATGGACAGAAAGGCATCTCAAGGAACGGAAGGGACGGTATGGGTGGTGTTGCATTGACTGCAGGGAAGTCCGGTGGAGACAGAAATGATCATGTGAGTCAAGGAACGGAAGGGACGGTATGGGTGGTGTTGCATTGACTGCAGGGAAGTCCGGTGGAGACAGAAATGATCATGTGAGTCAAGGAACGGAAGGGACGGTATGGGTGGTGTTGCATTGACTGCAAGGATGTCCGGTGGAGACAGAAATGATCATGTGAGTGCAGAGGGATTCAGGGATGGTAACAAGGGAAGCAACGGGGTCGGAAAATGATTTGTCTTCAGTTCACAGTGGGACTGTACATACCATTTCAGCTATTATACCATTTCAGCTATTATACCATTTCAGCTATTGTCTTTTCTTCCTTGGAATGTTTGGGGTTTCTTTCCAAAATTGAATGATACAGATTACATTAACTTTTTTTTTTCTTCATTTGGTTTTGTCTGTCTGGTTGAAAGCTATGCAGAAAAATTCTAATTGCATGCGTTTAAAAATCACAAATTATTTTTAAAACCTGCTGTCTGTTTGGTGGGGATAATGTCCCATACACGTAGATCGTGGATTCCATACGTGTGACAAACTGAATGAGATAGAGGTTATTGTTTATTGTTTAAGCTGGACAAACAGTATTTTGGTTACTGTAAAGATGTTCTTCTTGCATGTGCTTATGTAGCTCCTGAATATGCATGATATTATGAAATGCCTGACGTTGATAATGGAACAGAAATGTCAGGAAAGTGGGTTGTGGATAAATTGTTATTTTTGATGATATCAATTTGTTGTTAACGGTGATACAAAAGCGAGAACTTCAGATATTTCCCCTAAAATTGTTGACGAGAATGAATTTCATACTATTCCCATAAAACACAATGTTGATCCTATGGAACGGTATTGTCAGGACAAGACTTTGAACTCTTAATGGTAAAAAATAACAGCTATCATACATGTACACGGCATTCTTAATGGGCTATGTGATAACGATTGTAATGCTCACTTTACATATATATATTTGTGGTTGTGGAAACAATGTTAACGACAACTTCCTAGCATCTGTACATTTTGTAGAAATCAATTGGCAAAACAGACAGACAGACAGACAGACAAACAAACAAACAAATACAAACAAGCAAACTGCCCAAATGTAACTAAAAAGAGTTTAGCCTGATTACTTGCCATTTGCATTGTGTACTGGGAAGTACAGTAAATTGAGACGGAGCAGAAATAATGAAAATGTAAATAAGAACGGCTGTCTTGTGGAATACTGCTGGAAACAAGAATATGATCACAGTTTCTTTCGTTCTATGAATTCGATTCAGGTACGAGAGACACTAGCTGCTGTAGAAGATCTTATTGTTTCGTTTAGGAGCTTTAATGAGGCTGTTAAGGAACAAGCTATTGTTAGGAAGGACACAAGTGACAAGAAATCACGTAGCCGAACAGAGTAATTGGTTTGACCATGAATGAAGAGCAACAAAACGTAGTGCATCTAGACTGTTGAGAATATTTAGAACAACTTCACGCAAAGACGACAGAGCTTCGTTTTGTATTTCAAGACTTGAGTATAACAATTTAGTGAAAGGAAAAAGAAAACATTTAACAAATTGTCGTTAAATGGACTTAGTGAAAGGAAAAAGAAAACATATAACAAATTGTCGTTAAATGGACTTTTAGATTCTGGAATGAGAGACGCAAGTTGAAAAAAAATCACCAACTGTAAATGATATTTCCGTGGACGAATGGTTTGCCCATTTCACAAGGGTATGAGAAAAGGATGACGAAGAAATCACCGTAGAAGAATGGTGGAGGTGACGTAAGTTTAATACACCAGTTCAACAAAGATTTGCAGATTGTATGTGGCAAGACTGGCATGACCATATTTACACTAGTGACGGGTTTGCTCAGACTTTAGAAAACTTTATAATCCATAGAACCGTCTATTGAAATTAGAATGAACAGATACGGAAAATCGTCTTTGTCTTAATTTCAATTTAGGTGTTTCTGGTATCACTTGTCATTGTCTTTGATAAAGGTTTGTAAAAGGAACATGAAATGCAATGTTGTTCGTAGAATTTGGCCAGAGAAGACGAGTTACATTTCCGTTTATGTTATCCTGTCTTACACGACTTCAGAATGGTAGAATTCATCGTAAGTATTATAATATCTCTTTAACTTTAAAACAAGTCTCCTAGAAATGAAAGCAGTACTTTCTACGTTGTCAGCTGCTTACAGCTGATCTGCTTATTATGCGCACTGTTTGCGTTTGCATGGGGATTTTGTTCTATAGTTTGAATAACTATCTTAGTATTTCAATATTTGATGTGTTTTGACTCCCCTTCCTCAAGAGGTTGGCCTAAACTGAATACAATATTCTCTCTCTTTCCCTCTCTCTCTCTCTCTCTCCCCCTCTCTCTCTCTCCTCCTCCTCCTCTTCCTCCTCCTCCTCCCTCCCACAGACAGTTCATTCCTTTGCTCTCTTTCATCCTTTCTCTCTGGTATTTATCTCCCCCTTCAACTTTATCATTGCACTGCCCTCCACCCGCCACTTCCCTCCCTCCGTCTAATCCTACCAGACCCTCGTTCCCGTACCCCCCCCCAGACAGACAGACAGACAGACAGACAGACAGACAGACACACACACACACACACACACACACACCACACACACACACACACACACACACACACACACACACACACACACACACACACTGTGAACTGGGTACACATCTCTGGCTTTTCGAAAGTGTGTGTGTGTGTGTGTGTGTGTGTGTGTGTGTGTGTGCGTGCGTGCGTGCGTGCGTGCGTGCGTGCGTGCGTGCGTGCGTGCGTGCGTGCGCGCGCGCGCGCGCGCGCGCGTACGTACGTACGGGCGCGCATGCATGTAAGTGTCGCTGAAATGTTCACGAACGTGAGAGCACGCTCGTTCATGTAAGTGCATATGTACATGCGTGCGCGCACGGTACACGAGCATGTATGCCTGTATGTATGTTAGTGTGCGTGCGCGCGCGCGCGCGCGTGTGTGTCGAGCGCGTGCGCGCGCGTACATGTGTGTGCATGGGGTCGAGGTAAGGTGGGGGTTGTTGGTGCGCTCTCACACTGTTTTCCCACGTCAGAGTGTCGGAAAAAGCCGATGCAGTAAACCCCATCCATAACAGAGTGACAGGCGTCTCACCTCTTTCAGCCCCGTGACCTTCTCCAGGCCGGAATTCACGCTGAGTCACTGGCAGATCAACAGACTGACAACTTCCCGTTAGCAGACAGGGACACTGTGGAAGCGTACAATGTCTGTTCAGAATACGTTTTCAGGCTCTAGGTCTCTGGAAGCGTTCACTGTCTGTTCAGGCTAAGTTTTCAGGCTCTACTCTCTGGAAGCATTCAGTGTCTGTTCAGGCTAAGTTTTCAGGCTCTAGGCCTCTAGAAGCGCATTCAGTGTCTGTTTAGGCTTAGTTTTCAGGCTCTAGGCCTCTGGAAGCGTTCACTGTCTGTTCAGGCTAAGTTTTCCACGCTCTAGGCCTTTAGAAGCATTCAGTGTCTGTTTAGACTACGTTTTCAGGTTCTAGGTCTCTGGAAGCGTTTACTATCTGTTGAGCAAAGTTTTCAGGCTCTAGGTCAGCTATCGACTCCCATTCCTTGTGTCCTACCTATAATTATCTTGCGGTTATCTTTGGAACTAATCGTTCTTCATTTCAAGGGGCAACGAAATAATGCTAAGGTAGGGGAGGACACTGTTGTCCTTGCGCGCAAGCCGGGCTGCAGTGGTGTATTGATTTTG
>CM031610.1:38248122-38250622 GCA_018398815.1 Conus ventricosus | reverse complement strand
AAAGAGGTAAGGACCGGGACAACGCAGGCAAGGAGACAAATGGGTGACAACCTCATAGAACTTTTCTCCTCGATAATAGTTGAAATCATCCACCTTGCCGCCCCCCCCCCCCCCCCACTTCCAGCCACACATACACACGTCACATGTTGGTGATATTTTGGAGTGTTAACTTTTGTGAAAGACCTGTCTATGGAGACGCAATGAATAATCATGTATACGTAAGACTGATTCATCAGTTCCAGTTCAATTCCCCTTTAAAAAAACGTTTGTTCATTATACATATATTTCCTTTTTACATTCCATGCATTATGTCATGATGCAATGACCCAGCGTTGTCTTAAAGATGACAGTCATTTGAGCGACACTGTGATCGATCACAGCTTACAAACCATAGAAACTAGCACCAAAAAGAAAATGTAAACACTGGCACAAACGAACATAACAACCGAAACCTCTGTTGTGTCCTTTTAGCACCTGTGAGTAACAAGCCTTTAAACTCTAGGGGACACACACACACACACACACACACACACACACACACACACACCACACACACACACACACACACACACACACACACACACACACACACACACACACACACACACACACACACACACACACACACACACACACACACACACACAACACACACACACAACACACACACACACACACACACACACACACACACACATACACACCACACACACACACACACACACACACACACACACACACACACACACACACACACACACACACACACACACACACACACACACACACACACACACACACACACACACACACACACACTCACTCACTCACTCCCACACGGCATGTAACTGAGCCCCCTCACCCACCCACCCCATCAAAAAAAGAAAAGAAAAGAAAGAAACAGAAAAAGAGACACAAAGGGAATGTAGAGGCTTATAGGACGCAGGGAAGGACGGAGGAAGGTGGAGTGGTGAGGGGAAAACGCGAGGGACACACATTCATCAGTCGGGTGGATTACAGCTGTTTCCGCTGGACTGATTCCTGCCAATAATGACTTCATTGACGGAAGCAAAACGGGAGGAATGGAACGGGATGGAGATGGACGAGTGGAAACCTTAGAAGGGGGAGAGTGGAAGTGGAGGGTAGGGGGGAAGGGGATCAGGATGAAGTGAGGCATGGTATGGTGAGCTGGTGGAAGTTCGAGTTAATTCATGTGTACCCGTACGTGCAGAAACAGATTTCAAGCTATCGATTACTCCATCGAAACGAACACTCAAACAAAGACAATGAAGAAGTTGATAAAGATGTCAAGGCCGCCACAATTGTCTTCTTTTAATCTGACAATGTATAGATAGATACACAAGTATCCATCCTTAGTTGAAGAAATAGACCTGAGTACAATAGTCCGCCCTTAGTTTGACAGTTTATAGGTATAGCTGTGCGCACCGAGTATGAAACTTAATGGCTATGTCAACAGCTGTTCTTTCTTAATTAAAAAAAAGGTAATGATTGTCCAGTTTAAAAACATGAATATGGCAATGATGGTAGGCTCTTTATCTTAAGACTTACGATATGACGACAATTATCCACTTTTGATTTTGAAAATTTAAAGAAATGCCAGTTGCTGTCTTTTCCTTCGAAACTGTATACATGAAAACATTTCTCATTCTTTATTTGAAATTTGTTGACTTGACAGCAGATGTGACTCTTTGTTTGTAAATCTATTGAGACAATAGCGACTGTCTACTCTTTACTTCAAAAAGTGATGTATTTGACAGAAATTTGCCACTTATAAAAATGTAGATATAGGACAATTGTCACGCTCAACAGTTCCATGTCACCACAGTGTCACACTGTGCACATGCACTTTTTGAATGCGAGGTTCTTTGATTATGTTTATCTAGCAGCGGGACCACATTTTCTGCATAATGTTTTTGTATTATTTTGCACATGCGTGTTGTCTGCATCTAATTATAAACAACAATTTGCAAAACAACAGCATCGATAATATCAACACCAAGAAGAATTCATTTGGGACTCGAGACAGTACAAATCTCCAATAAAGTTGAACAGTTCTCTGAAGTAAACAAACAAACAAACAAACAAACAATGCCAATATATGCATGCCTTGAGTATTTTATACCAAGTTATTTGGCTGGTGCACATGTGATACTGCCTTCCATGTGTTGTCATTAAGAAGCTGTTGTCATTTAAACTTTGTCTCACTACGATGTCACAAAAAGAATATGGCCTATTCTATAAGACAGTGAAATGAAGTCTTCAGTATGCCAGAAATTGATAACAATCCTGAATCCTTTGTTAAATCCAGATTCACTCCACTGAACAAAACCTATATCCAACGGCACATTTGTGGGCCAAATTCCATTTTTGACAGAGTATGGTTAGAACCAGATTAGCAGGGTTTTTTTTTTTCATACTCTTGCTTACCAACCAACAAACAAAGAGATGTGGATGAAACAATAACTTCCTAGGCAGAGGT
>CM031610.1:38240622-38243122 GCA_018398815.1 Conus ventricosus | reverse complement strand
AAGAGGTGGATGGATGAGAATATGAGGACAGAGAATATGAATGAAAAGCGTGGAAGTAATGGCTCTGAAAGGACGAGAGAGAGAGAGAGAGAGAGAGAGAGAGAGAGAGAGAGAGAGAGAGAGAGAGAGAGAGAGAGAATGTTATGGAAAACGCTCCCCTTGGTTAAACTTTGAGGAACTCAAACATCCAGGTCTCACCATTCTTGTGTTTAGTAATCCTGTTACGTGCAGACAGGCCCAAAATATTCCATGGACAATGATGGCTAACCTGATTACCTTTTCCCCCTCATGGCGAACAACCTTCCTGTCTGCGTTCCTAACAGCATTACCGTCATCTGGCTTGTTGTCTGTTTGGGTTTATGTCACAGAGAGAGAGAGAGAGAGAGAGAGAGAGAGAGAGAGAGAGAGAGAGAGAGAGAGAGAATGTGTGTAAGAATACATATTACAGATATACTTACATATTTACGGACATGCATGCAAACACACACACACACACACACACACACACACACACACACACACACACACACACACACACACACTAAACTTCACATACTCAAACACCCAAACATATACACATAGACATACCACCACCACCATTCCCAACCACATACATAGCCACAAGTGCATGCGCGCGCGCGCACGCACACACACACACACACACACACACACACACACACACACACACACACACACACACACACACCACACACACACACACACACGTGTGACTATTCACAAGATGAAGAAAAACATGTAACAAACAAAGCGGTAATTTGGTCCACACACCAAAACGATTATGGACACACGTGTAAACTACACGGTGTGAACACCTAGGCCTGAACATGAGAATTCAGCGTAATGTCGCTTTCCCGTGGCTGTGCTTTGTCCCCCCCCCCCCCCCACCCATTAGATTCTATTAGTCTGGTTATACCCTCAGGGTTCCCATCAGGATGTGATTGCATTACATGTGCTGCCGTCAAGTCGCATCATCTCTTGTATCATGTAAACTCCGTCTGGATAACAGAGGCTTGTGGGGGATGTATACATGACGCTTTTATGTTTGGCTGGAAACTTGTGACGACCAAATCAGGTAAAGGAATCGTTATGACAGTTTAACAGCAACAACGTTGATAACAGCAACGTAGTTTATATTGAAATCTAATGCATGCATGTGACAAGCTGATGCGTCAGTATGTCTTGTATGATTGTGCTCAAAAGAACAAAAAATCGTTTAAAAGGTGCTACCGATTAAACTTTTTATCAGAACTTTTTTTCTGGCGAAATCCTCAGTCGTGAGGTTGCAGAGTCTTTTTTTTATTTGCAAAAAAAGCCAGTCTGACTTCTTTTCCATAAAAGTGCCTGTTTCTCCCCTTGTTCTCTCTCTCTCTCTCTCTCTCTCTCTCTCTCTCTCTCTCTCTTCTCTCTCTCTCTGTGACACACACACACACACACACACACACACCACACACACACACACACACACACACACGCATGCGTACACGCACGCTCAGAGAGAGAGAGAGAGAGAGAGAGAGAGAGAGAGAGAGAGAGAGAGAGAGAGAGAGAGAGAGAGAGGGAGGGGGGGGGGAAGGAATAGAAGCAACAAACTGAGAGAAGTATCAAATCATCTTCAATAACATCTTCTCTGTGATGTCGTCAAATGATAAATTGTTTTCGAAGCTTCATAGACAGACACAGAAATCGATGGCTTGGGTCAGAGAATATCGGAATGAATTCGACCACTAAATCGGTGGCGTACGTGGTCTTCATTATTTGTCTGTAGTATTGATTGACAGACTGGTCGTGGTCTTCATTATCTGTCTGTAGTATTGATTGACAGACTGGTCGTGGTCTTCATTATCTGTCTGTAGTATTGATTGACAGACTGGTCGTGGTCTTCATTATCTGTCTGTAGTATTGATTGACAGACTGGTCGTGGTCTTCATTATCTGTCTGTGGTATTGATTGACAGACTGGTCGTGGTCTTCATTATCTGTCTGTAGTATTGATTGACAGACTGGTCGTGGTCTTCAATATTTGTCTGTAGTATTGATTGACAGACTGGTCGTGGTCTTCATTATCTGTCTGTAGTATTGATTGACAGACTGGTCGTGGTCTTCATTATCTGTCTGTAGTATTGATTGACAGACTGGTCGTGGTCTTCATTATCTGTCTGTAGTATTGATTGACAGACTGGTCGTGGTCTTCATTATCTGTCTGTAGTATTGATTGACAGACTGGTCGTGGTCTTCATTATCTGTCTGTAGTATTGATTGACAGACTGGTCGTGGTCTTCATTATCTGTCTGTAGTATTGATTGACAGACTGGTCGTGGTCTTCATTATCTGTCTGTAGTATTGATTGACAGACTGGTCGTGGTCTTCATTATTTGTCTGTAGTATTGATTGACAGACTGGTCGTGGTCTTCATTATTTGTCTGTAGTATTGATTGACAGACTGGTCGTGGTCTTCATTATTTGTCTGTAGTATTGATTGA
>CM031610.1:38213122-38235622 GCA_018398815.1 Conus ventricosus | reverse complement strand
ACAGATTCGACTTGGGTTTAGGTTTGGTTATGATAGGGTTAAATTAATACACTCCAGAGCTGGACGGGGGGGGGGGGGGGGGGGGGGGGGGGGGGCATTCTCCTGGACTTCAGATTTAAGTTCTCAACTCTAATGCAGAACATGTCATCGGGTTACGTTGTACATGCTGTGCGTTACGCTGTGTGTGCATGCGTGCGTGCGTGCATGTGTTTGTGTGCGCATACATTTGCACATGTGCGTTTATGTATGTGTGAATGTGCGTGTTTGTGTGTTTGTGTGTATGTGTGTATGTGTGCATATATGTGCGTGTGTGCATGTGTACAAGCATGCTCAAGCGCGCGTGCACGCATATGTATATGTGTGTGCGTGTGTGTGTGTACGCTTGGGTGAAATCATATTGTCCCATGAAGATATAAACTCCAGCAACAGAACTTCTCACGAAATACAACCAATAAGACAAAATTTCATGACGGTACTGTTGGAAACACGAACATTGGTTTGATCCCTGAAGCGCTCAATGTGCTTTTAGTGAGGCGGGCTTGAGTGTATGAAGAGGGGGTGGATAGAGATGGGCAAAGACGGTTGAGATGGTGGGAAGGGAAGGCAGAAGACAGAGGGGTGTGAGCTACGCTGCCAGATGGAGGGCCAGATACATCAACTGTGTCAAGTGGACCTCCATCCTCTTCACCGAGTCTTGGCCATACAAAGCTTGATTGGCGGAAGCAGAATGAGGCAGGAAAGGAAGATGGGCATGTGCAGGGAGAGGAGGAGAGAGCAGGGGAGGAGTAGAGAGAGAGAGAGAGATGTCAGCCACAGTAAATACAAGTATGGTGTGATGCACATAGGGAAGATTGAAGCAGTTCATATGCACCACATGAGCAAAACGTACCCGTACTAGACGGTCAAGAATTCAGTTTATTAATCAACAGACACAACCAGGTAAGGCAATGTTGCTTATTGCCCAGCAGACCGCAAAGGGCCATATCAGGGCTGTCACCTCGTTAAAATCAACTCACAAGCCATCAACAACTACAAAAAATGTAATAAATAAAACCAACAACCTTTCACACAACTCTTTAAAATACATCTAAAAGCGTAAAAATCTTTCTTCCGTAAAATCTTAGATTGGATGAAAAATGTGAATCTTTCAGAAACTCAAAGATCACGTCAGGTGGGACATCTCTGGAAAGGGTTTTCATGGAGTCTGCTGGAAAGTGTTTAGGTCTCACGTCGTGCAAGTCCCAACAATCTAAAAGAATATGTCACTGCGAGTGGAACAACAGAACACACAATCAACTAATCAATATAAAAGCAAAGGAATATGAAAACGGTGTGCTAGTGAACTTCCCTTTCTTGTCACTCTTTAAGAGGAGGGGACGGAACGGGAGGAGAGAGAGAGAGAGAGAGAGAGAGAGAGAGGGGGGTGGCAGGAGGGAAAGGAAGAAGGGGAATGATTAAAGAGGAATAATGATAGGGGAGGAGAGGCCACAAGACAAGAGGGAAGGGAAGACACGCGGTGAAGGGGAAGAGGGGACGCGGAAGGGGGAGCAGGTGCTTGTGCAAGGTGGAGTAGAGAGTTGGGGCAGGGACCCACGGAAGATGGGGTGGTGGGAGAATGACGGGGTAGTGGAGACGAGAATACCACAGGGATGGGGGGGGGGGGGGGGGGGGGGGAGGGAATAGATAGGGGCAAGGACGACCGGGCAAGGGAGGCATTTGATCCCGAATCTGGCAAGCTCTTTTCCATACCGGACGCATCAAAATCGAATCGCTTTGTGGTAGACATGTGGTGGAAAGGGTGTAGGTGAGGAGAGGGAGACAAGAACAAAGAGATGGGGAAGGGGAGAAGTGGGGGGGGGGGGGGGGGGGGCTGGGCAGGAAAGACAGGGAAGGGAGAGCAGAGTGGGATAGAGGAGAGGGAGAGCTTCGGGGGGGGGGGGGGGGGGGAGGGAGGAGAGGGTCGGGTAGGGCAGGGGAGGACGTGGTAAAGAGGGGGGGGGGGGGGGGGGGCGCGGCCGTGATGCCGGAAGGGAGAATAGAGAGTAGGGGAGGCAGCTACAACTATACATGTAACAATGAAAAAAAGTTTTGTTGCTCTTTTAAGTTAGTCGATATGCACCAGCATGTCAGATACTTTGCACATCATAATCAAAATACTTTAAAAAAAAAAACACCTGCTGTTTGCGGATAAACGTTTGTGTGTATGTGCGTGCGTGCGTGTGTGCGTACGCGCGCGTGCGCGCGCGGCGTATGTGTGTGAGCGCGCACGTGCGTGTGTTTGTGCGTGTGCGCGCGCGCAATGCCGTTTCCACTTTGCGATCTAGACATTTTAATTCTTCATTCCTTTCTCTTTCCTGCTCAGTTCTCTCTTCTCCGTAACCTTCTGCCTTGGGATCATGAGTTGGTTGGGTATGAAAGAGGAGAGGGAGGGTACATATTCTACAAAATGGAGACGAAATTCTATAGTCTTTTGAGAAAATGTTTATTTTGCCACCATCTGCGTGGGAAATCTTATGGGTGAAAGGATCAGAAACAGGTAATATTGCGATGAAAACGTTAACAGGGAAAATGACCGCTGAATTATTGCGGATTGGGGTCTGTAAAATTGGGAAAACCTTTGTGATCCGTAGGGATAACACTGATAACGAATGTTTTCCATAGGAAAATACGCAGCATCCTTGTGATCCTTTTGGAAAACGGGTATTATCCTAATGAAAACAATCGTATTCCTCAAGGATAACGGCTTAGCCCCGTTGTTCTGATGGGCAATACCCGTTTCCTTGCGAAAAGTTATTTTCGCCTTCTGAAGCTGGTATGCTTCCATACCCGATCCAGAACATTTTGGTTTGTTCCAAAAACGTGCGCAAAGGCGTATTGATTATCGATCCTTGCAGAAATTTGGCACCAGTGCTATACAACGATTTGTACATAGAGCAATACAGAAATTGGCCTATGTATGTATTTGTGTATGCGGAGAGAGACAGAGCGAGAGAGATGCAAACCAGCACTTGCATGCAAGCACGCGTACATTCACACCCCAACTCGCCCATCTATCCATTAATGAACATCTTAACATAGTTACACATCTACTATCCATCACAATATTGTTCACTACTGCATCGTTTGCCATCCTTACTGATGGTAAGCAGCGACACAACTCTTTCTACAGAATGATAATGTCGCATTGAACACACAAGATTTCATTTTTGCTTCTATTTTGCTTACACCCTAGCCGAACTCAGGGTGTCATAATGAGGGCCGTCACCAAGTCCAAATTGATTCCATAACGATAGAAAAAAAAAACGAAAAGAAAACGTGTCCACAAAAACATCATTCCATACATGTTGAAACGGATTAATACAGGATCTATGCAACACAAATGATACACACATACACACGAACGCACGCATACACACACACTTCACACGCACGCAAAATACTGATAATAGGAAGAACGTTCGATTTGGCTTTTCGAAGCCCTTCACCGTTCTCTGGGCAAGGCTTCCCGTCTTCCCTGTCCCTTGCCGTTGTGAATGCATCCTCCAGTCCCTGCAGTGGGTTGGTCCAGCTGAAGTCGCAATTCTTCCTGCATTCCATGAGAAACGGGAGCCTGCGGTAACGCTATGAACTCGGAAGACGATCACGGTAGTATCTCGTCCATGTAGTTGTACGCCCTGGGCGAGGATGGAGGTGGTTGTGGAAAATGTAGTGCGAAAGCTCGTGGTTCGTAGTGATTCTTGCAGACAGGCCATCCTTTATGACCTGCCACAAACGAAGCCGCGGATTACATTCTGACCGATAAGTCGCCGCTAAATCCTGACATAGAATACAGTAATGCATCACTAGTATAAACTTATGCCCAAGAATGACATTCATACATGCTGAGAATAAAGAAGACAGTAATGTCTATGAAAAAAAAATTAAACATGGGAAAGAGAAGACTGAGAATGAGGCCAAAGCCTTACAAAAGATATCAACCTTACGAAACAAAGACCAACATTCCGAAAGAAGATTACACTAAACAATATGAAAGGATAACATTAAGAAACCGACACTAACCCTTTTGACAAAAAAGGTTTAAAGGGCCATATCATGGATGTCACCACGTTAAAGTTAACTCCCAAATCATTACATCAAAAAATCACACAATCCTTCACAACTCACCTTCTAAACCCGCACCGGAAATTTTGTTAAAAATCTTTCTTCTGTGAAATCTTAGATCAGATGAAAAATGTTGATCTCTCAGAAATTCAAAGATAACATCGGGTAGGACATCTGAGGTTTTCATGGAGTCTGTTGTAAAAGGTTTACGTCTCACAGCACGCAAATTCCAACACTTAAATATATTTCACAGTGAGTGGTACGTGACATGGAATGCACCCCGGAGCTTATTCACCTTTTAAATAAGAATGGGTGTAAAAGGAGTGGCCTGTATGCAAACAGCACAAGACGTTCTTCTTTACTGCCGCCTCAGGAACTTGGTAAAAGCACTTTCTGATTTTGACGGATTTTAAATAGCTTCTTTTCCGTCTGCAAATTCCATTCCTCTTGCCCGAGGTCTTTGACGTTAGCCTGGGATTTGTGTTTCAGATCAGTGTGAGGGGCAGACAATCTGCTCATCTTTCCCTGTGGCACGCTTGGCAAGCTGATCAACCAACTCATTGCCTCAAATGCCCGCATGGCTGGCAGCCCAAGCAAAAACTGTTATAGCCATCCGATTTCAGAGAGGTGTACAGTTCGCATGATTTCATCAGTTGTGTGTGCTTGAGGTTACGGCTGGCAATGACCTCCAAAGCAGAAAGCGAGTCCGACAAAATGAGAACTATGGTTTCATTTAGAGACTATTTCAAGAGCCAGGACCCAGGCTGTCAACTCAGCAGTGTAGATGGAGCTGCCAGTGGGAATGTGTTTAGATCATCTCTGAGAATGACCTGCTGATTAATACACAGTTGAGGCAATCCCCTCTCAGATTTGGAACAGTCTGTGAAAATTCTTCCGAAGGATAGAAACTTCGAATACAGTTCGGCGAAAAAGGACTTGCACGCCACGGAGCTAGCGGTATATGTATGGTACGAGGCTAAATCAAACCGGATCTCGGGTCAGTAAAGGAAGTCCATGGCGAGTCAATACGAAAATGGGATAAATCGCACACGGCTCGAAGGTCTATATCTGCATTGTTCAAACGAAGAAGCATACGAATTCCAAAGGGTGAATGGAACTGGGATGGTTGTCGAATTTCTTTTGGAACTTTGGGTCAAAAACTCATACACAGGGTTTTGAGGTTCAGAAAAGAGATTCAAAGTGTAGTTCAAGGCAAGTTTCAGCCAACGGTTCGAGAAGGATGGTTCTCCTGCCTCAGCATACATGCTATAAACAGGGGTGGTGAGGAATGCTATCAGTGTCTATAAACAGGGGTGGTGCTGAATGCTATCAGAGTCGAAGCCCTTGATGGTGGATGGGATTTAGACTTTTCAGACAGGATGGTCTGGCCGAGCCTTAGACTAAACATCCACAGTACAGTTTGGAGCAGATCGGAGCCCTGTAAAAATGGAGAAGTTTTCTTATCAGCACCCCAGTCCATGTGTGCTAGAACTCTCTGAATGTCCAGTGCTTTCAAACAAGCAGTTCCAGAATTTCAGAATTGCAAGTGGTATCACACGCTTTTTCCAGATCAAGAAAGATTGCAACCACAATGTCAGATGTTTATTAATGAACGTGTCGCAGATGGTTTCCAGACAAGACTAAAATGTAATGGTCAACGGTCGAGTGTTTTTTCCGGAATCTGCACCGTTCATTGGCCAAAAGCCATCGATTTCCAGCTTATAAATTAGATGGGAGTTGACCATCTTTTCCATTTGCTTGCAGAGGCAGCTTATCAGAGCTATTAGATAGTTTGGAGGGTTGGTAAGGTCTTTTCCAGGCTTGAGAATCGGAATGATGGCTCTTCACTACGCACACTTCCAGAACAGCAAATTTTGACATGCGCAATTTTCTGGCACTTGAAGCATCCCATCGGACACGGAGACGGAATGTAAAGTTGAATGCGCACATTGAAATAACCCACTTCGACGACTTTAGGCAATGAAGGGGTACAGAATGTCAGGAAACCGGTGTTGGTGGGCACTCTTTCTCTTCATTTGCGAACTTTAACCAGACGCACGTTAATCACACCTTGGGATGCAAGTTCAGTTTTTATCTCAAGTCTCCGAGACGCTTCCAAGATCCGGGCATCCAACGACTCCCCTGGACGTACTCAACTGTTTATGGGGAGTCACCCGGATCCCTCTACTAGTTTTATAGCACTTAGCAGCTGTTCCGACAAGCCCTATGAGATAAGGCACTGAAACCTATCAAAGCAAGACAGTAAACCGATAAAAGAAGTCCATATCTGTAAGAAACGAGAACACTAAAACATTGAAAGGGAGATGCTATATCTATGGAGTGAAAACTTTTAAAAGGGGAAATTTAACCACCTAGAACGACTACACTAGCCACTTAAAAAGGACACTAAATCCTATGAAAGAACACTAAAGGAGAGGATACCAAAAATGCTATCACAGGAGGCCGAGAATACTTGCACTATTTAAAAGGTGATCACAAGCTCCGTACGAAAGTAAAATCATCTTGTGATTTGTTTGTCCGTGTTTTGGCGGACTCACTAAAGAATTTGGCGGACTCGGTAAGAATTATTTTCAAAATTTAAACCCTACGAGAGGATTCACATGCTGAATGATTACCATGTCAGGTTTTCTGTGGATAAAAGAAACACTCGGATCAGGAGTACCAGGTGCGCACAAGGAAATATTTCAGGAAGAGGATTAAAGACTTCCTCAAAAGCTCTGCAGCCCGAACCAAAATGATCTGAAAGCATGCGTCCATGCTCCAGATCCCTCGATTCACGAGACCTGCTACAGAGCTCGAGTCAGCCTTTCATGCCTTTCCGTGAATACTCCCTCTGGTACCCCCCGTTTTGCGTCTTCGTTCCCCAGAACACCGACATAGGAAGCTGTCCTATCTTCTTGGCCACATGAAAAATAGACACCGAAACCTAGAAAGAAGACTCTAAGCCCCAAGAGAGAAGCCACATAAATATGTGAATGAACACACTGAAGCAAGCAGAGTACTCTAAAACCTGTGAAAGAAGAAAACACTACAGCTAGGTAAAGATGACATTAAACCCTTTGTTTGGAGAAGGCACCGTACCTGGAAAAAGACGAACTTTTGAACGAAGAGACCCCGAATTCTTTGGGGGGAAAAACCCCAAAACAGCAAAAAAATACAACACCGTCTGCAAGGTAGGGTACTGTTGCTTATAGCCCAACCGACCGCAAAGTGTCATATCAGTGTCACCGCGTTGAAGTCATTCACACAGCCCTTTAAAATACACCTTCCAAAAACACATCGGAAATGTTAAAATTCTGTCTTCTGTAATATCTGAGATCAAATGAAAAATGTTGATCTCTTTACATCAGGTGGAACATCTCTGAACAAGGTTTTCATGGAATCTGCTGCAAAAATATTTCTCACATTATGCGAGTCTTAACTCTAAAATGATATGTTTCACTGTGAATGGTACATATTATGGAATGCACCATGCAGCTTCTTCACTCTTTAAAAGAAACGAATGAGTTACAAACGAATGGCCAGCGTATAGCCGGCATAGAACGTTTCTTCTTTGCGACCACCAAAGTTAGATGATGAAGACGGATCTGGAAAAGTTTGTTGTCCGTCTGTGTATTTCAGTCCTCCTGCCAGGTCCGATATAAACATTAACCTTCGGTTTCAAATCTGAGTAGGGGATAGGTATGTTGGACAGTTTCATCGTTGTGGCATGCCTGGCCAAACGATCGCCATTTCATTTCCCCGAATGCCAACATGACCAGGAACCCAAGTTAGAACAATGTTGTGAACTTTCGCTTTTAAAGAGTTAAAAAGTTTAAAAGAGTTTACAAGTTCAGGATGATGGAGGTTACGGCCAGCTGTGACCCCCAAAGCTGACAGCGAATCAGGCAAATTCAGAATGTCCTTGTTTATAGATTGAGAAATTATCTTCAGCGCTAAAACCAAAGCCGTTCATTTCAGCAGAGTAAACAAATATCTGACGGAATATGCTTTGATAACATTTGAGAAGGAACACTTGGGCAATAGCTGTACAAGCCACTCCATCATCGGCAAACAATGCCTTGTATGCCTCACGATTGGTTAATTCTTTGCGAAACACGGCAAGATCAAAGCATGTTTCTGATGTGAAAAAGGTCCATGGAGGCTTATCTGGAAATTTGAAAAAGTCAGACAACTCAGATCAAGCCCTGCATTCTGCGCATGGGGCTGCATACGACGTCCAAACTGAGGATTACAGTTGGGATTTTCTTCAAATTTTCTTTGAAAATGAGGATTAAAAACGCAGTCACAAGCAGGGTTTTCCGATTCAGAGAACATCGAGATAGTAATTTATGGATGGTGTCAGCCTGCGGTTGGATAATGAGTTCACCTGCCTCTGCATACAGGCTGTACACAGGGGTGGTGCGGAATGCTCCAAGGCAGACACGAAGCCCTTGGTGAACGGGATGCAAGAGTTTCAGACAAGAGGGTGTCACAGAGCCGTACACAGCACATCCATAATCCATTTTGAACGGATCGAGGCTCTGTATAGGTGTAGCAAAGTTTTCTCATCAGCACCCAGTCAGCATGTGCTACGACCCGCTGAATGTTCAAAGCTTTCTGGCAAGAAGTTTTGAAGTGTTTAATGTGACTAAGGAAGCCGAGCTTTTGATCGAAAATAACTTCCAGAAATTTGGCCTCCTTTACAGGTGGAATGGGAGATTTACCCATTTTGGATTTCAAGATCAGCAGAGAACTGTCGAAAATTATGAAAGTGAATGCACTGGATCTTAGCAGAAAAGGTTAAAGCCATTTTCTTCTGCCACAGATGTTTTTAATTACACAAAGCTGGAGCCTGCGCTGAACACTTGGGTACAAGCTACCAGTCGCACAGAGGTCAAAATCATTTACAAACAATGAGCTGTCGGAACCCGGTTGAATTGAATTAATGCTGTTGTATGACCCAGCACAACACTTGAAGTGTTGGATAAAGTAACCAGCCGCCGTGGCCAAGTGGTTAGCGTCGCGGACTCCCGGCTGGGAGGTCGTGGGTTCGATTCCCATCAGAGTCGTGTGGGATTGTTATGCCCCGACCAGCTCCTACCCAGATTTGAGTTTGCTACGGGCTCAATTGGGAAGACCGAGACCACAGTCGAGTTTCATCCACTTAATGGATGCGCTCAAACATCCTGACCAACACTGCAGGTATCTGTATATGTCGGGCCTAGTTGACGCCAGGATATGTTATGAAAATAATCGAACAGTACAGCCCTGTCATGCAGTCTCAAACCGGAATGGAAATCCCTAGCATCATCTTCCTCATCGATCAGAATTAAGACTGTCTCAAATTCTGTGGCCCTTCATGCCCTGCTCTCATGGTGACCTCAGTTTCGATGTCCTGTCCATGTCTGTGGCCTTGGTTTGATTCCGACATAGGTATCGGCGAGTCCATGGCGGCAGTCGTTGGACGAACGTGGTGGCGCCCTCCGGGAGAGCTCACTCACGCCGGCTCCGCGACTAAGCAATTATTGTCGCCCATAGGGGACTTAGGTGGTGTCCTGCGTATGTTGGATCAGAACAGGCGCCACTGAACACCGAAGTGACTCGGCAGCAGTGCTTCGTCTCCTCCGGTGGGTTGCCTCTTGATGGCATGCCATCGATTGTTCCCTGTGGACTGCCGGTGCCGGGGCTGCGGCGGGCCGGGCAGGGCTGCGTCTGTGTGGGAATGAACGGTGTAGGTGCAATGCCACTGAAGTGGCACAGAAGATAGGCAAAAAAAAAAAGTAAATAAAAGCTCGCCACCACTCTCCTTGTATTCTGTTGCCTTCCCCGAGTTGATTCTTGCTGCTCCGTTTTCCACGGTCGTTGATGCTCGAGTGCCTTGCCCCTGGTGACAAAAACATCGATATTTTCTGTGAACATCGACTATTCTGCGCAAATGATTCTGACTCACTAAAATTCAGCGAAACGATTTTGATTTTAGTAAGTATCTGCGTTCTGTTATCTTGCAATCGAACAATATTTAGGTTAATACGATATATTATATGAACATAAAAAAATTCTCAACAACCTTCCATTGGAAAACGGTTGCAGTTTCCTTTTACGCTCGATTTTCAGTTTTACATAGCTTTAAGACAGATTGCTATCGATTGGATATTCGGTGGAACATATAGCAACGCATTGTAAGCCAGTGATTTTATTAAAAAAAAAAAAAGTCACGTTTCTCAGCCTCTCACCTCTGCGCGCGCGCGTGCGCGTGTGTGTGCGCGCGTGCACGCGTGCACATATGCATTACAGAGTGTTTAGGTGAGAGGATTGTAGGCATTCGTTTCCAGGTCAAGCTCTGGGGGAAAAAAGGTCATTTTGAAAAATCTGTTTCAGTTGTATATTCATACATTTTTTAATACTTTAAGCCTAGGGATGGAATCGACACATGCATATATTGCATGGATGCGAAATGAAACGCAAAAATGTTCGACATCCATCCCGCCTCCGACCTTAACCCCCCCCCCCCCCCCCCCCCCCCCCCCCCCCCCCCCCGCCTTTTCCCTTACTCCTCTAACCACGAGTCTTCTTTCAGCACTGTTCTTTCAACCGTTATCATGATCTTAATATACTCTAACCTCGTTTTCTTCTCCAACTGTCTCTGATCAGTTTTAATGCATCTTTGTTTTGTTGGTTGAAAAACCGTGTGTGTGCGTGTGCGTGTGCGTGCGTGTGCGTGTGCGTGGTGTGTGTGTGTGTGTGCGCTTGCTTGCTTGTGTTTGTAGAAGGGAAGGAGGGAGCGAGTTAGAGAAAGAGTGTGCGTGTGTGGGGAGAGAGAGAGAGAGAGAGAGAGAGAGAGAGATAGAGAGAGCGAGCTGACCCTCGTGTTCAACACGATCTTTCCTACCTCGCTACCAATCGCGTGCCTGGAAAACCGATGAACGCCAATGAACGCGACGCCATATCGATTGACTGAATGGTTCCAGTCCAAATGCTGAACGAATCCTTTTCCGACAGTTCTGGCACCTACGTCACTGTTCAAGCAATCCTGAAATACATAGCACTTTTGTCAAATCTGCAGTGGCGAAGAAACATGTGCCCCTTTAAGAATAAAACCCTACCAAGACTAAGATACTAAAAAAAATCTTTGATCCAAAGAGATAGAATTGACAATGGGGATGCAAAATTCAGATAATGTATACGTTTGTTTGGTTACGGTTGGTGGTGTTCATTTAAAGTCGATATTTTAATTATTTAACGTCTAGGACAAGCTGGTCTCAAAAGTTAGAGTGGATATATATGCACGAGTCGATATTATGTATCTCTTTACTTTCAAGGAGAAAATCCAGAAAAATACCTTTAAAAACCTTCATGTAACCGACCAGTTCATCATAGTGCAGCAGTCAGTGTCTTGGACGTACGGCTACGGGCTGGACGGTGGAATCCCATCAGCGGTCTTTATTTGTGGGAGACTTCGACCCCGGCCGGCTCCTGTCCGAAGTCGAAGGTGGTATGGGTTCAGATGGAATGTCTGAAAGCACAGTCATAGTTCATTTCTCATGAAGGGAACAGAAGTAAACAGGTTTTTTTTTTGGATATCAAACTTACTGAGCATTTCTACATGTGTAGCTCACCTTCTAAGATTGGTAGATGCTACTAATAACTGTCAAACATCCCTGTGCTGGAGTCTAAGACTAGAATAATCTCAATGACATGATTCTCATCATCTTCGATCATTACAATATACATTTCAGCAAATTCTGCGACTTGCACTTTGAAGTCGCCTAAACTGCAATTCCCCATATACATACAGACCCTGGTGGGCCAGTGCCCAAGTCATGGGAATGGTCAAGTTAATGGGGACTTTGGCTGTATAAATGGAGCGGTATTCTGTAGAGAAGGATGTTCATGCAGACCTGCTTCATAAATGTATGTGTGTGTGTGTGTGTGTATGTGTGTGTGTGTGTGTGTGTGTGTGTGTGCGCGTGTTGTGGTGTGTGCGTGTTGTGGTGTGTGCGTGTTGTGGTGTGCGTGTGTTGTGGTGTGTGCGTGTGTTGTGGTGTGTGTGTTGTGTGTGTGTGTGTGTGTGTGTGTGTGTGTGTGTGTGTGTGTGTGTGTGTGTGCGCGTTGTGGTGTGTGTGCGCGTGTTGTGGTGTGTGTGTTGTGTGTTGTGGTGTGTGTGTTGTGTGTTGTGGTGTGTGTGTGTGTGTGTGTGTGTGTTTGTGCGTGCGTGTTTGTATGTGTGTTTGCGTGCGCGTGCGTGTACATGCATACACATGTTGGTAGTGGGAGCAGATTTAAGGAGAGGGAGCAGCAAGGGGAAGATGGGGGGCGGGGGGAAGGGGGAGAGGAAAGCATGTTATCGGAGTTCCCTTGAAATTAGTCACCCATTTGACAAGTTTTTTTTTGTGTCTGAAATACAGAGTGCCGGCACTCAACAGAAAAAAAAGAGGAAAATGGAAGCTTGGAGACGAGCAATTTCCCCATTTTACCCCCTTCAATATCTGTAAAATGTTTTTGCACCGCTCTTGAAACCGACCTATTTCAACGTTTCATTATCTACCACCACCCCTGATCCCATTGAAAACGTAATTGTTCTAAAATAAAGTATTTGACTTTACCACTGGAGGCAGTATTGTATCTTATACAGTCTGGTCTGAAGCCCTGGACGATTCTTGGTCGCCGTCCCACCGGCTGACCCGTCAGAGGAATTGGGGCGTCCTTTGGAGAACCTCAAAACAACATAGCCATCGGCACATCGCCGCATCTCTGGCAGGGCACCGTCTCTCAGGTCGGCATGGCTTGGGCATTCTTGTAGGACATGCCGTACCGTCTCCTCCACTTGCCCGCACTGGCTGAAGGGCCAAGAACAATCTTCCAACTTTCGTCAGTGTCCTGTTCAAGGACTAAATGGTGATTTGTTAAGTTCCAACAAGATAATATAAAAATCCCTGGCCTCCTGCATTCTCTGGGGAAAGATTCTATGAAAGTTTCCAATGCTGCCGCTTTGAACTCACCGACAGTCTTGGTAATATATCCAAACCCTGGATCTCCATGCCCTTGATGGGGATGGTGATTGTCCTGGGAGTAGTAGTGCGATGGTCCTGAGGCAGACTGGTTCCGATTCCCGGAGTGTGATCACCCTTTATGATCTAGCTTTAAAAAAAAGAGAAATCGCTCATCCCTGAGAATACAGACACTAAATCATATAAAGAAGACACTAAAGCCTAGGGGAAAAGTTGAACACTGAGCATGGGAAACAAATCGTCAAAACCTATAATGCAAACCACTAAAATCTCGGAAGGAAAGACAATCTAAGCCTTGTGAATGAAGCATATGGGCGCCCCCCTTCAAAAAAAAAAAAAAAAAAAAAAAAAGCAAAAAAACCACACACAACAGAAATCAACTTTGGGAAAATGAATCCGTCATTCTGAACGATTACACTAAACTATATGAGAGGCGGACATTAAAACCAACAAAAGGGGAAAATCAAATATGACAAAAACGGATTGCAAACCCTACAGAGGAAAGATTCTAAACTTAAAGAGGAAAAAAACCAAAAAATGGAGACCATTAAAACCTTATAAAAAACGACACTGAACCACATAAAAGGACCTAAACCTTGTGAAAAGAGAAATTAAACCCCAAGAAAATACCACATGAAAGGGCACTAAAGCTCGGGGAAAGATGACGCGCTAAGCCCTACAAAAGTATGAAACTACACGGAGAAAAATTTAATTGCCATGAAAAGAGACTAAACCTTAGGGAAAGAGAACAGTAAAGTTTGAACAGAGGAAACCACGCCGTCCAGAAAAACACCACTCGCTACTTTAAAGGATACTCAATCCTATAAAAAGATTATTTTGAGCTTATTAATGCCAATAAAAGAAAACGCTAAACACTATTTGAAAGATAACACCAAACGTACTTGAGGGCAGCAGAACATATGAAAGGATCCACATGTTGACACTGCCACAGATGTTCTGAGTATAAAAGGACACTCGGATCAGGAGGTATCAGGTGCGCACTCGGGAATATTACTAGAAGAGCTCTACGGACTTCAACACTTCTGCAGCTCAGTCCCAGATGATCTGAAAACATGCGTCCATGTTCCAGATCCCTGAAACAGACCTGCTACGTAGCGGAGTGAACCATTCATGCTCTTCCAGAAAGTATTTCCCCTGGTACCCCTGTTTTGTGTCCTTGTACCACAGAACATTGACATAAGAAACCAGAGCAACTATATAAAGCATATGAACGACCGACACTGAACGCTAGAAAGACGCACAAAAAAGAAAAAGCTGAATTTTGTGAATCAAGAAGACAAACCCTGAGAAAGATGACTCTAAGCCCATTTAATGAAGGAGACAAAGCAACTGAAAAAAAGACAAACACAAAAGGAAGAAGACACTGAATCCCCAGGAAATGAAGGCAAACCATTTGAAAAGCACACAGTGAACCTCTCCACAGAACCAGGTATTGAACTCTATAAACAAGATTCTAGGTCTACGAAACAACAAAATGAAAAAACTGGGGGCTGTACTGGAAAAGTGCTGGTGAAGGAATCGGGGAAAAAAAAGAGAAAAAGATTGAGGTCCAAGACCACCGCGCTAACTATCCTAGTGCTAGGCTGCATTCCTCCAGTTCACTCCTCCTGGTCTGTTTTCCACGGCCGTTGGTGTAGGAGTTCTTTGCCCCTGTTGATGTAAACAAATATTTTTAACAAGTGAATTCTTATGCAAATATCCTCTCAAATACAAAATTCACTAAACTGATATGACTTTTAATGCTCGTGCGCTTCTTTCCTTTTTACCAAAAATAATCATTGTTCGTTCGTACTTCTGTTTAACGTCTGTTCACTTTGAGTGAGTGATATTAGACGTGAATGAAAGAAGAGAGTGACTGACTGACTGAATGGTTAAATGAATAAGCCTATGTGTTGTGTAAGCATGAATGTAGACCTTTGTATGTGAGTGTGTAAGTATGTATCTGTATATGTGTCTAAATTGAACAATAAACAAATCAATAATCTTAAATACAACAATTAGTGGGGGGAAACCCTAACATATAGCAAGAAAACAAAAATCCTTCACTATCTTAAACAAAATGAGTTAGCTCAAAACTATCTAAATAAAAAACCCCAATCGGACTATGCATTAAGTATTCAGCAATTTCGATCAGCAGAGAATGATTCGAAAGTAGATCTTGCAAGTTTTTTTCAGAAAAAGTATTGGATCGTAATGATGGTAAGAAGGTAGTCAACTTGTGACAATTGAACAAAATGTGATTCAGTGTTTACCACAAATACAGTTAGTATTCTTACAAAACTGTTTTCAAAGCATTTAGCTTTAATCGAATTATAAGGGAAGATATTTGTCTGGAATAATAATCTGGAAGATCAGGCATTTTTCTTAATACAAGGTCTATTGGAAAAGCTTCCCATTGGTTGGATGAAATCTCGGCTGACGTATCAACATTTGCTTGAGCTCTCTTCCGTGCAGTCGATTCAAGGGTACGACAACATTCCACTACTGACGGTTTTATTTTCAACTCAGAAAATGACCCTGCTTTTTTAGCACCTTTTTTTGCAGCCCTATCATTGTTTTACCTATACGTATGCTCACAATCGCTACGCTTGTAAAACAAAACGATTAGAGTGCACATGTATGTCGGGTATAGTGGAGAGGGGGGGGGGGGGTGTGATGTTTGTGGGGAGACGGATGTGTGTGTGTGTGTGTGTGTGTGTGTGTGTGTGTGTGTGTGTGTGTTTTAAGAATTTTTACACGCTCTCTTCTTTCATCAGGCGTGGCATCCCCCTTTCGCATGTTCGAATATTCCATAATGCCTCCTTTCTACATCTCTCAAACGCAATGAAAATCTGATTTCTGCACTGTTGCTGAAATCAATATCAGAATTTCCAAACAAATTTCTCCCCCTTTTTCTCTGTTCCTATTGTTCTGAATACGAGTTTGAAGTCAGTTATGTTCTGTCTGTCGAGTAAAAACATATTTTCCTCGGCATTAAGTTACCAAAGGACTGACAGCCAAGTTCCTTGCAACAGATTATTCAGGCTGTCGGTTAAAATTCGGCAGGAAAAAGGCGGCAAGGCACGGAGAGGTGGTGTGGGGAAAACGCAGGGATGAAGGAAGGACGGAGGGGAGAGATAGAGTTGGAGATCCACTCCACAACGCATAACAAAGGGGGAGATGGGTCTACAAGAATCCATTTGAAAAAAAGCAAAAACTCTACAAAGTCCTGAAATCAAACAAATTATTGTAAACACACATATCTGACTACCTACCTGCCTATTTACTATCTGCCTTGCAAGAACAAATCTTACCAGTTAAATACCAGCATAAAAACTGCTTCAAAGTACAATTCTGCACTTACATCATCGTCAGTTGTCTTTATAGCACTAGCTTGGGTGGCGTTGTCAAGTGAATCCTTCCCCGAGACGTATATGTTCTTGGCGAGGATGGCAGTCATCCTGGAAGACGTTACACAATGGTTCTCTGATAGGCTACCATTTCTCGGAGAATGGTCACTTTATGGCCTGCCGAAAGAAAAGCCTTAGATTAAATTCTGAAGAAGAGGTCACCAAACCATGAGAAAATAATCAACGAAAGAAGACGTCATGGCCTTTAGTTTTATAAACAACGAAACTGAATAGGATACCAAAAGCCAGTGAAAGGCATTTTAATCTCAAGAAAGAATACTATAAATCCTGTGAATGAAGACCAAGTTTAAAACTCCCTGACAAGTTACATTCACCCCAAGACAAAGCTTTGCCTCTAACACCTTGGAAGAAGATAACGCTAAATATTGCGAACGGGGGATGCTAAACCTGGTGGAAGAAGAGAGAATACACCTTATGACAAGTCGCTGTAAGCTCTATGGACTTCCGGAACACTTTAAACCATAAAACAGTAAAACCCCCACAAAAGACCATGAATCCCTAAAGAAAGGGACACCAACCAATAAGAGAAGAGAGGCTCATCGCACTTGATGATGGCATCCGTCTGTCTCGAGACAATAGTGTTGCGCCATGGATCAGTCAGTTGTGCTGTTGCTGCGTCTGCTGTGTCTGAAGAGCCCGATCATCGAGCAGTTGCTGCTGGTGAAGTCTCGGTCACGAGTGAAGTGTCTGTTGGTGCCAACGCGATTCTTTGCCGTCAGCTGCGCCTCCGTTCTTCCCACTGGGCCTCTCTCCTCTGGTCTGCTTGCTTTATGACGGCCTTGATAGTGGACTGCCAGCTGATCCAGTCTGAAGCTTTATTAACCAAGTCGTCGACCGCTTCGAGGGTGTGACCGCCGATGGAGGTGCGGGGAGTGCTGCTGACGTCTTGGCCCACGATGTGTTTTTCAAGCTGATAGAGAGGGCGAACTCGGTGCAAACATCAGCGAAGCAGGTGATGGGCCGTTTAGCGATTCCTCGGTGTGGGGCCAGTGAGGGCGGTGTCGTCTGCGAAGAGCATCTCCCCGATGAGGACTTTTCGCACCTTCGTCTTTACTCGGAGGCATGCCAAGTTGAAGAGGCTTCCGTCACTCCTAGTGTGGAGGAAGATGCCATCTTCAGACTGTTGGAAGGTGTAGCGCAGCAGCAGGGAAAAGACACCGAAGAGTGTTGGAGTGAGCACGCAACCTTGCTTGACACCGCTCTTGATTGGGAAGCGGTCCGAAGATGAACCATCGTGGCGGATTGGTAGGTGGCATCACGGATGTAGTTCCACCGTGGTGAAGCGCGGTCTGTCGGCCAGTCCTCTACGCCTTGACAATGGCTCTGGCGAAGCATTCGCGCAGTTCGGGCACTGACGTCATGACTGTTGATTCGAGGTCGTCCCTTCTGCTTGGAGCTCATCTCATCAAGTCCTGTAAAAAGAATGACACCAAACTATATCAATAGATACTAAGTCCGATGAAAGACACTAACCCTAGAAAAATTGGAAACTAAACTGCATAAAGGACATTAAACTCTATGAAAGGAGGACACTAAACTCTACGAAAACAGGACACCGTATCGAACGGAAAGAGAATGGCAATGCCTGTAAGATGACAAAATTATATGATGAAAGACACTAATCTCTCAAAAACAACCATGAAAGAACGTTTAACTAGATGATATTGAACGGAGAACACTGCTTACTATTTGACGGACGACATCCTATGAAAGAGATGTTAATAGCCGTGGAAAGATCCACATGTTGACTCGTGATTATCATGTCGGACTTGGTGTGGATTTATGGATACTCAGATCAGGAGGTACCAGGTGCGCACTAGGAAGCATTTTGGGAGGACTTAAAAATTCCTCAACAGCGCTGCAGCCATACCCAGTTTATCTGAAGACACGCGTCCATGTTCCAGATCACTGAATCATGTACCATGCTGCAATGTTTTGAGTCGATCTTTCACGTCCCTCCAGAAAATGCTCCCTCCGGTACCCTGTGTGATGTATCCTTGTTCCAACGAAGATCGACATGACAACCCAGTGCACACATGCTAGTAGTCATATGGAAGCAAACTCTGTAGACAATTCTAAACCTCGAGAAATAAGACCCTCACGTGCGAATGAAGGAGGCACTAACCTTGGGAAAGAACACACCCAAACCTGTCAAATGAAGAAAATCTTGAACACTCTGAATGAAGGGGACACTGAATATCTTAAGTGACTGAAAAAGACACGGAGTCCTTGGGGTGGGGTGGGGTGACGATTAAACGATACAAAAGACGTCAAGCCTCTCCAAGGTGGTATGAACACTGCTGGGGACGATGTGCTGGTGAAGCTCGAGATCCGCTGCATTCACGTGTCCTGGTCACCCTCTCCGCAGCCAATGAAGCAGGAGTTCTTGCTCCTGTTGACAGACGCGTTGGTATTTCTTTTAACACGACTTTCTGTGTAAACGAATCTTATCTACGTAATTAAGCAAATCCGTTTTTGATTTCTTCTCTGGCCATAAGATAATATTGTGGTTAAGATATATCATGTGTATAACATTTAAAGTACTTCACCTACTTCCCCATCAAACGTACACGTTTTCCATTTTCAACACCATAAGAAAAAGGGTCGCTATGAACAAAACGGACCTGCAAAACGGAACTGCAGAAGATCATCTGTATCATAACAAACAAAAACAAAATTATAAGACCTGTCCTGCCCTGCTCTCAGAATGGCCTGAAATCCAGTTCCCTATCCACGTGCCGAGTTTGACCTGAAGATGTCAGTGTCGGCAAGTGCTTGGGGACTGTAGCACTATGACCGCCATGACACTTTCCAGGGGATAATTGCTCGTGCAGATTTGCTCCATCAGAAAATAGCGCGCGCGCGCGCGCGCGCGTGTGCGTGCGTGCGTGTATGTGTGTGTGTGTGCATATCCGAGAGAGAGAGAGAGAGAGAGAGAGAGAGAGAGAGAGAGAGAGAGAGAGAGAGAGAGAGAACGCGTGAGAAAGGGGGAGAGCTTGAGAATGTGCATGCGTGTGTGAGGGAGAGAGAGAGAGGAGAGAAAGTGAGAGAGTGTTTGTGCGCGCGCGCGTATGTTGCGCTTGCATGTGCGCGTGCATGTGTGTTTATGTGTTTGCTGGAGGAGGGATCAGCAATGGGAAGGTGGTGGAGAGGAAAGCATAGCATCACTGTCAATTACCACTTTTGTTACGCTTTTCATCAAAATAAAAGGTTCATTTGGTGAAATGCAGGGTGACGATAGCCTTCATAGAAAAAAAGGAGGAAAGCAAGTGCTCTGGGTCAATCAACTTTAACATTCTATTCATCTATGCGTGCCTGTACAGTATTTACAGCTGTGTTCGTCAAACTGGCGTGATTTCCACGTTGAACACCATTCCGCTTCTTTTCACTTGATCCTAACGAGAATATAACTGTTCTACAGTAAGCTGATCGTCTTCACCACTTGAGGTGGTGTGTTACCTTGTCATCTCTGCTGTGTAGCCCTGGACTAGCCGTCTTCTGGTCTGCCGTCACACCCGCACTCTCATGGAAGAACGTGGTGTCCTCTGAAGGTCCACAATGCACCTGGCGCACCACCGACCCATCCGGCTTAACTTCTGTACCTCAACTCAGCATGGCACAGCCAGCGTCAGCACCATCTTCGCACAGCTGTCCGGTTCTTCTTTCTGCAGCAGATGGGAAGCACACACACACACACACGCACGCACACACACGTATCCCCAACACTGAAAACCCACGAAAATAAGGCACTAAACAATTGGAAAGAATGACAATCTAAATCTCATAAACTGAATCTATGTCTTACACAGAACAGCCGTTTGAAAAAGAGAACGAAAATATCTAAAAGAAGATAGCACTAGACCCTACTCAAGTAGGGCACTAGCACTGCCAAAAAGGCATTGCATGTGATGACCGAGGACAGTGCATCCTGTGGGGAAAAAACTAATAAAAGTTTTGAGAGAGGTCAGTAAACTGTAACGACGGAGACCATAAACTCTTAAAAAAAAGACAAACCACACGAAAGGAGGATCCCGAGCTCTATGAAAAGAGCACACCAAACAGAAAGGACACTAAACGCTGCGAAAAGAAGACACTATATATACTCCATGCAAGGACAATACTATACCCTTAGAAAAAGAACACTAAACTGTGTGAAAGGAAGACAGATTCAACAAAAGGAAAACAACAAACCATTTGAACGCAAGACAATAAATCAAAGAGAAAAACTCCCTATAAAAAGACGACTCCAATCCGAACAAATGGTAAAAGATAAGTTCTATGAAAAGAGGACACTAAACTGCATGAAAGGACACAAAAGCCTCTGAAAGGAAATGCTAAACCAGATGGAAAGCCGACATAACAAAAGTCAGAGAAAAGAGAGAAGTAAACCTGAAAGGGCGGCACTAGCCCTTAAAGACGGTAAATCCCATGAGGAAACTCTGAAAGTAATGAAGACACACGTTGAAAGGAAAACAAAACTGCGTGAAAGAGGAGAGAAAATGAAAAGAAAAAAAGAAACTAAGCACTATAAAAGAACAGGAAACTGTGGACGAAGGGTGGGGGTGGGAGGTGGAGAGACACCAAACCCCACAGAAAAACACAAAAACTCTGAGGAAGGTGGCGCTGGGTCAGACATCGAACCTTACATGAAGAGGACACAACACCCTCTGGGAGGAAAGAGAGAAGCTTATAGAAAGAGCAAAAACACTGGCAGGGGATGGGGGGTGGAGAAGACGGTGAACTTTCTAAAAAGATGACACGAAACCCAGAACGGAGGGGGTAGTGGGGATTGGGACCCGAAACTTGTAGAAAGAGGATTCAATACCCGGAGATGCGGGGGCTGGGGGAAAGACGACGAATCTTACAGAAAGAGGTCAAAACCCGTTGGGGAGGGGGAGGAACAGAGCTAACCTTATAAAAGAAAGGAATCGAAATACACCAAACTGTGTACAAAAGAGGACTACAAAGCCAGAGGCGTGAGAGGGTAGGATGGAGAATTACCGAGCCTTGCAGAAAGAAGACTCGAAACCCGGGTGGGGGTGGGGGGGGGGGGGGGGGGGGGGGGCGGGAGAGATAACCAAACCTATTAGAAAAAAAGCATAAATGGGGAGAGAGTTTGGAAGCACACCAAAACTCATAAAAGAAAGACACGAAACCCCGGTGGCGTGGGGAAATGAAATACACTGAAAATTATAGAAAGAGGGCACGAATCCTTTAGGGCGGGGGAAACAAATATCAAAATGTAAAGAAAGAGGTTGCGAAACCCTGGGAGAAGGGGGTAGGGGTGGCGGTTGAGGGGACACCGAACTTTAGTTGAAAGATCTCGAAACCCAAGAAGGGGTTGGGGGTGGGGATGGAGGTGAGGGGGGAACGGGAGAGGTTTACACCGAACCTTATAGAAAGATACGAAACCCGGTGGATGGAAGCGAGACAAACTCTTACGTAAAACAACCCCTCCCCCTTCCCCTGGAGGGTGAGGGGAGTGGGGGGGGGGGGGGGGGGGGGGGGGGCAGAAGAAAGACACCGAACCTCAAGAAAAGACACAAAAGGTAATGACGGCAAAACAGATGCCGAACATTGTAGGACACAAAATTGAGTGGAGAGGCACGAAAATTTGTAGAAAGAGGTCTTGAAACCTGGGGATTGCGTGGGATGACTCTGCGCCTCGTAGAAAAAGACACGAAACACTGTTGGGTGGGGCGAGAGTGAAGGGGGGGGGGGGGGGGGGGGGGCACCCACCCTTGCAGAGTACGTACACAAAACACTAGTATGGGGTGGAGGGAAGAGACACCGAAATCTTACAGGACAAGATGTTCTCTGAGGAGACAAATAGACACCGAACCTCACGGGAAGACGGTACAATACTCTGGGAGGGGGGATGGTGGTTTGTAGTGGAGGGAAAGATACACGAACATTATAAAAAGACGATACAAAACCGCAATGGTAGGGGTGAAATA
>CM031610.1:38193122-38205622 GCA_018398815.1 Conus ventricosus | reverse complement strand
GCGAGGCGGAGACGCTAAGTCCTAAAGAAAGCATGTAATAAAGAATAGGGGATAGTGTGGAGAGACACCGGACAACTTTGGGTGGGGGTGGGGTGGGGATGCACGAAGCCTTATAGGAATACACCAAAGCCGAGGGATGTGGGGGGGGGGGGGTGTCACTAAACCTTACATGACACGAAACTGGGATAGGGGCAGAAAGGGAGGGGGGGGGGGGGGGAGGCGAAGAAGGCACCAACCCTTATAAAAAGAGGACACCAAATCCTGGGAAAAGTTGTGGAAAGACATTGAAACTATCAGAGGACACAAAAGCCCGGAAGGGGTGGGGGGGGGGGGGGGGGCACAAGGTGGAGACACACTGAATCTAAAAGGACGCAAAACCCTTTCATGGACAAAGAGAACACGGAACCCTGTGTGCGTGTGTTGGGGGGTGGGCGGGGCATGTGATGGGATGAAACACAGTATCTTATAGAAAGAAGAAACCCTGCAATGGTAGATGAGAAACCGAGCCTTTTAGACAGATTACACCAAACCTTGATGGGCGAGGAAAAGACACTGAACCTTACAGAAAGAGGATATGAAACCCTTTTTGGGGTTGGGGTAGGAAAAGCGAAACTGGTCTTGAACATTAAAGAAAGACACAAAACCCTGTTCGTGGATAAAGAGACACCGAACCTTATAAAAAGAAAACAAAAACCTTTGAAGGGGGGGGGGACAAGTTTACAGAAACAGGAACGGAAACATGTGACAGGAAAATAGAGCCACTGAACATTGTAGAAAGAGGACACAGAACTGCTTGTAGAGAAAAAGACGCCAGTTCTAGAAAGACAGGAAACCCTGGAAGGTGGGGTGCGTGGGTGGGTGAAACACGTAACCTTATATAAAGAAACACACAAAACCTTGAAAGAGAAACACACCGAGCCTAATTGAAAGAGGACGCAAAGCCATGTGATGGGGGAAGAGGCACCTAACGGTATAGAAAAGGTAATCATGATAGAGAACACTTTTTTTTTGGGGGGGGGGGGGGGGGGAGCACAAAACTCTTGGGGAGGGGGGGATGGAGACATTGAACCTTATTGAAAGAGGACAGGAAATTCTGTGGGGTGAAGAGATACAGGACAAAGTAGGAAGAGGAGACAAAACCTGAGGGGCGGAGGGAGGGGCGAAAAGAGGCGACGATTCATAAGGAAAGGACAAGAACCTCAAGGGCTGGGAGGGGGAGGGGGTATGAGAGAACTGAATGTTATATTAAGAGGACATGAGACACTGGGGGGGGGGGGGGTTGGGAAAAGAAACGGCGAACGTTAAGAGGACAGACAATCCAGGAGAGGGGGGTAGACACACCGATCCTTACAGTAAAAGAAGGAAACCCGAAGTAGTGGCGACAGAGAGAATCGACGCCAAACCTTATTAAAAGACTAGCACCCGGAAAGGCGGGTGGGGATGAGATACCGTGCTGAATAGATAAAAGAAACGAAACAATGCCGCAGGGAATGAGAGACCCAAACCTTGAAGAAAGAACACGTAATCCTGATTGGGTGAAAACAAAGGGAGGGGGTGGGGGGTTTGGTGGATAGAAGAGAAACCGAACCTTACAGAAAGAGCACACAAAACTCTCGGGTAAAGAGACGCGGAGGGTGAGGGCACGAAACCCGCGGGGGAGGGATGGGGGGGAGGGCGAGGGCGCGAGGGACGGGTCACCAAATCTCATGAAAAGGGGACACAAAAACTAGGGGTGGGGGTAGAGGGGTGAACAAAAGCTTATGAATTGGGGACGTGGTGGGAAAAATAAGTCAGAAAGCCTCACAGGGACACGAAGCCCTGGTGGAGGGGCGAGGAAGGGCAGACAACTGTCTCATAGAAAGGGGGACATTAAACTCTGTGTGAAAAAAAAGACACTCAGCCTTGTAAGAAAAAGTCCGAGTGACTGATGTTCACCTGAATGACGGAAAACGAATGATCTATCGAGGATAGGCGTATATGACAATATAATCTGAAAGAACAAGATACCAGGCAGGTTCTAAACTTTATTCAAGAACAAAAACGGCCCACATCAGCCCACATGACTGTGGAAGACCAGGCACACTACACTGGGAAAAAAAAAGGAAGAAAGAAAGTGAGAAGAATAAGACAGAAGACTACTTAGCTGCATTCCCGAGTTCGCTCGTCCTGGTCTCGTTTTCCGCGGCCGTTGATGCTGGAGTTCTTTGGTTGTTGATGTAAACCATATTTTAACATTGGCCCTTTCCCACAATTAAGCAATGTTTTAGTTTAAGGCAAGGTGAATAGAAATGAAAAACGTGAAGGAGTAGCGTAATTTGACAGACAACGCAACGGATCCTTGAATTTTCAACCTATGTTTTCTTCACATGTCACCGTCAGAAAACAAAGCACAAAAACAATTTCTATTCGCAAAAATATGTTTTATGCATGTTTTCTGTATCATCGCTGAGGTATACATTTGTCAAAATTAACCCCGTTTTACCGGGCTTAAAACTAAGGTCTGTTTCAGAATAATAGAAGTCTTTACCTGTCCAAGTGGAGCGCATGCGAGAGCGCCTCTCCGTTCGGGCCCCACGAAACTGGATGCGCGTCATCGTCCTCCTTGCTGAATGCCACAGAAAGCAAGTGTAGACTGCCACTGCCGGCACTGCAACAGGACCAGACAATGCGTCAGTGTTTGAGATTGTGGAATTGAGCAGCGTGGGGATACCACCGGAAGAGGATAATACATAAAAAAGGTGGAAATGAAAACAAACAAAGACAGAGAAAGAGGAGATATGACAGGAACATGCGGGAAACAGATGAATTACGGTGGTGCTATATACAAAGGCGGGCCAAATCATGCCTTTGAAATCGGAAATTAACTTGAAATTATGGATAGGGCTCGCAAACGTAAAGAGTCGAAACGTTTAAAGCGGAAAAAAACCCCTGAAGTTTTAAAACATGAATACAAATGCATTTCAGCTGCCCATGGAGTAGGGCCAATTGTATTTTTGGAAAAAAAAAACGTATTCCCTATACAAAAATAGAAAGCTAAAATTTTTGACCTACTTTGGGCAACGAAGGTCAACACTTCTTTTTTCAATCACCTTTTAACAGCATTTTAAGAAATCTTTGCTACATAAAAACGAATAAATAATTCAAACGGACGTACTTTGTCCAGATTCCACCTCGCCCTTTCCCATTTGCCCCACAAACTCAGTCTAAAATCTTCGCGAGTCCTACAGTCTTCAAAATTCCAGGAACTATATCAGAAAATCGGCCACAGCGGGCCCTACATTGCTGTATATTTACGTTGGGACTACTGTTAAAATGCACCCTGTACAGTTCTTTGCAATACGCATTGTTACAAGTTTTCTGAACCTTCCGATTTCAAATTTTTGGGAAGTTAGGGCGCAAATACCCATTTTCTTCAAACACATCGTTTCCAAAACTGAACGAATTTATATAGCTTTAAACAATGAGCATTTCCCCTTTTGAGTCTTATCAATCTGCACCCAACTGATGATAATCTATAAATAAATAAGGGCATGTAGATCGATCAATAATGAAATGATATAACAATAAAAATAATAGTAATAGTAGTAGGGTAGGTAAATAGACAAAATTTTAAAATCATGGAAAGTTTTCCTTTCGTGGGCTGCGATTTCACAGAGAAATTTTCTTTCGTTAAAAGCTGATCTTTCTGAAATCTGGGGCACTGCACCCTTCGTTTTTCATTTTAGGAGATTCAACCATTTTGCCTGCAACAAAACTGACCTTGACCTCTGACGGAAAGCAAACTCTTGTTCGAGAAGGGGGTTTAAAGAAAGACCCTCCCCCCCCCCCCCCCCCCAACGTTAAGCCAATGGTTGACAACTCCGAATGAGCAAGCGAGGTCAAATGTGCCTACACTTTGGAACCGGCTTTATCTCTACCGTTTCACAGATGGCACTCTGATATACACCACCTGTCGAAGCTATTCCTATACGGCTCATGTCCGGATATAGGGAAATATACTGAGAATCCAAGTGTGGATTTCGATTTCGGATTAAGTCCGTACGGAAAATATGATCTGACTCGGTATGGGTAAAAAAGACGAGGATGAGCGAGAGGAAACCGCCGCTCGCTCTCTTTCTTCTTCTTCCGTTAGGCGGCCAACATCGTTATGTCGATGATTATGTCGCACTAAGGGAGGTTGCATTTGTGGCGCAGTGGTGAGGAAAGTCAGTAAAAAAAATAGGGTGGGTGGGGGTGGGGGGGGGGGGGGGGTATTGGAACAGGAGGCAGTAACTGGCATTGTCGGGTGGGAGGTGGTGGAAAGGGGGACAGGGGGGGACTTGATGTTTGGTGTTTACAGGTGAGAGGCCAGCCTGGACTTGAGAGCCCAGCGACGTGGCCATCACGACCCTCTGAGGCAGTCTGTTAGCAGAGGGAGTTCTTCCTGGAGCTCAACCTGATGCTTGTTGGCTTTGGCAGGTAGATGGAGTTGATGGAGATGTGTCCATGGTGGTATTTAAAGAACATCTCGGAGTCAACGAATGAAGTTTGGTGGTAGGAGTTTGAGACACCTTGCTGCTCTGCGTTGAATTTTTTCGATGGCCTGGGTCTCAGTTGCAGTGTATGGGTCCCATACGTGGCTGCATATTCAAGAATCGGACGGACAAGGGTTTTTACGCGGTTTCCTTCGTCCGCTTGTTGCCGATCTTGAGGTTGCGCCGGGAGAAAGCCCAAGGTCTTATTGGCTTTACTGGTGATGGCATTGATATGGGATTCCCACTTCATGTCATCCTGGATGGTGAACTCCCAGGTATGTTACGCTACTGACATTCTCAAGAAATGTGCCCGCGCGCGCTTGTGTGTATGTGTGAGTGAAGAAGGGAGGGGGCGACATCGGGACGGTGGCCTTTCAAATAGTCCTAAAGGGTCAGTTCTCTCCCCTTCCGATCAAAATTCATACCTTGGAAGATATGCAGTATCATTCCGTTAGTTTCGCCTTATGGGACGTTGGATTTCTAAATGAGCACAAAGTGTATGGGGTGGGGGAAGAATAAATTTGAATGAAGCTAGGGTACACGCGGCGTCCGAGGATGAGATGTTTGGTGTGTTGGATTGGGAAGGATTACCTTCCCAACCCTCTCCTGGTCTGCTTGTCATTTCATTCCGACACGTGAAGTTTCCGTGTGTGTGCGCGCGTTGTTTTGTTTTCCTTTCCGGATTAAAATAAACATACAATAATCAACGCATATCATTTTCAGGCATTATATGAGGGAAGAGAATGGATATTCCCGCAAGCCTGAGTTTACGACTATATCCTGGTACACCACAAATGAAGACATTTCACTTAGACGGGGAAAGTAACGCTTTCAGAGTTCAAACTTCTTTCCTTCAACAGATACTACCGTGTAGAACTGTGACAGGGATACATAATGGATATGGCCTTTGATAAAAATTTGGTTTAAATCAGTATACACAGTCAACTGATCAGGTCACCACAAAATCAGTTTACATTCAATATCGATGGGTCATTAGGTTTTGGACTAGACTGCAATTTTACCAGACTTTCAAGAAAAACCCAGTTTGAATTGGTAGCTGATGCTCAGTTTCAGCATTGAGGTTTAAACATCTGTAACTAAATTTGAAGGCGGAGAAAGTAAATAGTATGACATCCCCACCGATTAGATTTACAACAGTGAAGAGAGTAAGAGTGTGGGTGCTTGGGGGTGGACGGGGGAAGTGGAGCGCTTAGAGTAAGGGGCATGGGGAATTGGAGAGGGAGGAGGGTCGGGAAAGGAAATAAATACCTTTCTCATATCTCTATCTCGCACGATCAAGCTAAGAAGGTGCGGTGGGGGGAGGGGGGGGGGTTGGAGAGAGAGAGAGAGAGAGAGAGAGAGAGAGGAGAGAGAGAGGGAGGGGCAGAATTAGTGTGTTTGGAAGGGTTGGCTACGGAGACCGTGGAGTGGAGAGGGTAAAGGGGTTGAATTTACCACAGATTTAAATCAAGAGAAAACGTAGGGAAAAGTGAGGCGAGGATGGGGGGTGGAGGAAGGATGTAGCACGAACAAGAGTGAACTGAAACGGAATGGGCTGGGGCCGACAATGAGAAGCCCCCCCCCCCCCCCCCACCCCCTCTCTCCTGGTTCATAGGATAATTAGGATTGTAACAAAATAAAGTTTATTCACGTCTGAATAGACCACAAAAATAGAGATCACTACTCAATTTCATCATCAAAATTTGAAATTTCTTACTGCTATACGGAGAGGAGCGTGCAGGAAAGGAAAAACAGGAGGAGCGGGGAAGGGGGGGGGGGGGGGGGGGGAGGGGAAATTGTACCAGCCTGAGCTGACCAGAGGGTAGACCCCCACGAGCAAGTCTTCAGTTTTCTTGGATTCCTAGAGGTCACATTGGAATATTACTTACGGGTCCCCCTCTTTCCTCTTTTCTTTTTCTTTCCTCCGCAAACATGAGATTTAGCGCAGTGTTTTTTTTTCCACTATTCAAGTCGAACATGTCAGTAGCCTAATTGTTTTATGCCCCCGAATATTTCTTTCGTCATGTTTATCTTTTCTTACAAATCAAGCTGAATTTGATCAGACATTTTCTTTCGTATCCCTTCCCCCCCCCCCCCCCCCCCCCCCCCCCCCCCCACACACACACACACAGCCCTTCCGCACTAACGCTTCTTTCTAACATCTTTAACAGTTTGGACGCCGGAAAACTTTTACATGGCAAACAGCATGTTCAGTAGCATTAAACAACAGCCTCTGACGCTTGTAGTAAATCTATAGACCCTTGTGTCGAGGAGGGGTGCACAAAAGGACATACCCTGATTAGAAACACACTGAAATGTCTGGTAAACAGATAGTCAGAATTTTTCAACAACTTCGACTTTTTGTTTCACGGGGGGAGAAAAAAAAAGTTCTCTTTCACAGAACAGTTATTTGAAAGTGGTTTGAAAACGGGGGATGGGCTGGCTAAATCTTAGGTTTAGAAAAAATAATGAACAGGTGGCTTATGTACTGTCTACCTCTAAAAGCACAATTGGAAAAAAAATCACTCACTCACTCACCGTTCCAGTCCTCGTCTGCATGTCTTGCAAAATGGCGCTGTCCAGTGACGTTGATCTGAACAGATTTTGTCGTGAGTTCATAAAAGCAAACGCTGATTGGACAACGGAAACTCACGCGACATGACAACCGCCCACAAACACTTATTTTCACGTGCATCTCATGCCCCCAAATTTAAAGCCCGCAGTTGACCAGTTCACTGGCTCTGTCTTGAAGTCTGCCTCTTTGGCTGACGGCGTGTGCGCGCGCGTGTATGTGTGTGTGTGTGTGTGTGTGTGTGTGCGTGCGTGTCTGTGTACGTGTGTGTGTGTGTGTGTGTGTGTGTTTGCGTGCGTGCGTGCGTGCGCGCGTGTTGTGTGTGTGCGTGTGTGCGTGCGTGCGTGCGCGTATGTGTGTGTGTGTGTGTGTGTGAGCGCGCGTGCGCGCGTAGGTATGTATATATATAGATATATATATATATATATATATATCTATATATATATATATCTATATATATATATATATATATGTGTGTGTGTGTGTGTGTGTGTGTGTGGCCTTGGTTTGATTCCATCGGGGTCACCAGTATTGGCGGGTCCATGAGGGCTGTCGCTGGACGGACGTGGAGGCACCCTCCGGAGGGAGAGCTCACTGACGCCGGCTCCGCGACTACGCAAACACTGTCGTCAGTAGGGGGCTTAGTAAGTGGTGTCCTGCTTATGCTGGATCAAAACAGGCGCAACTGAACACCACCAAAGTGATTCAATAGCAGTGCAGTGTCTACTCCGGTGGGTTGCCTCGACATTGACTGCTTCCTGTGGATTGCCGGCTGGGCTGTGGACGGGGTGTCGGAATGCGTGGCGTGGGTGCACTGCCACTGATGTGGCACAGAAGATGGGACAGGAAAAGAAAAGTAATAGAAATACGAAATTTAACATGTAGAACATAGATTATCGATTCACAGCAAAGAAAACGGCTTGAGACCCTGTCCAGAGATGTATCACTTTATGTACTGTTCCATGGTACACAGCATCATCATAAAATCCATACAAATATCAAAACAAAACATCGACAAGAGCACCTGAACAGAAGATGAAAAGATCAACCAGGTCAATAATGAGAAAAGCATGCATTGATGCACACACACACACACACACACACACACACACACACACACACACACACACACACACACACACAAGCACACGCCCGCGCGCACACTTATGCACGCGCACTTACACACGCGCACGCGCCTCACTGTAAATGCAGAGTAAACATAATGGATAGGAAAAGCAAAACGAAAACAAATAAAAAATCAATACAAAATCAGACGACAAACAAGATGGAGATAACTCCGAAAGATTAAAGTCAGCCCCATTATTTGTATGAGCATAGCAAAGATAAGCCATATGTGCCAATGTAGTGAATATTTCTGGCGTGTCTGCACAATATAGTGTTCAAGGACACAAGAATGGCGGCAGATGATCCATTGACTTTCTAAAACTTTTCCCCACTAAGAGAAACTATATACACACTGGGGAGTTTCTGCCGCTTTGCAATCTCCTGGCATATCGATCTGTGTTCAGCTTGATGAAGAAGAGAGAGTATGCTGTGTAGCTGAAAGCAAACAGCAACAATGTCGCTGAGACAAACAAGTTTGAACAACTACAAGTTCAGCTTCTTTTTCCATTAAGTTTAAATGCTAGATTTCGTATTTCTGTTACTTTTAGCAAAATGAATCAATGCCACATCTACCAAGAATAAGGATCAACCGCAAACAAACACACAAGCAATAAAGAAAAGTATCCCTATTTTTGTCAAACTTTGAGGAACTTAATAGCTCATGTCTGACAGTTAACACATCCAGTGATTTTTTTGTTTTTGTTCAAACAGGCAGAGAATACCTCCAGGACAAAAACAGCTAATATTGTTGTTCTTTCCTCTGTTAGAAACAGCCAGGGTGTGTGCATGAAATCTTCCTGTCTGCGCTGTTAACAGCATCGACGTCATTGTTTCAAGCTTGTTTGCGACTACTGCGGCCTGACTCTGTGCAATACAATCCTTGACTGACCCAAGAGATTGGAGAGGAAAATGGAGTGAAAGCAAGGAGCAGAGTGTCAGGTTGGAAGGTGAGATAAAGAGGCTTTTAGAGCCAGTGTTGACGTTGCCCAGACGACGCCATGCAGGGCTTTTCCTAGCTGTGGGGACAGCCTGGATCGTGGATCGTGATCAAGGGAAACACAGTGTGCCAAGACGAGGGACCCAGACTGTTCTGAACACATTCTATTCATTTGAAAGCAAACCCTTTTAATCACGACACACCTGGACTGCTTACGTAAAGGAAGGAACCAGGCGACAACATGCAGGGCTTTTCCGAGCTGTGGGGGCAGCCTGGGGTGGATCGTGACCAAAGGAAAGACGGTGTGCTGTATGATGACGGAACCAGACTGTGCTCAACACACTCTGTGCATTTAATGGAATTCCTTTCTGCCACCACACACCTGGAAAGCTTACGTAAAGGAACAATCCAAGAGCCACAAACCAAAACAGTAAAGATGCTGACAGAACAATCTGAGCACAAATATTACAGTATTTGATAAAAAAACAAAAAAATCACATGCTAAATAATTAACCTCTGGTGATCATCTGCAACGTTTCTGAAAGCGACTCAGAAACCCGGTACATTTGTAAGATCATTACATATGTAAGATCATTACAAACATGGGTAAAGGAACACCAAAAACAGTTGCATAAATCATTTTTTGCGGCTCAGCATACACATTTACTGTCTTTTTTGTACAACAAGATAAACATCATCGTGCTATCGTAATATCACAATGTTATTAATATTGCAATTTTACGCACAGCAGCTTTGTTAACAAAACTAGCTTAAAAGATTATATAAACTTATTCTTTCATGTCCAGGTGTGTTCAACTTAAAGTATGACTCGAAAAATAATGTTGCACTGAAAAAGCCCCAGAAAATAATTGCCCACACGACAGACTGATACTGAGAGAGATGTCTTTCAAATTTGTGAAACAGATTGTTCAATGAATATTAGCCAGTAGGCATAAAAGAAGCTTGTTCACAAACTTTTCCAAAGAATATTTGCAGCTGTGAACTAGATTATGTAGGCTTTCTCAAGACAATGGAAATTCTCGCTATGCTCCAAACGATAACAAATGAAACTGAAAACAAACACATCTGTGTCGTTACCGTGCTCAAAATATACAAAATAGGATATTTGAAAGAGCAGTTCATCATTCTTTTCTCTTCGTCTTATCTTTCTTGCTCTCTCAGTGGAAGTAGTCCAACACCACTAATTCCGTCACCCCATACGTGGCCTTATACAACATTTGTCTCCTTCTGGTAGAAGATGCACAATTCCGCAGTTGTCGTCGGTGGGAGGCGTAGATGCTACAGTGCATATTGGATCAGAACAGGCGCCACAGAACGTCACCGAAGTGACTCACTGGCAGACTATTCTGGTGGGTTGCCTATCAGACCGAGCATTGGCTACTCCCTGTGTACTGGTAGCACCGATATTGCAACGTTAGAAACTTGGATACTGTTATTGAAAGAGAGGAGATAGAGGGTGGCATCTGGGCAAGTGGGGGGGGAGGGGGGGGGGGGGGAGGGGGGGGGGACAGGAACCAGAAGCATGGAAGTAAAGGCATTGTAAAAACTTGAAAAATCGTATGGCAAAAATGAAAAAAAAGAAAAAGAAAACAAAAAACAAAGAAAACGGGGGTTATGTAGAAGTTGCCATTTCCTCCCATTCCTCCCGTTCAACAGAGTAACATCAGAATATTCTTGACCAGATTGGTGTAAGGTCTGAGCATTTTTTTTCCTTATATTTTCTCTCTTCATCAATCTCAGTGCATAAAAAAAAACAATCCACGGACACAACAGTTGATCAAAAAGCGAAAAGTAAATACAAAGAAAGAAACACACAAACAGCAAACAATCTCCAGTGTGAATCAAATTTCCTTCTTTGCTTTGAAAAGTGGGAGAAACTCAGCAGCTCACGTCTCACCGTTGTGGTGTGCGGTAATCCTGCTATGTGCAGACAGGCCAAACCTGTTCCATGGACAATGAGGGCTAACCTGATTACCTTTTCCTCCTCCTGGCAAACAACTGGGGGCTGTCTCTACTCTTCCTGTCTGCCTTCCTAACACCATTACTGTTATCTGGCTTGTTGTCTGTTTGGGTTTATGTCGTCACACACACACACACACACACTTACCTATTCTGAAAAGTAATGGGCGGTAAACAATGATGTGTTTTGGTTCTCACACAAAAACGACTATGAACACATACGTGTACAAATGCGAACAGTTCAGAGTGAGCACGAAAATCCAGAAACTTGTTTCTAGCCTATGGCTGTGTCCATTTCCTCATCCAATGCCATCAGTCTGGTGATACCCTGACAGTTCCCATCATAATATATTTCGGTTTTACATTCCGCCATCAAATCTGACCATCTCATAAACCAAGTGAAGTACTCTTAAACGACAGAGGCTGGAGTGGGCGGTATGCATGAATTGTTGTTACTTTAACTACTGGAACAAACATACTAAATAAAGTATATAAGATCGACGGGCAACGATAATGCTGACATGAAAGCAGCGACAATAGTACGAACAAGAAAGTGATTTGTAAAGACATCAGATGAAATATATGATGAAAAATGTGAATAGGCAAATGCATTTTGTGTCATTACGCATTGTTGAAAATATGCTTTGAAGAGAAACATTGTAAATGAAAAGAAACTTTTGTATGTAAAAGTATTCTGTGATTAAGCTGGATATTTTCTCATTTCTTCTTTTGATGGAGACACACACACACACACACACGCGCGCGCGCGCACGCACACACACACACGCACGCACACACACATACACGCACGCACACACGCACACGCACGCACGCACACACACGCACACACATTCAAGATTCGAACCACGACATGGAGATTCTCTCAAATTCCTAGGCAAGTTTGGTATCCACAAAGCCATCTTTCCACTATCGGTGGGAACCTTATTTGATTACAAAAGTCCAAGAACAATTTGCAACTCTTTTTTTTTCTTATTTCACTGTGCTGAGCATAAATGTGTGCGCTCTAAATGAGACAGTGTTCTTGTAGTTTCTTGAATGCCGGCTAAGGGTTGATGGATAAAATTCTGAACACTTTCATTTTCCTGAGACTGCTTTCGTTTTCAGTTCGATTTGTTCCGTTATGTCGTCGTTTTGTCGCCTTTATATTTTGGGGTACTCACTCCCATACGAGGATACTGTGCAAATGGCAACAAAAGGTCAATCTCTCTCTCTCTCTCTCTCTCTCTCTCTCTCTCTCTCTCTCTCTCCTGTCCATTTCTCACTGCTGTCTGTGTGTCCAGATCTCTTTCGTTTTTGGATTGCATGTGATAGCGTACATGTATGCGTATGTACAATGCCTTTACATATGTGT
>CM031610.1:38185622-38188122 GCA_018398815.1 Conus ventricosus | reverse complement strand
CACACACACACACACACACACACACACACACACACACACACACACACACACACACACCAAAAAAAACCATGGAGAGGTAGAAAAGGGAGGTGGAGGCATGTGGGAGGCAGAAGGAGGAATGGGGGAGAGGAAGAATGGTCAGCGGAAAGCGGGAAGGACAGATTCATCAGTCAGGTCGATTAGACCTGCTTCCACTGCGCTGACTCCCGGCAATACATGGCTTGATTGACGGAAGCGAAACGGGAGGAAGGGAGCAGGGTGGAGGTGAAGGGAGCGTGGTAAAGAATGAAGAGGGGGGGGGGGGGGGGAGGGGGATGCTAGAATGGGGAAGGGTGGGGGACGGGGGGGGGGGGGGGGGGGAAGAAAGGTCACAGGGAATCAGGATGAAAGGAAGTATGGTAGAGTGAGTGAGCTGGAGGAAGTTCGGGCAATCACATATGTGCCCCCATGTGCAGAAACAGACATGTAGATTTGAAGCAATCAGTTAGTCAGTCAAAGGCAACACACGATCACAGAAACACACAAGCGAACGGCCAAACGAAGTAGTAGATAAAGATGTCACTGCTACCGCAATTGTCTAGTCTTGCTTTGTCGCTGCGCCAAATTACATCTTTTGACAAATGTTTGGTTAAAATTAGTTCAGTAGTTTTTGTGTAATCTTCTTAACTATCCAACAACCTAACAAATCAGTAGACGCAGACGGAAACATAGCAGCCTCAGCAAAAGCAGGAACAAAATTCAGTAACACTAGGCTACCTTTCACAATATGAAACCACCAAGACAGGATTTTGTGACCAACTGTAAGAAACAGAAACGCACTGTTGATCCCTGGAGTGCTCAATGTACTTTTGGCGCGATGAGTGCGCGCGTGTGGAGAGGGGGAGGGGGGAAATTGGAGAAAGAGGAGGAGGGAGGGGGAGAGGAGAGAGGAGATAAAGACTAGAAGAGGGGCGAGTGCCACATCGACAGACGGAGGGACAGATTCATCAACTGTGTGAAGTGGACCTCCCTCCGCTTCACCGACTCTCAGCCATACCAGCCTTGATTGACGGCAGCAGAATGGGAGAAGGGAGGATGGTGCGGGAGGGGATGCTGGTGTGCTTGTGAGTGGGAGGAGGGAGTAGTCAGAGGGTAAGGGGAGAGAGAGGCAGAGAAGGAAAGGGGAAATAACCCTGGCTCAGCCAGGACCAAAGGAAGGACGGTTCAGCGGGCTGAAGGGAGAGTGAGTGGTTCATGTCCACCCCCATGAGCAAAAACACCCTTGATTTAATAAATGTCAAAGAGGCCGTTTATTAATCAACAAACACAACCAGCTGGGGTCTATTAATCAACAAACACAACCAGTTGAACAGACCATCAGCCAGTCAATGCCTGACTAAAGAAACATGCAAACAAAACCAACACATATAGGAGCGAACATGTCACTGACACGATAGTCTGAGAATTATTGTGTGATGAGGACGACACGCCTTTCACTTCGTGTTGTTGTAGCCCAGACGTCTACATTCAGAACCAACAGAGGGCCGGCTGTGGAGACAGCCTGGGGTACGCTGTGGTCAAAGGACGCCCAGTGTGGTGGGATGGGGGAACCAGACAGTGCTCTCTGTCGCTGACTCAGTCCCCACTTGGTTCAAACTGTAAGGGTTGCAAGGTCTCCTTCTTGGAGAAGCAAAATGGCTGCTTGGAGTTATTCAGCGATATCAGGATCTTTTAGTTGGTCAAGATGGAATTTAAGACGGCTGTTTTTCACTCTCCCTTTTAGTCTTCAAACGTAGTTCAAAGTTCGTCTTGACAAGTTCATGGTCATTACGAATATCAGCTCCAGGGCGTGCCCTTGTTTTAGCCTTAATGATGCCAGACCTGTCCGGTTCTTTACAAGGATATCGTCTGCTGTGTAACTGACCATTTGGGGAGTGCCCTGTTCATCGCCGGGATGTTTTATGTTTACAAAGAGTGTTGACAAGAACCAAGTCATTTTCACTGTCAAATTCTGATTGGCTTAATTCTCCGTCATTGTGGTCTCATTACGATAGAAACTGCAGAAATTCTTCCAGCGTTCCAAGGTATCAGTGTCACTCTTGGTATTCCAGTCACCTTGAACGATAAAGATGTCTTTTTTGGGGGGCAACTTTATCACAATCCATTGTAATCATTGATTTCAGCGAAGTTATGATGAAAGTGTTTATCTTAACTGGAAAGCTTTATGTAGATACAATGCTAACTTGTGTAGGGATACGTGTTATTTGATAATTTCAGATAAGCCAAAGCTAAATTAAGTAAGAGTAAATCTTTACTCGTACTAAAAGAGATAGATATACACTTTTATTATATGATTAGAGCATAGCATCTGCGCACTGTGAAACTTTCACTCGATTTGATGTGCCTTTTGTAGTCCTGAGAGAGAGGGAGAGCGAGGGGGAGAGAGAGGTATGTAGGAAAGGGTGGTGGAGGTCTAGGTGATGGATTGATACAGTCGGTATGCTTGTGCGCGCGCGCGCAT
>CM031610.1:38168122-38178122 GCA_018398815.1 Conus ventricosus | reverse complement strand
CCAAGGTGGAAACATCCTTTTACTGCGTTTATTGCTGGTCCTACAGGAAGTGGTAAGACAGTATGGGTCACGCAATTTTTGAACTTTATAAAGGACATGATGACGCCATACCCTGAAGAGGTTGTTTGGTGTTATGGAGAATGGCAACCTACCTACTCTCAGTTTACCTGCAGTGACCTTTAAGAAGGATTACCAAACGTAGACAAACTGGATGGTCGTAAACGACGTCTCGTGATTCTGGATGACCTAATGAGTGAGACTGACGACCAGAGTGACCAAGTTGTTTACTAAGGGTAGTCATCATCGAGACATGAGTGTCATGTATATTGTTCAAAATTTGTTTGGGAAGAACAAAGAGCAACGTACCATCAGTTTAAATAGTCATTATCTGGTGGTGTTTAAAAATCCCCGTGATGTTTCCAGATTACGCATCTAGGCAAGCAGATGTACCCGGCAAACTGAAATACGTTCAGGAGGCCTTTAAAGACGCCACCTCCCAACCTCACGGTTATTTGGTCTTTGACCTTTGCCAACACACGCCGGATCACCTGCGCCTTAGAACGAGCGTGTTTCCATTTGAACGTCAGGTGGTATATGTTCAAAAGTGATAACAGGGTACCATGTCCGCGAGACTGAAGAGAAACGCACCCATGCTCCGATTGCTGAGTGATGCCAAACCCGCTGTGGTGAAAGCCGTTATTAAAGGAGCCTCTCCTGACCTGATGGACACTTTAAGCGAATGTTCTCTGAATATTTTAAAAGGAGCTGTTTCCTTGACTCCCACCCAGAAGAAAAAAACTGTGTCGATACAAGACTGGTCTTCGTGCTCTGGCCAAGAAGGGGATTTCCGTGAAGAGACGCAAACAGATTGTTCAGAAGGGAGGTTTATTGGGGTCTTTGTTGGCGCCAATCGTGGGTACTGTGGGTCCTTGCTAAATAGTCTGTTTTGAAGGAAGATTTCAAAGCTGCTGAAAGTATGGAGCATGTAAAGAAAATGGTGTTAATGGATCCACGATTGCTCGAAAATTTGAAACCTGCCGGAGGACTCCTGTAACTGATGCGACTGCGGAGAGCGTACGTCAAAATTGATGCGGATATGCGTGGCATATTGGATCGTACGGATATCGGAGCGGATGCAAAGCCAGAATGTACCAACAAGCTTTGATGAAGTACTTAAAGAGAGTAGAACAGTTCAAACAGCGACCTCTGGGAACCGTTGAGATGAAGAACACGTCAACTCCTGTAACACGGAACAACCAGCAGATACTTTTCCTCAAAAGGAGTCGGTGCAAGAGGATTGTGATGGAGAGTGGTGCCCAAAACGTTTAAAAAGAAAGCGGGGCGACTATTGCATCATATTCAAAAAGACCCCAACCTTGGATGGAACGCACGGGGTGAGATAGAGTATCAGGGTCAGGTGATTCCCGAAACGAACGTGGTGGACTTAGTAAATGACATATTGAGAAAGAAGCGAAGCTTCGCTCCGAAAGGATGGGAAATGTTCGCCAGAGCTCTCCGAGAATCAAATGTCCCCCAAGATCTTGTTGGTCATCCTGAACGTTGGGAATTTATGATCAACCGCCCCGCCAGGTCCTGAAGGAAAACCACCCTCGGATACACCAAGAGCTTCCAGGAAGAGTAAAAAATCAACACGCGCCCACCTATCATCGCCAAAAGGTTGGGAACCATACTGAAAAAAAAGATGAAACGTAAAGGGGCGCCTCTATCTCAGATCCTGTCCGAGGCATACTACAATCCGTCACGTCCTAGCTCATATGGAGGAGTGAATGCGTTAAAAGGTCCGTGAAGAAAAAACGATCGGTCTTGGAAAATTGGTTGTCCTATGAAGATGCATACACTCTTCACAAACCAGTTACGTTACCGCTTTCTCGACGTCGCATTAATCGTGGGGGGTTTATGATCACCAATGGCAGGCTGATCTCATTGATTTGCAACTATAAAGAAAGACAATGACGGTTTTGTGTATATTCTTACATGTATTGACGTCTTCAGTAAGTACGCGTGGGTCGTACCCTGAAAAACAAGACCGCAAACACCTTGATTGCAGCCTTTAGACATATTTTTGATCAGGGGAGAAAACCAATGAAACTCCAAACGGATTAAAGGGTCCGAATTTCGTAATAAACTCTTTCAAGCCTTTTTAAAAGAGCGGAAAGTGTACCATTTTAGTACAGAAAATGAAGACATAAAAGCCTCCGTGGTTGAACGGTTCAATCGGACTCTCAAGGAAAAGTTGTGGCGTTACTTTACCAAGCACAACACCTTAAGGTTTGTGGATGTCTTACCCCATGTGGTGGAGAGTTTACAATCACAGCCTTCATCGCAGCATTAAACTGGCACCAATCGCCGTAACCAGAGACAACCAAGAGGAAGTGTGGAACACTCTCTACAATCACCATTGAAGGAGCTTAAACCCCCTAAATTGAAGGTGGGTGACCGTGTTCGTCTTAGTAAAGCGAGGAGAATGTTTAAGAAGGGCTACATGCCATCTTGGACGGAAGAACTCTTCACAGTGAACCGAGTGAAACGCACAGTACCTGTGACCTACGTACTGAAGGATGACCACGGTGATGAACTGACAGGGACCTTTTACAGTCAGGAGCTACAAAAAGTGGGTGACAAAGATGTGTTTCGCATTGAAACCATCTTAAAACATCGAAGAGCTCCGGTGGGCGAACGGAGTATTTAGTAAAGTGGTACGGCTATGACACGTCATTTAACTCATGGATCCGCAGACGGCGCTCACCACATACTCCCACTGAACCACAAGGAGGAGGGGGGGAGGATGGATGTGATTTAAGAGACCGAAGGACACTCGGCAATCTTTGTTATGGCGCGTGTTGGTCATCGAGTACCTCGCAGTGAAATAGTCTTTGGCTGTCAGATTCTGCTGGTGTATGTAGTTGTTGGAGTGTCTCTGTATAATTTGACACGCGGGTACGGCGCAGAAAATTTGTGGGTGGCGCTTTTAGGCAGCTGTCTCGGTTACGTTCTACCCAATCCAAGCATCGACTACGCCCTAGATGATGTTTTACCTACCCTTCCCAGCAATAGCTCTTTGCAGTATTATCCAGACAACCATCCTAGTCATTTTTTGACCAAATTGCCACAACCCATTGACTTGAGTGCGGACTACGAGGTAGGATTAAGTGAGATTTTGTTTAGTAACACGTATTTCAATTTAGGAGACACGGAGGGATGGTTTGAGATTAGATTGGATGGCAACTCGATCAAAAAACATTACTCGTTCCCGGAGGTCTGTACACGTCTATGGAAGAGCTGGTGGCAGAGATGAACAGTCAGATACGCCAAGCCAGTGGAAAAAAGAAACAGATGAAATCAAGGTGGCGTATTCTCGTGTCTCCAGGACCGTTCACATTAAAGTGTTACAAACGAGGTGGGGCCGTAACATTAGGAGAGAAACTACAGGAAATGTTTAGTTTGGAACGTGATACCATTTTAGGAAGAGGCTGGCTCCAAAGTACTCACCCCGTGCAACTTCATAAAGGACAGGAAGCCATCTATATTTACTGCGACCTCGTCCATTCTAGACCCGTGGGCGATGTGATGGTGCCCTTGTTGAGAATCGTCCCTATTGGAGACCGCAAAAAGGGACGTGGTTCACCACATCTTTGACAAACCCAACTACGTCCCCTTAAGTCGATTTCAGTTTAACACAGTGAGATCCTTTTAACTAACGACACGGGCAAAGCATTATCATTCGGACGAGGGAAGACCATCGTGACGCTTCACTTTCGTCGCCGACGACTGATGACTATTGAGCAGCATGATCGTCCTTTAAGCCAACTATAAAGCTATGAACAATTTACATTGATCAGGTGGGTCATGGCTTACCTGTCTTTGTGGGAGGTAAAAAATTACCGAGGAAGAGTCTGGGTAATCTTTGGGAGCTTAGCCAGAGGTCTCGTGCCTATGCTCAAATCCGGAGCCAAAGCGTTCTTAAAGAGGGGGCCAAAACGGGTTTTACAGATTGCGCAGGACGTCATGGCCGGGCAAAAATTAACTTCAGCCCTGAAACAGAGAAGTAAAGAAGCCGGTAAACGTATGCTGTCCCAGGCCTCTCAAAGACTACTAGGAGGTACTGCCCACTATCGCCCCTGGACAACGCGCCCCGTAAGCGTATAAATCCAGCGACATCGAGGGGACCGGGTCAGAGTGGAAGGAAGAAAAAAAGAAGAAAGACTTCACCAGCTGTAAAGGACATTTTGGTATAGTGTTTTTTTTGCGTCATGTCTCTGATTCATGAAAGTCACTGTGAAGGTGCTGATAGCGGAATGGATCTATTTGCCGTTCCTTTCACACAAACGTCTGTTGAGCAGGGGGCTTTTGTAGAATACACCCTTGTCTACTTTGTCTCCCAACGCGCCCATCGATTTTCATATTAGCGGAGGCACAGCGGACTATCTGGATCTAAGCAACACCCTCCTTCATCTTAAAGCCAAAGTAACCAAGTTAGATGGAACTGCCCTGGACGCCAATACGAACGTTGCTCCTGAAATAACTGGTTGCATAGTCTCTCAGTCAGGTGGATGTGTCTTTGAACAACGTGCTGGTATCACCCAGTGAAAACACCTACGCCTACAGAGCTATCTTGAGACGACGCTCAACTACGGGCAGGATGCGAAGTCTGGACCTCTTACCGGTGGCTGCTTTTACCGGGACTCACCAGGGCATATGAACGACACTGACGGGGCTGACAACAACGGGTTTAGAATCCGACGCGGGTTGACGCCAGGGAGCGTTGAAGTTGACATGATAGGTCGACCTGCACATGCATTATGATCCAGGATCGTTTATCTCATCAACGGCGTAGATGTCAAATTAAACTAACTCCCAAAAGGCCTTTAACTAATGGCAGCGGCCCGGAGGGAATGGTCATCCTTTCAAGTCCGTCATCACCCACGCGTATTGTTGTGAGGAAAGTGAAACCAGTCCGTCTGTGGCCCTGGCTCACGAGAAGGCCTTGAACGAGGAACGTGCAAATATCCATAAGAAGAAAGTGCAAATTAAGACTTTTTGCTATTCCCAGGGAAATTTAAGTACATCCAAGAACTGTTCTCAGTAGACGCCAACCAAGATCGTCATCGCGGGTGGAACAGAAGCGTTCAACGGAATTCTAACCAAAAACCCCTTTAACTTTTCCCACTACAACTGAATTTTCTGTGTCTGTATTGAACGGAAAGCAGATCCCGTCCAAGGCCCTGATCCTGATTTGAGAACAGTCAATATGTTCGAGCCTTTTACAACACCATGCTAGCCACTGGAATGACCACCGAGACGTGGTATGGTATTTCCTACCGAGAGTACGACAGGGGCTACACCATTTTCGCTTTTGATCTGAGCCCAAGCCTACTGGATGGAGACCAACAGTTTGAACTGATCCAGTCCGGAGCCCTGCGTCTGGAGATGAGTTTAGTCAGGCTTTGGCGCACCCCGTGCATGTGTTGGTGTTATGCGGAACTAGACTACATGGTGTGAGATTGACCGTACCCGTCAATCACTGAAAGACTAAAAAAAAAAAAATGAACAGCAGGCAGATCGCTCTCTGTATTGGAAAGAGACGTCTATGCCAGAACGGACGTTCGGTGGTGTGTTTCCCAGAAACAAACTACCTGATCCTACCCGCGCCTATTGGCTTGTGATTAACCGGATCACAGTGAGGGACCTGGTGATGATTGGGTGGCAGTGTGTTGGACAAAAAAGGACATGCAGGAATATTTGACAGTTTCGGATTTCCACCGAGCTTACCCAGATATTGATTATTTTATTTTAAGACATAGTTTGCATTATCATTTTAACCCCCATGGCTTCAGAAAGGACTTCTGCCAACTGTGGTTATTAGTGCTTTATTTTCCTGTTAAAAAAAAGCAGAGGAGTCAGTTTACGTCGTCTGCTATCTCGCTTTCATCCTCATTACTGAGACAAAACGACCAAAGAGTGATTTCGCAAGTGCGTTGGATGACGCGACGATAGGACTGCGCGGTATAAAAAAACGAGAATCACGACTTTCCCTATATTAGTGTTCACCTCCTTTGACCATGGAGCGTGTTTGGACGAGTTGAATGACGTAATCATCAAACTTAAAAAACTCATTCAGGAAGCCTGTGGTGGGAACTGTTTGCTATCGAAGTGCTCCCATGTACCAGAGCTGGTCACGAAAAAAGATTTGGAAAGGGGGGACTGCACAGCTTGTTACATTCAGACAGTGGGAGAAAGTTTGTGGATTAATCTGGATAGAAACGCCTTCAAAAAGCCTGGATGTGCGGTACTAAACGTGTCTCCGAACATTTCAAACTCCATCAATTGGCTAGCATTAAAAGACGGAGGCCTGGAAATCGGAACGCTTGCAGTTTCAATGAGGTCATCCGTTACGTCGTTGACCAGCTGCGAGCGCGAGATGATGATGATGATCTTGAAACTGATGGTTTGGAGCTGGTCAAACCAAAACGGATGAGACTGGTGACGCGTATAAAAAGACATACTTGTGATAGTAGTTCTTTTGGATACAGTCAGTGGAAAAAAACATGAATAGGTCGAAGGACAGTATGATGTATCCTTTGGGGCAAAACCTTTCGCTACAGTGAAATCACGCGCTGGAGCCGTCAAGATACACATTTTCAATACTACGCTCCAATCAACACTAAGGGTGGCGCTTGGTGAAATCACAGAGAGGCGTGTCAATGGACATCAAGCAGTTTACAAAGGCTGATACAGAGTCACAAACGTTTGGAGAGCGCAGTCCATGAACTGATGTTCCTGAGTACGTACCCAAGCCTCCCAGTGGTGTTGTACCTGTGAGATGACAGTCGACTCCATGCGGACTCGGGAGGGTACGTGACGCAGCTTCTCGCCCAGTGTTGAATGGTGGGATGCTAGACAAGATGATGCAGCCACAGACGCCTTTCTGAAAAGAAAAGAAAGCGGAAAGGCTCGCACTGTCAATGAATTATCCCACTCTTGAAAGCATCTCAGGATGGCGCCATTGACAATGTTGTGTGAATTATTGAAATAATATGTGTGGTTAGAATGTAATTTAAAAAAAAGTTGTTTATCAGTATTATGACATGGCACAACCATTGCTTTTTTTTTGGTGTTTTTTTGTTTTTGTTTCTTTTTGTCAAGTGTAACTACCGGGGCTATCAATTTTTTAATGTCTTCCATAACCTCGTGATATTTTTTGTTTTATGTTTGACATTGATGAATGTACCCAACCGTGAGCTATAAAATTTTTTTTGTCCTGAGGGTTAATGTCTCCATAACCTCGTGACACTCCCTTGTTTTTTTTAAGTGTTAACCACGGGGCTAACAATTTTTTTTAATGTCTTCCATAACCTCGTGATACTCCCTTGTTTTATGTTTGACATTGATGACGTGCAGGAGCTATTAAGTTTTTGTCCTGAGGTTAATGTCCTCCATAACCTCGTGACACTTCCTTGTTTTTATTTTTAAGTGTACCCACCCGGGGCTATATTTTTTTTTCTGGGTTAATGTCTTCCATAACCTCGTGACAATCCCAACATTTTTTTTTTGGTTACTTCCTCTATGTAATAACTCGGTTAATGTAGGATCTGTCATAACATTTAAACCAATCCCAATAGAGCTTTTTTTGTAAAGTTAAGTTTATAACCGTTAAATCGGTGATTTGACCTCAGGGAATTAAGGAACGTGTGCAATGTACGATCTGTCATAACATTTAAACCAATCACAACAGAGCTTTTTTTTTTAATGGGTTAATAACCTTTAAATCGGTTAAATTGACCCTCAGGGAATTAAGGAACGTGTGCAGATACCCTCTATAAAAACAGTAACAATATCCTGTTTGCCAGTGCTTTCCTAGCATCACTACCTGCCCAGAAAGGACCTCTCTCTACCCAGTGTACAACTCTAGCTCTCGCAACAACATCAAAAAAAGGTAACTATCATGGCCTCCTCAGTTACCCTAAGAAACGGTGGAAAAATTGCTTCGACTCGGAGGTCGGGGATCTTTGTCTCTGTCACGGTCAAAAATAAACTCAACCAAATTCGTGGTCAATCGCCACCAGCCCAGTTGGACTTAAGCTCTAACGCAAATATTCTGGGCGTCAGGCGGACGGCCCCATGGTTCGGATCCAGGCAATTAAGCAAAAGGGGGAGGCTAAATCCTCATCCTCCACAGAGACGGTCTGTCCAACCAGCCGGAACTAAATAGCTGACCGACGCATTCACCTGTCGCCTCAGCCAATTAAAGGCTATTTTTAGCTCTCGTGGAGACAGCACTGTCTGCTAGACGGACTAAGACGTCTGGCCGAATGTCTCGATTGGTCTGCCACCCAACGTCTTGGAGCCTACCCAGACTCATCTAGCCATTTAGAGTGACCAGTGTCCACGACTTAAGCCACACGGCGCCAGTTAAGTAGGGAAGGGGGGAAGGTAGTGTGTGGTGGGGGTGAAATCTAGCTAATCAATTAAATGACCAATTGACCACCACAGAGAGTAAGGTGTGTAGGCGTGACTGTCATGATTTGAATATCCAATGGAATTAGAGGGAGATAACTTCGGGTAAAAATACTGACCAAGGGTTTACTCGCCCTTTTTGGACAGATCGGAACACAATAAGAAGGATGTGAGAGTGAGTAGAACGGGGAGAACGAGGGGAGAACGAACAGAGAGACAGGAGAGAGAGAGGTCTGAGTGTAATCTCGGAGGAGAGAAAAGCAGAGAGATGAGGGGAGGAGAGAAGAGAACCAAGTTGAGAGTTTAGCATGAGATAGTCTGCAGAGGAAGGACTGAGGAGAGATGTGGAGAGAGAGAGAGAGTTGCTAACTAATGAAGAAGAAAAGAAAGAAAAGAAAAAAGAAAAGAAAAGCAACCATGTCCATTTGATAAGAGCAGACTAGAAGAGAGAGAGAGAGAGGTGCAATGCGTTAATGCAGGAAGAAAGAAAGGAGAACAGATCGATGTTGATAGTCACTGTTCTATCCTCACTGGGGTTCGACCTCATATTGGCCAGCGCCACTTTCATCAGCAGTCCAGCCTGACCGGTGCCAGCAGTCCAGCTTGACCGGTGCAAGTAGACCAACACCAGTGCCAGCAGTTGTGTCGTGTTGTGAAAGTGACAGTGAAAAGAAAAAGAAAAGAAAAGAAAAGACAGTGATTCGTGAATAGTTAAGATCACCTGGCCAGTAAAGTAGAAATCTATTATACCCCCCGGTTAGTTAATGATGTTTTAGATAAATGATTTTGTGAAGTTCAGGAAAGAGAGAATGTTTTATTTTCATTTGATTCCATAGGCATTGATGTTTCGTTCTATGATCATGTGTAGTAAAGTTATAGACTTTACTAGTGGTTTGATGTGACGAATGCATGATATATGAATGAGATTGTAAGCAAGCTGCGAGTGTGTTTGGGCTGTGCGCTAGTCCTTCCTCCACTGACATCACCCGAGGTTGACAATTTATTGGCGAGCCTGCCAGGATATTCTGGCCCATTTATTATAATTGTTCAACTTCTCAGAGAGGAAGCTGGGTGGGATTCAAGTATTGTAATCCTAAGACAAGGGGTTGTCTTACTGTATGTTCCCAAGATAGTTAATTACTAGGCTTGGCATTGCTTCCAAGATAGCTAATACTAGGCCCTTTGGGATTTCAGCCCCAGAGTACTTATTTCGCACAGATTTCCTATAATTCGTTCTCATAGTTGGGTCAGGCGCTGGGCGTCTTATAAAAACTAATTACGTTGTCCCAAGCTAATATTATCATTCATAGGATTGTGCCATCACGTCACTCGTGTCGGTAACCACCCGTTTGGCTGTCGTTGTTATAAAATCTTGTTCAAAAAAAAAAAAAGAAAGAGTACATGCGGAGAAAAGAACCCCCTATTAACAATTGTGGTGTTTCTCGTGATTAGGTTACTCGGAGAAGAGTTGCGAACATTTTTTTGAAACCACAAAAGATGGAAAAGGGATGAGCGCAGAAGACGC
>CM031610.1:38147556-38155056 GCA_018398815.1 Conus ventricosus | reverse complement strand
TATATACATATATATATATATATACATATATATATACATATATATATATATATATATACATACATAAACACACAGAGAGAGAGAGAGAGAGAGAGAGAGAGAGAGAGAGAGAGAGAGAGAGAGAGAGAGAGAGAGAGAGAGAGAGCCTCTCTTCTTCTCTCCTCTGTAGCCTCCCTATTCCTGGCTGTTTCTCCTTTCCAGTTCTTTCTCTGCCTCAGGACGTTGAATGTCAGTGTACAAAAAGTCTGTGCATTCTAGCCTGGAATACCTGCATTCTACAAGACGCAGCTGTTCTCCTCTCAGACAGGACGACCAATTGTAAGAACATGTGAAGCAGAAGAAAGAGGGGTGGTGAGGGTTGGGGGTGGAGAGGAGAAGATGGTGGATATGTGAAGGATGAGAAGGAGGAGATGGTTGAGGGGGGGGGGGGGGGGGGGGGGGGGGGGGGGACGAGAGGGATGAAAAGGAGTAAAGATAAACGGTCTTATCAGGGAGAAGTAAAAATGTCTTTTCGGCTATTTTTGGCAACATATACATTCAGGATCGTCAACGTTCGGCTCTGGAACGCACGTAAATAGCCTGAGCTGAGAGAGAGAGAGAGAGAGAGAGAGAGAGAGAGAGAGAGAGAGAGGAGAGAGAGAGAGAGAGAGAGAGAGAGAGAAGAGAGAGAGACAGACAGACAGACAGACAGACAGACAGACAGACAGACAGACAGACAGAAACACAGAGAGACAGACAGACAGACAGACAGAAGGATAGACAGACAGACAGAGCAGACAGACAGAAGGATAGACAGACAGACAGAGCAGACAGACAGAAGGATAGACAGACAGACAGAGACAGAGAGAGGGAGAAGAGGAAAGGTTGTAGAAAGGGATTGAGGGAGGAGGGAGTGAGAATGGAGGCGAAAAGGGTGGTGAGAGAGAGAGAGAGAGAGAGAGAGAGAGAGAGAGAGGAGAGGAGAGAGAGGAGAGAGAGAGAGAGAGAGAGAGAGAGAATCGGAAGGGGGGGGGGGGAGAGAAAGAGCAGGAGGGGCTGTCGAGATTCCTGCCCTGTTATTCCCTAATGATGTGCCATCACATCAGTCGTTCTGATTTCCAGGTTTTTCAGTTTCTGCTTCACAGATATTTGCACATCCATTTGGTGCCTTTCGATCTCTCTGGCATTAGTGAAGAACCGGCCGACGCGGCTTGAATGACTTTGTCTCAGCGAAAAAAATCAGTTCAAGCGCGGTGGTCTAGGGAATTGACAGAAGAAGAGGCCGGTGAGAGTCCCATAGGAGATGGAAGAGTAAAGAGAGGTAACGAAGAAGCTTGAGATTTCAGTATGGTGTCATTAAACACACACACACACACACACGCACGCACGCACGCACGCACGCACGCACGCACGCACGCACGCACGCACGCACGCACGCACGCACGCACGCACGCACGCACACACACACACACACACACAGCACACACACCACACACACACACAAATCACCGCCCCCCCCCCCCCCCCCCAAACACACACACGCACGCACAGCGTTCTTGGGCATCAGTGCCAATCCTTGAATTCTAGTGATTTTGAACGATGCGGATGTCTTGTTTGGCATTATTATAATAGATTACAAGCAAATTTACGATAGAAACGTAACTGGAAAGCTTTATGTAGATGCAATGATGACTTGCGTGTTGTTTCTTAATCGTTCGATGTCCTTTGTAAATATGATAGAAATAACTTGCGTTTACGCAGTATTTCTTTTGAATCTCACACGAATACTGATCAGAATAATACATGGACAGGCAAAATTAAATTTATTCTCATTTGACTCTCTACACGATGGACATACTATCATCTCCTACCCCACCCCCCCCCCTCCTCTCTCTCTCTGTATGCACACACACGCACACACACACACACACACACACACACACACACACACACACACACACACACACACACAACACACACACACACACACACATTTGAGCATGAGCAACACTAGCACTGAAGGGGCCCTGAAAAGCAGACAGCAGTTTTTTTTAAGGAAAAGAAAAAAAAAAAAACAACAACAGTAGCACATGGATGTAATCATAATTTCCTTCCAGTCAACTGGCTACCTTCAACCTGTTATGGATAAAATGGTGCTTTTCTTCCTAAGTACCTTATCTTTCTTTTAAATCCTCATCAATCTCAATGCACAAAAGCATCACCCATAGACACAACAGGTGATGACAAAGCGGAGAAAAAAACACCTAAACTTCTCAATCAACTCACACTCCTTTAGTTCAGGTGCAGAAACTCAGCAGCTCACGTCTCCCCGTTGTGGTGTGCGGTAATCCTGCTATGTGCAGACAGGCCAAACCTGTTCCATGGACAATGAGGGCTAACCTGATTACCTTTTCCTCCTTCTGGCAAACAACTGGGGCTGTCTCTACTCTTCCTGTCTGCCTTCCTAACACCATTACTGTTATCTGGCTTGTTGTCTGTTTGGGTTTATGTCGTCACACACACACACACCACACACACCACACACACAACACACACACACACACACACACACACACACACACACACACACACACACACACACACACACACACAACACACACGTACGTTGTAAGGGTGCCCCACGAGATCGTGTTTTGTTTTGTTTTTGCCTCTCCCCTCGGTCTCTCTACCCTCCTCTGTGAATTCGGGTCTCATCTCCACCGTTTGTTTCTGTCTGCACCTCCACGCTTCTCATTTCTTCTCCTGTCTGCACCTCCACGCTTCTCATTTCTTCTCCTGTCTGCACCTCTACGCCTCTCATTTCTTCTCCTGTCTGCACCTCTACGCCTCTCATTTCTTCTCCTGTCTGCAACTCTACGCTTCTCATTTCTTCTCCTGTCTGCACTGTCCCCTCTGTTCCTCCATACCCCACCATCCACCCGACTCCTCGTATTCCCCTTGTCTTGTCCTTATTTGCTCTCTCTCAGTTTCCCCATTCTCTTCACCTCTCTCTCACTCTGTCTCTCTCTGTCTCTGTCTCTGTCTCTGTCTCTCTCTCTCTCTCTCTCTCTCTCTCTCTCTCTCTCTCTCTCTCTCTGTGTCTCTCTCTGTCTCTATGCTCTGTCTCTCTGTCTCTCTGTCTCTCTGTCTCTCTCTCTCTCTCTCTCTCTCTCTCTCTCTCTCTCTCTCTCTCTCTCTCTCCCTCCACTCCTGAATTGTTTCTTCCTTTCTAAAACTGATTTGAAATACCACCATTGGGATTGTTTCTGTGAGTAGTTAATCTCCTTTTATTGTTCTTGTTTCGTCCATATTTGTGTTTTGTTTCTTGTCTCTTTTCTGTTCCTGCAGTTGATCTGGTTTTGGCCTTTAGGAATGGTTCGTCTTTGTCGGCGTTTTGCTTTCCAGTTTTTTTCCCCTAAAGCCTGTAGTTTTGTGAATAGTGAAGATTTAAATTTCTGTTTGAAGCCTTGGGATGCCTGCTGATTGTTTTGTTTTTCTTCTGTAAACATCAAACACATGCGCAGTAGAGCAAAAGACAAAGACTACAACACACACATGTTTGAAGGTCACCTAAGCCCATTTCGCTTGGTATGTTTCCATGGGAACGTGTCAAAATGATACGCTTAGTTTAACACTTTTTCTTTGTGTTCTTTTCCATCGTTTTTTTTTCTCTTTTCTTTCTTTCTTTTTTTTTTTTACAACGGACAAAAGGTCTTTCTCATTATTCCCATGTGTAATTCTGGCCCTCTCGTTTCTCTAGTTTCCTTTCTAGACACACACACACACACCACACACACACACACACACACACACACACACACACACACACACACAATATATATATATACATATATATATATATAATATATATATACATATAATATATATATATATATATATATAATATAATATATATATATATATATATAATATATATAATATAATACATAAACACAGAGAGAGAGAGAGAGAGAGAGAGAGAGAAGAGAGAGAGAGAGAGAGAGAGAGAGAGAGAGCCTCTCTTCTTCTCTCCTCTGTAGCCTCCCTATTCCTGGCTGTGTTTCTCCTTTCCAGTTCTTTCTCTGCCTCAGGACGTTGAATGTCAGTGTACAAAAAGTCTGTGCATTCTAGCCTGGAATACCTGCATTCTACAAGACGCAGCTGTTCTCCTCTCAGACAGGACGACCAATTGTAAGAACATGTGAAGCAGAAGAAAGAGGGGTGGTGAGGGTTGGGGGTGGAGAGGAGAAGATGGTGGATATGTGAAGGATGAGAAGGAGGAGATGGTTGAGGGGGGTGGGGGGGGGGGGGGGGGACGAGAGGGGATGAAAAGGAGTAAAGATAAACGGTCTTATCAGTGAGAAGTAAAAATGTCTTTTCGGCTATTTTTGGCAACATATACATTCAGGATCGTCAACGTTCGGCTCTGGAACGCACGTAAATAGCCAGAGCTGAGAGAGAGAGAGAGAGAAGAGAGAGAGAGAGAGAGAGGGGAGAGAGAGAGAGAAGAGATAGAGAGAGAGAGAGAGAGAGAGAGAGACAGACAGACAGACAGACAGACAGACAGACAGACAGACAGAAACACAGAGAGACAGACAGACAGACAGACAGAAGGATAGACAGACAGACAGAGACAGAGAGAGGGAGAAGAGGAAAGGTTGTAGAAAGGGATTGAGGGAGGAGGGAGTGAGAATGGAGGCGAAAAGGGTGGTAAGAGAGAGAGAGAGAGAGAGAGAGAGAGAGAGAGAGAGAGAGAGAGAGAGAGAGAGAGAGAATCGGAAGGGGGGGGGGAGAAAGAGCAGGAGGGCTGTCGAGATTCCTGCCCTGTTATTCCCTAATGATGTGCCATCACATCAGTCGTTCTGATTTCCAGGTTTTTCAGTTTCTGCTTCACAGATATTTGCACATCCATTTGGTGCCTTTCGATCTCTCTGGCATTAGTGAAGAACCGGCCGACGCGGCTTGAATGACTTTGTCTCAGCGAAAAAAATCAGTTCAAGCGCGGTGGTCTAGGGAATTGACAGAAGAAGAAGCCGGAGAGAGTCCCTTAGGAGATGGAAGAGTAAAGAGAGGTAACGACGTACCAGCCGCCGTGGCGAAGTGGTTAACGTCGCGGACTCCCGGCTGGGTGGTCGTGGGTTCGAATCCCATCAGAAGTCATGTGGGTTTTTTCTGCCCCGACCGGCTCCTACCCAGAGTTGAGTTTGCTGCGGACTCAGTTGTGAAGACTGGGACCACACAGTCGAGTTTCATCCACTTAATGGATGCGTTTCTGAGAGTGTTGCTCAAATTTCATGACCAACACTGCAGGTGCCTGTATCTCTCGGGCGTGGTTGACGCCGGGATATATTATGAAAGGAAGCGTAGAGTACAGCCCTGTCATGTAGTCTCAGACCGAAACGGAAATCCGTAGCATCATCTTAATCATCCTCATTCTCATCGATCAGCATAAAAAAAAAATGTCTCAAATTCTGTGGCCCTTCATGCCCTGCTCTCATGGTGACCTCAATTTCGATGTCCTCTCCACGTCTGTGACCTTGGTTTGGTTCCGTCGAGGTCACCGGTATCGGCGAGTCCATGGGGGCTGTCGTTGGACGGACGTGGTGGCGCCCTCCGGAGGGAGAGCTCACTCACGCCGGCTCCGCGACTAAGCAATTATTGTCGTCAGTAGGGGGCTTAGTAGGTGGTGTCCTGCGTATGTTAGATCAGAACAGGCGCCACTGAACACCACCGAAGTGACTCGGCAGCAGTGCAGTGTCTCCTCCGGTGGGTTGCCTCTTTTAGACTTGACATTGACTGCTTCCTGTGGATTGCCGGTGCCGGGGCTGCGGCGGGGCCGACCGGGCTGTGGCTGTGGACGGGGTGTCGGAATGAGCGGCATGGGTGCACTGCCTCTGAGGTGGCGCAGAGAGTGGGACAGCAAAAAAAAAAAAAAAAAAAAAAAGAAAAAAAAAGAGAGGTAACGAAGAAGCTTGAGATTTCAGTATGGTGTCATTAAACACACACACGCACGCACGCACACACACACACACACACACACACACGCACACACACACACACAAATCACCCCCCCCCCCCCCCCCCCCAAACACACACACACGCACGCACAGCGTTCTTGGGCATCAGTGCCAATCCTTGAATTCTAGTGATTTTGAACGATGCGGATGTCTTGTTTGGCATTATTATAATAGATTACAAGCAAATTTACGATAGAAACGTAACTGGAAAGCTTTATGTAGATGCAATGATGACTTGCGTGTTGTTTCTTAATCGTTCGATGTCCTTTGTAAATATGATAGAAATAACTTGCGTTTACGCAGTATTTCTTTTGAATCTCACACGAATACTGATCAGAATAATACATGGACAGGCAAAATTAAATTTATTCTCATTTGACTCTCTACACGATGGACATACTATCATCTCTCCTTACCCCCCCTCCTCTCTCTCTCTCTCTCTGTATGCACACACACACACACACCACACACACACACACACACACACACACACACACACACACACACACACACACACACAACACACATTTGAGCATGAGCAACACTGGCAACACTAGCACTGAAGGGGCCCTGAAAACCAGACAGCAATTTTTTTTTTAAGGAAAAGAAAAAGAAAAAAAACAACAACAGTAGCACATGGATGTAATCATTATTTCCTTCCAGTCAACTGGCTACCTTCAACCTGTTATGGATAAAATGGTGCTTTTCTTCCTAAGTACCTTATCTTTCATCAATCTCAATGCACAAAAGCATCACCCATAGACACAACAGGTGATGACAAAGCGGAGAAAAAAACACCTAAACTTCTCAATCAACTCACACTCCTTTAGTTCAGGTTGCAGAAACTCAGCAGCTCACGTCTCCCCGTTGTGGTGTGCGGTAATCCTGCTATGTGCAGACAGGCCAAACCTGTTCCATGGACAATGAGGGCTAACCTGATTACCTTTTCCCCCTCCTGGCAAACAACTGGGGGCTGTCTCTACTCTTCCTGTCTGCCTTCCTAACACCATTACTGTTATCTGGCTTGTTGTCTGTTTGGGTTTACATTGGTGTGTGTGTGTGTGTGTGTGTGTGTGTGTGTGTGTGTGTGTGTGTGTGTGTGTGTGTGTGTGTGTGTGTGTGTGTGTGTTGTGTGTGTGTGTGTGTGTGTGTGTGGTTGTGTGTGTGTGTGTGTGTGTGTGTGTGTGTGTGTGGTGTGTGGTGTGTGTGTGTGTGTGCGCGCGCACGCGCGCTCATACATACAGGAATGCATGCAAAAACATTAATCCACATTTACAGACACGTGCACAAAACACATTCAAATGCATACACATATACACAATGGCACATATACACACACGCCCGCGCGTGCGTGCTCACAGACCCCCCCCCCCCCCCCCCCCCACACACACACACACACACCACATGCACTACATTGGCATATGAATACAAAAACACACACTGACACATTTGCACACACACATACAAATACTTGCACACTATACATTTAGGATATGCACGCACA
>CM031610.1:38115056-38125056 GCA_018398815.1 Conus ventricosus | reverse complement strand
TTCTCTTTTTCTTTTCCGAATACACCTTTCTCTAAGCACACAGCATTTGACATTTAAAGACAACGGTGCCAACAACAGCTCTGAATAACTGAAAATTCACATTCGACCTCGTCCAAGTCATAGACGCACTCGTCATATATGCAAACATTGCAGTTCTCCTGAATAATAATCTGGAAGACTTCTTCCAATGGCCAAACAACAATGGTAGGTTATTAAGGCTGCCACCTCTCTCCTGTTCTGTATTCTAAACAATCTGGAAAGCACAGCGAATAAAAGGTTTCTGGACTTTAACTTTCTATATATACATGGAAGGGCGGCCCCAGTGAAGGCTGCGTTGTGCTGATGACATCAATCTTCTGGGAGGCTACAAAGCAGCACTCTAAAAAAATCACTATCAGATTGGAAAACACATCAAGGACACAGCGAGCAAAACTCAGCTATAGGAAACGCAAGGTCTTCGTCAGTAGTTTCAGACAACATTCAGCAGATCGCATCACAGCGAATGGACCGAAGCCAAGAAATGGAATGCATCTTGACTCCATTCTTTTAGCACCAACTGCAGCTCAACAAACGAGACTTACAAGATGTTTTTTCCTGATAATGTTTGGCAGGACAAGACTTAAACGTCATCTGCGCCGCTAGGTCTTTCAGGTTCCCAGTGAAGATGGAACTCCACAAGACATTGGTGACACTTACCGTTCTCTAGGCAAGCAAGGGGTCGACATGGTGGCAGACCTCCAATGAAAAGTACAAGCGATATACAGTAAATGTGTCTAAGACAATTAAGGCACGAAGTCAACTCACACGCTGTGAGACAAGCACGCTTGCTATCAGTCATCGAAGTCCTTAAGCATGTTGGCATGGGCACGCCATAACTTCCTGTCCAGGACCGTTCTACAGGATACAATGGACGTGGACATTCCAGAAGAAGACCGACGAAGGTCCTGGACAACATAAAGGATCGGATGGGATATCATACCCTGACTTTCTGGAGCATATCTGAGGACAGTGGGACGTGCGGGATTTAGCCAGGCGTCCATCACGGCTCTACCATCCACTCAGACACAGGAGAATCGAAAAACAAGCACAAATACTGCAAATAATTTTCAGATCAGAGAAACAGTGCTACAGCTACAGTATATTCGGAAAATACACTCGCAGATCACTTGTTTGGAAAACTTGGGTGTCACGTTTTGGGCTGCAGTCAACTACAATGTGAACTGGAAATGCGTTTTAAATATCTTGTAGAAGCAGTGTTATAGCAGCATCAGAAAGAACAGTGACAAAATCGATCAATAACCCAGTGTTATCGTTTGCTGTTGGTTCTTTTTTCTGTTGTGGAGCCAAGCTGTGAAAGGTAACTGATTCATTTCTGGGTGCAGTCACAATATTTGCACTTACAGCACGTGCCACCATAGAGCGTCACTGATGAGGAAAAGTGAGTATGTTCGTCTCCCTCATCGAGATTGTCTGCAGGTCGACATTTGACATTTCCCTTTCTAAGGAGGAGGGAAAGGGGCGAGGAGCTTCAGGAGGAGGTGACAGATGGGTAGGTGACGAAGGATGCGGAGGGACAGAGGCAAGATAAGCAGCTCGACAGGTAAGACGTTTGCTGGTAAACTTGGAAACTGAAAGAAGCTTTCAAGCAATGGGGGAAAGAGGATATAGCGAAAGAGCTCAATGCTCTGACTAATAGGTTTCGAAACTGCCGCAAACTCATGATTGATTAATCATAATATCTACATGAGCTCAGGATAACACGTGTAAACATGAAATGTTTACAGCTGAGAATATCACGGGGATGCCAAAGAAGAAATGTCATTTAAAAAAAATCTGAGTTGGCGATTACCCTGAATTCAGTTTTCATTTATTGCAAAAAGAGACCATTAACATAAAGCACACATATGTTCAATATTTTTGGAGGCGTGCTCTCTAATTTAAGGGGAAAAGTTAAATGTACTAAATCGCTTACAAATTTGGATTTTGATATGAAAACTGTTATTAGTTTTATATTTGGGGATGCAGTAAAGTTTTTATTCACAAAGTATAGAGGAGAGTCAGTAATAGTTATTCTACACCAGATCAGCAATAACATTTGGCAGACTAGAATTTAGCCAGCACCTTGGACTCAGTCACTCAATATTACCCTTCCCAAGAAAGGCAGCTTATGGCAATGCCAGAATTACATAACCGTCGGCTTCATCAGGCAAGCAAGCAAGGTGATGTTGAAAGTAACTTCAAACAGACTGAATTTACAGACATGCTTAACTATCACAGCAGAACAGACAGAATTCGACAGTGTGTCAAGACAGATTTTAACCATTGAGTTCTGTGCGAGAAGTGCAGTCAACATCAACGGGACATCTACCATGTGCTCGAACACTGAAAGAAAGCGTTCAACGGTGTGTGGCACGATGCGTTGTGGGCCACAGTGAAGTAAATCATGGACCAGAAGCTGACTCATGCCAGTGAACATTTGTATGACAAGACCAGAGGCACTGTACTTACTCAAGGTACAATGGGAGACTCGTTTCATATATTAGCTGCAGTTGGTCAGGTCCATATGATGTTGTTCGAACGTGCATGATGATGCACTGGAATACCATACTGGCACAGTCAATTTAGAGGACAAAGCACGACTGTAAACCCTACGTTCGCTGCTGATTTCAACAGACTGACTGGAAGTGAATAAGACCTTGTCAAACTGGTGAACAATCTGGATTCAGAATCTAGCGATGAAAAGACATTAAAAAACCCCACTGAACGGAGCTGTGGATTCAGAATCCGCCTGACATGATGAGAAAAACATGTAGGAAAAACGGAAAGCTGATGACATATAGCACAAAGCCAATGGAGATGTAGCTGGCAGTCAATGGACAACAACTAAAGGCTTTTGCACAACTCTAATACCCTGGGGCCATCATCAGTCAAGATGGGTGAAACACACAAACAGCAGTAGTACTGGCGAAATTATAACAAACTGAGAAACACAAACATCAATCGTAGATTCAAGCTGAAGCTTTCGCATGCCACTTCATATGTTCCTGCGAATCACAGACTCTGGCAGCAGAACTATGAAAGGAGATCCAAATCTTGGAGGTGCGATGACTCCGATGAGCCCTTGGCATCTCCTACACTGAGCGTGTCACAAACGACGAAGCCTACAGAACCATCGAGCAGCATATGAGTCAGGTTGAAGACCTGTTAACCAGAGTGACCAGAAGTTGAATTGGTATGGACACAAGAGCAGCATCGGGCAGACACTATTGCAGTAACCCTCACCCACAGCCCTGCTTTGTTCTGGACCCATGAACACGAGTTAAGTGCAAGCTGAATGACAGCCTTCCATAAACTGCCGATTAGTGAATAGATCAAATCTATGAAACATTGAAAAATACAATTCTTTTTTCTAACTTCCATAATGATTTCTATGTCAAATGATTTGCATAGAGCTAGTTGTCTCCCTTTCATTGCTTCAACGATATGTATGTATGTATGTATATATATATATATATATATATATATATATATATATATATATATATATATATATATATATATATATATATATATATATATATTTATATATATATATATATATGTGTGTGTGTGTGTGTGTGTGTGTGTGTGTGTGTGTGTGTGTGTGTGTGTGTGTGTGTGTGTGCGCATGCGTGCGTGCGTGCGTGCGTGCGTGCGTGCGTGCGTGCGTGTGTCTGTGTTTGGTATGTTTCAACAATGCAATGCCATATGTGTAAATAAGGCACATACAGCAAGTCAACTTCATATTTCACATTGTTCTTTTTCCAAAACACATAAAGCCTTTTTATGACACCGTAGTGCTTTCCATGTTTGTTAGAAAGCCGTTGCAAAACAATGTACAATGTAGACGGTGTCGTCATTAGCATTACCAACATCCATCGCAATATGTAAGCTTCTCTGTGTGTTGCCATTCACACTGCATTTATTATGTATAGCTGAAAATGCATGCTCGAGTAGTTAGTTATTCATAGCGTCTGTAATGGGAATGGTCGTTTTCGTTGTATTGTTGGTAAATAATTGTTTTCTAGTTTGCAATGATTTATTTTTTTTTTCCGGTGTTCGTCTGGCGAGTCGACGAGGACTATTCCAGAGATCTTGGGATTGAGGGAGGTGAGACTGTTTGTGGGTACGCAGGTGGTTGATCAAACCAAGGCATACACGGAATGTTTGGTGACAGCTTGGACAGGGAATGTGCAAGTCGTCCTCTTAATTGTTGGCCGGCTTTCCTTGCTTGTCTCTTTTGTTGCACTGCAGCTGTCCTCCTGTCTTCACATGAACTGACGCCTTTGTGGATAGAGTAGCGCCATCTAGCTCGATCTAATGATGTTTGTTCCCATATGTCAGGGTGGATGTTAAACGCTTTCATGGATGTTTTGAGAGCGTCTTTGAAGCGTTTCATCTCACCTCCTTTGGAATGCACTCCTTGTTGCAGATCTTCATAGAAGAGACGTTTGGGGAGCCAGTGGTCTGGCATGTGAGTTATGTGACCTGCCCATCGAAGCTGAGACAGCATTAGGGTGGTGTGGATGCTACACAGGCCTGCTTGGACCAAGCACCTCCAATGATGGTGACAGACGGCTGTGACTTTGTTTAACGTGAGCTGGAGATGCACAATTCATCGACCTCACTCTCTCCTCCAAAACCATCTGAGTCCAGCAGCAAGACAGGGTCAAGACGGCTGGAGACAGACATCATTCTGCTGTTAACAGGTCATAAATCCAACATCATGTATTCTGTTGTTAACGAGTGGAGTCACTTCATGGATCTATAGTAATACCTGTTTGACTGGCAAAGACATATCTGAGACAATGAACACAGCCAACTGGTTTTCCCTTTCCATTTTTTTAGACATTGAGTCGGGAACACTAAAAGAGTAAACTATGTAACATTCAAGACTCTGGAAATGTTCTGAATGATAATAGCATTTGATTTATTGATTGACCTAATGCTATTTGTACTCTTTCCCCATGCCTTAATGTAAATAGCATTTGATTTATTGATTGACCTGGTGATGTGTAGACTCTTTCCCCACGCCTCAATTTATATGAAATCACAGTCATGGACCAACTCGCAAGCAGTGATAATGTATGTACTTCCTTTTGAAACTTGAGAGGAGAGGCAAACTTTCATATTTAGTGTGGATTAGTTCCTTCACATGAGACAGATTCTGAACATCTGCAAAACGAAAGTGAGTGTAAGGGGGAGGCGGAAGGTGGGAGTGGGGTGGGTGGAGAGGGATTGTGAGAGCAGCAGGAGTTAAAAAGAAAGGGTGCAGATGGGTTTGGAGGACACGAGGAATGTCATGAACCCACAATTCAGTGACAGCAATGACGAAGTCGCGGAACGGGACAAAGGATGGGGATGAGATGGGTGGGAGTGTCAAAAGGGGAAAATGGAAAACAGATGAAACGTCAACAGATCGCCAGTAAAACCTGCTAACCGACAGTGACGGGTGAGGTCCCTTCCCCGAAAAAAACTCAACCAGCTGCTACCTTCTCCTTCCCTTCCTTCCCTGTCACTCCACTTTCCATAGGAAGAAAAAATGGGTATGACCAGCCGCCGTGGCGAAGTGCTTAGCGTCGCGGACTCCCGGCTGGGAGGTCGTGGGTTCGATTCCCATCAATGTTATGAGGGATTTTTCTGCTCCGACCGGCTCCTACTCAGAGTTGAGTTTACTACGGGCTCAGTTAGGAAGACTGGGACCACACAGTCGAGTTTCATCCACTTAATGGATGCGTCTCTGAGAGTGTTGCTCAAATTTCCTGACCAACACTTCAGGTGTCCGTATCTCTCGCGCCTGGTTGACGCCGGGAGATATGATGAAAGGAAGCGTAGGGTACAGCCCTGTCATGCAGTCTAAGACCGGAACGGAAATCCGTAGCATCATCTTGATCATCCCATTCTCATCGATCAGCATTAAAAAAATGTCTTGAATTCCGTGGCCCTTCATGCCCTGCTCTCATGGTGCCCTCAGTTTCGATGTCCTCTCCACGTTTGTGGCCTTGGTTTGGTTCCGTCGGGGTCACCGGTATCGGCGAGTCCATGGGGACTGTCGTTGGACGAACGTGGTGACGCCCTTCTTAGGGAGAGCTCACTCACGCCGGCTCCGCGACTAAGCAATTATTGTCGTCAGTAGGGGGCTTAGTAGGTGGTGTCCTGCGTATGTTGGATCAGAACAGGCGCCACTGAACACCACCGAAGTGACTCGGCAGCAGTGCAGTGTCTCCTCCGGTGGGTTGCCTTTTGACGACTTGACATTGGCTGCTCCCTGTGGATTGCCGGTGCCGGGGCTGCGGTGGGACTGACCGGGCTGTGGCGGTGTACGGGGTGTCGGAATGAGCGGCGTGGGTGCATTGCCACGGGGGTGTCGCAGAAGATGGAACAGCAAAAAAACCCCAAACAAACTCAGCAACAAGGACACAAACAAAAACAAAAAACAAACCCAAAGCCAAACAAAAAAGGGCATGGAAAGCAACTGGTTTGATCTAATCGCAAAAGACATTTTCCCCTTTTCTTTCCTCTCTTACTTGTCTTTTTTCTTTTTTTTTTTCTTTTTTTTTTCCAGTTTTAAATTTCGTCTCAATCTCTGCGCCCTCTCCAAATGTGGTTTCTTCAACAGCGCTCAATACGGCTTTCCCATACGCAGACATACCAAGGAAAGTCCTGCCTGTCTCAGTGTTACACAGAACACATTTCAGAACGATAGTTTAATGGTGCTAACATTGTCGATCGTGGACGTGAACGTGCACGTGCAGCAGAAGGTTGATTGGCACACTGCGCTGCCTGATACTCTATTACAAACTATCAATTTGCTTTTTACTTTTTGTCTTTGTTTCACTTAATTGTCAAGACAGCTGGCTAGGTATTACAGAACCTGCTTTTGATGTTTGCCTTTACATTAAGTACGTGTTCAGAATGACTGTCTCGTGTTAGCTTCAGGGAAGATGTCATTTTTTTTTTCTTTTTGGAAATAGCCACAACTGGATTAGATGGTTGCATATCAATAATTGTTTGGTCAAGAAATGTACATCCGGAGATTGTGAATGTGTTGGGGGTAGGGTAGGTGGGTTGTCAATTGTAAACAAACTGTCAAGTTTCTGAAGTGGATTGTTTGAGGTGTTTTTTTAAAAAGTTGCCAGTGACCAAATGCGAAATGAGATCAGCTGCCATGACCGTTGAAATCGAGTTGCCCATGTTTTTTTTTCAACTTTAAACTATGTTGAAATTCATCCTGCACTATGTTTTGTTTCTTTGATGTGTTCCTGAACTAAACTGTCACTGAAAATAATGTGGGCGGGATGTTCTTAGCGCCAGGCATGAGGTGTGTGTGAAAACTCGCGACGTCATTAACTGAATTCAACCGTAGTTTTCAGTTGACTTCGTGTTTTGATCTGGAGATCATCTTCAGCTTTACATCAGTTTTCATCCAGACCGCGCGCCACAACCGACTACCCCAGTGAACCTGACAACCGAACCAACTGATACTTTTTTCTCCGTGATTCCATTCTGGAAAATATTGGAATGTCTGCATTTGATGTTTTAGTGATGATCTTCTGGTGTAGTTTCACTTACATGAAGCAATTATGTGACGTGTGTAGTATCTACACATGTGTGTATATTATAGATTGAACTTTCAGCTGATTGTAACAAGCAGTTATTTTGTTGTGTGCACACGCACATGCACACACATACTTACTCATTCACTCACTCTCTCTCTCTCTCTCTCTCTCTCTCTCTCTCTCTCTCATACACACAGACAAACACACCCACCCACCCACACACACACACACACACACACCCACACACCCACACACCCACACACACACACACACACACACACACACCACACACACACACACACACACACACACACACACACACACACACACACACACACACACACACACAAGCGCGCGCGAATGCATGCAGATGCAAAAACCACAAAAACACACAAACATCCACACGTACCCACAGGCACATGTGCGCATGCAAGCACACTTGCAATCACATACATTCACTTATTCAGACACAGCCACAAGCACAAGCACACAGGCGCGCGCGCGTGCGCGCGCACTAACAAACACACACACACACACACGCACACACACACACACACACACACACACACACACACACACACACACACACACACACACACACACACACACACACACACGAACTCACTTGCACGCTCACTCTTTTTCCCTCTCTCTCTCTCTCTCTCTCTCTCTCTCTCTCTCTCTCTCTCTCTCTCTCTCTCTCTCTCTCTCTCACAGACACACGCTCCCCCCCCTCTCCCCCCCACGGACATACTTCCCCCATACACACACGTACATACTCTTTCTCCCTACACTCTCACTCTTTCTCTCTCTCACACACACACACACACACACACACACACACACACACACACACACACACACACACACACACACACATACACACACACACACACAGAGTAGTTACAGTTCCTTATTTCTACGACACACAACACTCCCCTGATCCGCCTCCCCCCTCCTCGCCTCCCCAACTCCAACCCTTACCCTTCCTTCAACGTTCCTCCTCCACCTTATCCCTCAACTCCAGCCACCTCCTCACCTTCTCTTCCCCAAATCCCCGCTTCTCCAATCCTGTCCACATCGGTTTTTTTCCCATTAATTTTTGTTTTTTGTCCGCCACCTCACATTACGCTTTTGTCACTGAAGGCTGTTGTCCTATTAAAGAGGAGGGAATCCTAGTTTTATGTTACAGTAAAAGCATGCACATGTCTGGAAGATGGCTCTTTGTTCTCCAGATTGACGATGTTCCCAATGAAAAAAAAAACCAAAACCAAAAACGTTCGGGCTGGGATACAAAGTGCTGGGGTTAAGGAAAAATGGGAGAAGGCGAGGGGCAGGGAAGGGGGGTAGGGGTGGGGTGGGGTGTGTGGATTGGGGGGTGGGGGTGGGGTGGGGTGGGGGTGGGTGGGGGGTGGGGGTGGGGTGGGGGAGTTTACATCGTAGAATGTCGCAATCCAATGCCCAGTTGCAATGTGACAAAATGTGGCAAGCCCTTAAGGCAAGAGCACTTACACTGTGCGAGACAGCCCGTAATTGTCAGAAAAGTTTCTGTTCGCTTTTCGTCTTTTGGAAGAGTAAAAAGGACTCGGCCAGTTCTCTCTCTCTCTCTCTCTCTCTCTCTCTCTCTCTCTCTCTCTCTCTCTCTCTCTCTCTCTCTCTCTCTCTCTCTCTCTCTCTCTCTCTCTCTCTCTCTCTGCGTGTGTCTGAAGTTTCTTTTTTATGTACACTTCTTGATCGTTTCTCTCTTCCTCTGAAACACAGGGCTGTCTATCCAGGTGCCCATGGCAAAAAGAAAGAAGAAACTCACTCTTTCTCTCGTTTATTTTTTCACTTTGTTTCTTTCTTTGTATCAGACATGCCCTTTTTCTTGCTTCTTTTTCTTCTTTTCTTTTTTTCCTTTCTTTCTCCTCTTTCCTGTTTCATTGCTTTCTTTTTTCTCTTGGCTGTCTTTCTTTCCCCTTTTTTCTTTTCTTACTATTCTCGTCTCTCAAGTAAACAACATTTGACATTTAAAGACAATGATACTAACAACACCTCCGAATTGTTGAAATTTCTCGTTCAACCTCATCCAGGTCATAGATATGATCTTTACAGACACAAACAGTGCAGTTGCCTGAATAATAATCTCGAAGACTTCTTCCAGACAACAATGGTAGTTTGTAAAGACTGTCGTTTTTCTCCTGTTCTGTTCACAACTACCTGGAGAACAAAATACGCAAAAAGTTTTTGGACTTTGAAATTCTATATCCATGGGGGCGCGGCCTTTGTGCAGTCTGCGTGTTGCTGATGACACATCAATCTTCTCTGGGAGGCTGAAGGCAGCAATCTACAAACTCACCACCAGACTTGAGAAAGTATCGAAGCCACACAGAACAGAAATCAACTCAGGGAAAAACAAAGCC
>CM031610.1:38100056-38110056 GCA_018398815.1 Conus ventricosus | reverse complement strand
ATACAAGGAAGGCCTCGCTTGTCTTTACTTCAATGTCAGATAATATGCATACCCGAAACCACATTTATTAGAACATGTATGAGCACACCGTGTGATATTTACTGTGAAACAAAACTGAACTTTTCTTTCTTTTCTTCCACTTCTTTTTCTTTATTTTTTTCTGATATATTTTTGTCCTGAATTCTACGTGACGCGTAGCGCTAGGAACCACATCATCCTGATCGAATTACGTACCCCAGGGGATTTGTAGCAGGCTGTGATTTGCCCCAGCAACCATTGTGGTAGAGCAGACGGTACCGCTGGCATGTACACAGTTACCATAACTGTTGGCCCAGTCTCTTCACTGTCGGGGTCCTGATACTCATATCGCGGCTCTGTCGCACACCCAAACCACGCTTTGGTTTCGGTGTCTGACGTTTCATTTATATTAAAGACTGGCAATGGATTCCCCGTTTTGAGGTCTGTGAACATTGTCTCCGGACAAAAAGAAAAAAGAAAGAAAGAAAGAAGAAGAAGAAGAAGAAGAAGAAGAAAACACGACGAAGGCATTCCGCTCCCGAGCAACGGAAGAGCTCTGAAACGTTTCATTTTTCGTTTTCTCTTTTTTATGCTTCTTCTTTACCCTCGTCATTGACGAAACTGACAACAGAAAGCTGTGGAAAACATATTCGTAGCAAACCATCCCCACCACTTTGCCTCTGATTTTATCCGTCGTGTATACATGTATGCATATTTCATGTTTTCTCTTTGATATTTATTATAATGTATTTCATATTTGTCTTTTTATATTTTCCGGTCCTGTAGCTTACAACATTTATACACGCCGACTTTGAACATCCAAGCGACAAGAAAATGAGAAATCATTGACTTCTATCAACAGTTAACTCCCCTACCTTTTACCATTTTCCAACAAAATTGAATGATCTGTTTCAAACGAACAGTCTTGACTCTACGTTCTCTGAATTTATAATCGTTAGTTAATTATTTTTGCAAGTTTTTTTTTTATTCACAGTTGTTTTTTTTTGCTAAACGGTTGTCGATCCAAAAGCTTCGGAGGATTTCCGTGCACGCGACGGTCGTCTGCGTCAGTTTCATTGCATGACATGGCTCTTTCTGGTTTCCGCTGCTGGAGAGTGCAGACAGACGACGCCTGCCAGTGGAGACGGCAGAGATAACGTGGCCTGTGCTAGTCTGGTTGTGCAAGTGTGTGTGTGTGTGTGTATCAGTGCCTCTCTGTCTCCAGTTTGGATCGTTCTGTCGCATGGGACAGGTGAGTTTTGCAGTGTTTGGTGTTGTTGTTCTCTTGTAGTTTGCGTTTTGTTGTTTTGAAGGGAAACCAACCTTTCACCCGCGCACGCAGTGTGTGACACAGTGACTCTTAGTTATTGATTTCAGACATTGAATACAAGAAGCTGCTTCAGCGGCGAGACATATGAAATCAGTAAATAAGTTTTGAAATAAATGAAGCATCACTGGTATTTGATGAAAAGAACACCACATAAACATGGCAAATCATGGCAAATGCACACTGTAACTACTGAAATAAATTGAAAATATACAAAATTACGCAGCTATCAGCCAACGCAGAAACAGAAATGGAAATCGCAGTTGGTATCTCTCTCACTCTACTCCTCCCCCCTCTCTCTCTCTCTGTCAGTCTGTCTGTCTGTCTGTCTGTCTGCCTGTCTGTTTATTTTGTAATCGCAATTTTTGAGGTGTGAGGGAATGATTTCATAAACACAAACACACGCACATGCACGCACGGACACATACACGCAGGCACACCCACCCACCCACCCACGCACACACACACCACACACACACACACACACACACACACACACACACACAACACAACACAGACAGAGACACTGAAGTTGGATGTATCCAAGTGTGTCCTTTCGTTTGTGTATGTAAAAAAAATACATCAGATGTATTTTTGTCCGGAAAGTATTCAAAGAGACCAGCGAAACCGCATTCCTAATGCCGACGATTCGCCACTTAGTGTTTCTCATTTTCTTTTCTTTTTTCCTTTTTGTGTCTTGAGCGTATTAAGTGGGTGTGAATGGAACTAGAGGATTTATTCTTGTCATTATTCGTCCACACTTTGTATGCAATTCAGTTTTTAACTCTCTCTCTCTCTCTCTCTCTCTCTCTCTCTCTCTCTCTCTCTCTCTCTCTCTCTGTGTGTGTGTGTGTGTGTGTGTTGTGTGTGTGTGTGTGTGTGTGTGTGGTGTGTGTGCATGTGTGTGAGCGTGCGTTCGTGTGTGCGTGAGTATATGTGCATGTGAATACGCGTGCGGGCGTTGTGTGTGTGTGTGTGTGTGTGTGTGTGTGTGTGTGTGTGTGTGTGTGTGTGTGTGTGTGTACGCGCGCGCGTGCGTGTACGATTCTTCAATGTGTGTGCATCTGGATGTAGTTGTGTTATGTGACGATGGGTGTGAGTGTCTATCAATATTATTAGCATTATATGTTTTATATATCAATGCTTTTGAATATTGTTTAAAGTTTAACCGTCACCTCAAAACAACTTTCCTTTTATAAGGTGACAATTAATTGAATTGAACTGAACTGAACTGAATTCGTATGACTTGATATTATTCGCAGTGTCTGCTGAAACCCCTTGAAATACTCATACATAAGTATAATAGCTCGTTTCTTTGACTTTGAGAGAAAATAAACTCGTTCGCCCGATCCAATCCGGATTCCGATGTCTCCACTCTTGTAACACAGCACTACCGAATGCGTTTCTTACAGCTGCCAGCTATGAACCTGTCGCAACTGACAGGATGTATCTTTCTTGTCGTCACTGTTTAGAACGTTCTTGGTCAGGTTTCTCATTCTACTCTTCGAAGGAAAACATCTCTCTCCCCTCCTCTCTCTCACTCTGTCTCATTCTCTCTCTCTTTCTCTCTCTCTCTCTCTCTCTCTCTGTGTGTGTGTTGTGTGTGTGTGTGTGTGTGTGTGTGTGTGTGTGTATGTGTGTGTGTGTCCGTCTGTCTGTGCGCGCACGCGTGCGTGACGTACGTGCGTGAATGCGTGCGTCTGTGTATGCGTGCGCTAGCGCGCGTGAGTGTGTGTGTGTGTGTGTGTGTGTGTGTGTGTGTGTGTGTGATTCTATCTATATCTGTCGTTCTGTCTATCTATCTCTCCATCTATCTGTCTGTCTATTTGTCGGTCTCTCTATTTGTCTGCCTGCATGCCTGTGTGTGTGTGTGTGTGTGTGTGTGTGTGTGTGTGTGTCCATCCATCTATCTAGCTATCTATTTATCTATTTATCTATCTATCTATCTATCTATCTATCTACGTGTACATACATACATAGCAATAGTTGTGTTTTCGGGATGGGCTATCATGATCCCCAAATGCTGTAAGTGAAGGATTTTACATTTACATTCGAGTGCCCTCTTTATAACTCCCATTTTCTTTCGCAGTCCCCCCCCCCCCCCCTTCTCCCTCGACTTCCAAAAACAGAAACATTCGCCGAAGCATTGTTATAATGACGGAAGACTTGTTTCCCCCACTATTTATTTGCTCAACATATTGTTATTGTTGTTGTTGTTACCATTATTGTTGTGGTTACTGCCAGTAGTATTTTTATCTGTCTGTCTGTCTGTCTCTCTCTACATATATGCATATATACATATAGTTAGTTAGTCAGTTATGACAGTTCCTCATTCCAAATTAGTTCCCCTGAAGTTTTCATGGACTCAAAAATCTACTTGAGCATTTAACCTCAGTTGTACCACAGGGCTCGGCGGCCGAAACAAATTTACGGGCAACAGTTTTTTTGTTTAAAACCAGCATTGCTGGTGAACTGCTCTGCGCCCACTGAAATCAGGCTTCATCGGAACGGTATTTGGTGACCTGGAATGTGAACGCGGTAGTCTCGGTGACTACAGGCAAAGATTAAAGGTAACATCATCTCAACAACTTATGCAAGGCTGTATTGGAAACAGCTAACTTTATCCAGCTCTGGCAGTTAAGGCGCTATGTTGGTATTTCCACTGCACTGGAAGTGTTCTTTCTGAAGCTTGTACTTCTTGGCACTCAGCAGGTACGGTTGGGATGGTAGTGAGATACTTCAAATGACTGAATTCTGTTTATCGACAGCGGCAGCGCTCCACCTTCTTTACAGACAAAGGAGAAACTGAGAGTTCGTGGTCCGCTTACTGTTGATAACAAAATATCATGTTTTTAAAATACCAGAGATTCTGCACCCAATGACATAAGCACCCTGCCTACAGCGCACAAAAAATATCGCATTCCAAAACTTCCTCATGCTTTGTCCACACACTGACCAAAAACAATACAGGCATAGCTTTCCCCGGATCATGCGTCTGGAATTCTCTTCGTGCAGGTAAGAACAGACCACTGCCCCCCTTCTTGCGCTCTTACCTGCACGAAGAGAATTCCAGACGCATGATCCGGGGAAAGGCATGTCTGTATTGTTTTTGGTCAGTGTGTGGACAAAGCATCTACTAGATACTTTATTTTACAATAGCTGCTCTTTGATTAAGGAAATTAGGAAACGTAAATTTACCAGACCTGATTGCCATGTACGTTTTGCCTCGATCTTCACCCCCCCCCCCCCCCCCCCCCGCCCACATCTCTGTGGGCCTCCTTTTCCCTTTCATTCATTTTTTTGCTGGTATCGTATTTCGTGTACCTACACTTTGTCAAATGTTTGATATGTGCTGTTTGTTCTGAATATTGAACTTTAACACCTCTCTCTCTCTCTCTCTCTCTCTCTCTCTCTCTCTCTCTCTCTCTCTCTCTGTCTGTCTGTCTGTCTGTCTGTCTGTCTGTCTGTCTGTGTCTGTCTTTGTCTCTCTCTGTCTCTGTCTGTCTGTCTCTCGTCTCCGTGTGCCCCCCCCCCCCTCCTCCCCCACTTGGTTTCATTATTGATTTCCAAGATGTCCTGACTGCATTACATATGTTTGCTGTGCGTTTCTTGTCAATTTGTCAGGGTAGATGACGCGCGTGGCAGTGATGTATGCGTGGCACGGGCAGATTCTTAGAGTGGGGCTTTGGGGGAAAACTCTTCATCGTTGGGTATTGAAAATCAATGAATCATTCAGCCAGCCAGTCAGCCTTCTTCCTCCTCTCCCCCGTCTCTCCTGCCGGTCCTTTACCTATTTCCTCTTCTGCTTCTCCTTTCAGCTGACTGATTTTATGTCCCTTGGCTTTCATTGATTGGCGAACAGCTGAATGGACAGCGGGATGTTTTATTCTACAAACTGTCAGCCAGTCATGTTGTAAGGGGAGAAGCAGCGGTGGCCAGAAATGGCTTAGTTAAGGAGTATAGTGGATACTTCATCTAAGCACATCGTTAATCTTGCTGGGAAAAGAGAGAGAGAGAGAGAGAGAGAGAGAGAGAGAGAGAGAGAGAGAGAGAGAGAGAGAGGGGGGTGAGAGCATCGATGGAAGTTAAGTGCGGAGAGAGAGAAAGAGAGAGAAAGAAACAGACAGAGAGAGAGAGAGAGAGAGAGAGAGAGAGAGAGAGAGAGAGAGAGAAGATCGATGGAAGTGAAGTGTAGAGAAATTGTGCGTACGCGCATGCGTGTCTATGCAGATTTAATGTCCTATGTGATTGACACAAAAAACTAAAGAAAGTATAAGGGAATGCGCTCATTAGTTTTATCGCTTTTAGCTAAAGTAGCCCCTCCATCTCCACCCCTCCATCCGGAGAACGACCCCAAACGGCAACAAACAATCGAACAGTTTATTTTTTCCCGTTCTCCTCTTACATAAATTACTTTCTTCGACTGAAAGCAGTTCTGTGCCGATTCCCCTTCGCTGTAAATTCAATAGGGGTTTCAGTTTTTAATCATTTTCTGTTCACCGTTTCCCGACATTTCTCTGTGCAATTTCCGATCTCTGTGCATGATTATGTCCCCTTGTTTGTTCTTAATGGCAACGCCTGTATTTAGATGGTTGGAGAGTTGTTGACTCTGCTTGCTGTGTAATGTCTTATCATTTGCTCAGACCAATGGTCACATTTAAAAAGGGAAATATGAACGCACGCACGCACACACACACACACACACACACACACACACACACACACACACACACACACACACACACACACACACACTCACACACACACACACGCACGGTATACAAACATAAGATATTTACCCCAAACAGATTGACTGAGCACTACAACAGTGCATGATACAGATTATTGAAAAGCATACTCGTAACATGTTGCATTTTTGTTGATTTAAAAACAAGGTGATTAGTGGGCAGAATTATCACTGGAGCAAATGAATGCAGATTACATTTTAGGAATACTTCATAGTCATAGCATTTATACATAATTCATAAACAACTATATCAATGTTTCTTTATCAAGACAGTATTCCGAATTTCCTTTGAAAAAATTCAAAGGTTTGAAACGTCTCATCCATTTGCCCCATCGGAACGTGGTGAACTGGTTTGCTGTTTGTGGGGTGAATGAGAGGGCGTGTGGTGATAAGGTGAATCACCTACAAACGCTACAGGTCAGCTGACACACAAGATCGATGGACATAATGCAAGGGAAATTGATTGACAGAAGAAAAAAATACGACGATGAAGACAATAATAGATGATAATAGTTGATATAAGCGACAACGAAAACAACTACAGTAACAACAGCAGCAACAATAATAATGATAGTAATAATAATCTATCTATCTGTCTGTCTGCCTGCCTGTCTGTCTGTCTTTCTGTCTGTCTGTCTATACCTGGCCGGGCACAACGGATTAGGCTCCACTTCCAATATCGATCATAGCTAATAAAAGAGACAGCTCTCGATACTCATTTTTGTAGTGACTTAACTTTTCTTGATTTCATTACAAAACACACACACACACACACACACACACACACACACACACACACACACACACACACACAGAAAACAAAAACAGATTAATCAAAGATGTAAGGTAATGTGGCTCAAAGCCCAGCCGACCGCAAAGGGCCATATTAGGGCTGAATGAAAGAGGTATGCTCACTTGAATGAGACAACCCCCATTTGAAAAATCAGCAGCCATATTAGGGCTGAATGAAAGAGGTATGCTCACTTGAATGAGACAACCCCCATTTGAAAAATCAGCAAAGTCTGAAAACCTTAGAATGGAGTCAGTCTTTAGTAGTCTTTCATGTGCTGTCAAGCATTCGGAACATCTCTCCTGCGTGGTGATGACCAGCCTTTGAATGACTCTCCGTGGATTTGCCACCTACCCCTGCTACAACTTCTGCCACGTGATTAGGCAGAGGGTTGTTGTTACGTACGACTCAGATCATCCCAGAAGTGTTGCACTGGTGAAAGGTCGGGGGAGTAAGCTTGCTGTTGGAGAGTTTGGATCTGCTGATGCTTGACGTAACCGGTGACCACTGCGGCAAGATGAAACCGTGAATATTCGTCTTGAAAATGGCGTGCGTTCCAATTGCTCGCAGAGTAGAAACAGCAGTACGAAGCCAGAGTTCATTTCTACATGTCTGGCCCCTGGGAGTTAAATGTATGCGTTGCAGAGGAGTACGGTGATGAAGGGTGACAGTGATACTTCACCAAACCATAACAGATCTGCTGCTAAATTAGTCAGCCTCCAGTACAGCCCTGTCTGAAAAATATTTCATCTGTTCGTCACAACACTCGCATCCGCCAGTTGTAAATGACATATGAGCCAAAAGTCATTGATGAGCAGGACTGTCAACCATTGTTGTTTTGTCCAGTGTCGGTGTGTTCTGCACCAAGCTGTGGCGGTTCTCTTGTGGGCCTGAGTGAGAAGTGGGACAATTCACGGGTCTTCTGCCACTCATTGTAAGTCGTCTTCATGCAAACGATTGTAGATGGCCTGCTTGCTCATATGCAAGTTTGCCACAGCCCTCAAATTAGCTAGCAGGTCAGTGGAAGTGGAAACTGGGCTGTGTTTGTCATTCGTGACAATGAAACGATCCTGCGTTGATGTCATCATGCGGAGTCGACCCGATCTCCGGGCGTCTCCTGTCTGTCCTGGTGGTCATGAAATGTGTTTGTGGTCATTGGATGACCGAATGGGTATCGCCAAGCCCTCTGCCAATTTCTCTCACTCCCACCCCTTCACGGATCCACACCCCTTGCTCTGTCTGCTTCCGCAAGTTTTCTTCGTGGCAGCATGGTTCGTTTGCTGATCATTACATAGTTACCTATCTGTCTTCCAGGGGAAAACTCAAATGAACTGTTGGCAGGGATGTTTCACACTCTTGCACGAAGAACCCTCTTATGTTGTGTCCTTCATCAGCCGGAGAAGCATAACTGAAGTTTCTTTTCAAGAGATACTGGGATTTCTTTCGCCGACGAGCATGTCAATCAACATCAAATCAAGCGCGCAGAAACTCTGCCTATTCTTTTTTTATATTTACACATACATGCAGTTTGGAATAATTCAATGCATTCATAGACTGTTTTCGTTTTGAACACATCTCTCACATCTAGGTGGCCCTTATTGTGCCTGGTATAACACACACACACACACACACACACACACACACACACACACACACACACACACACACACACACAGCAGTGTGCTCTGAGAAAGAGAGAGAGAGAGAGAGAGAGAGAGAGAGAGAGAGAGAGAGAGAGAGTTCAGACTCCAGACTTCAGATGGTTTATTGTTCAGACATTGTGTCCATACAATCGAGTGAGCTTTATATACATATCATTCTGAAGCTTTTCTGTGACGTCGTTACACACATAATATTTTAGAAAACGAGAGAGAGAGAGAGAGAGAGAGAGAGAGAGAGAGAGAGAGAGAGAGAGAGAGAGAGAGAGAGAGTGCGCGCGCGCGCGCGCGCGCGCGGTGTGTGTGTGTGTGTGTGTGTGTATGTGTGTGTGTGTGTGTGTGTGTGTGCGTTTTGTGAAAAAAAACCTTAGCCGATAATTATGTCGGTGATAACGGAAGCCAAGGTTGCATGATGTGCTGTGACTTACTGTCTGTCTGTCTGTCTGTCTGTCTCTTTCTCTCTCTCTCTCCCTCCCTCTCTCCCTCCCTCCCCCCCTCTCTCTCATTCTCTCTCTCCCATCACTCTACTGTGAGGCATGTGGACACACATGAAAGGAGATACAAAATATTCACGGAGCAAAGCGAAACCTAAACCACTTTAAACCATATGCGCGATTACGCGGAAAATAGCGTCATTGGCCGATACCAAGTAAGCCTGTGTCAGTGCTGAGAAAGGAACATGCGAGAGAAACACACACAGTTTTACGATCCTAACCACATAACTCAAAAGCTGAAACCCAAACTGAGCACTTTGGGAGCAACGTACACGTGAGGCTTCAAATCATCCCAGTGAGTTGGTATATTCATCAGACATGCACACGGGCCAAGCCGTTGAGACCACTTTTGTTGCTGCTGCATCATCGGAGAGACGGTTTGAAGAGGCAGTCAGTCCTCACTCTCACATCATACAGGGTCACAGAGAAGTGAAGTGAGTCTACAGCCATGAGAAATGTCTCTTTCGTCTGAAGAACAACAGGCTCCAGATTCTGTAAAGGACTTTGTGAAGTTTTTTTTCTAACTGGAAAGAAAACTGTATCTGAAAAGAAAAACAGAATAGTTTCGTTCATTTCGCAAAATATTTGTTATGTTATCACAAATGGAAAGCGGAAAATACTAAAGCTCATTGATCTGGGTACTGCGGTCCGCCATTTGACGAAAAAGCGTTCAATCTTTCATCATTTTGAAACACTTTGGCCACTGTATATCGTAGCGGTGTCTTTGAACTTGAAATTGCTATAGGTTAAAATGAACTTCAAAGCAGGATTTTGCAGCTGAAATCATCATTCCTGACAACAACGTGATACTTCATCTCTGCTAGGACAATTTCGATTCACAGGAGAAGACAAGACCAGAATTGGGCGCAATGTATTCAACACATGGAAATGGAATTCAAGAAGTGTCAAGAAAGTCCCAAGACCCACACAAACCCGTGCCCAGTGACGCATAGCCTTCATCAATAC
>CM031610.1:38047556-38055056 GCA_018398815.1 Conus ventricosus | reverse complement strand
CGTCCTCGTTATCATTGCTTTGATACATTTGGCTCTCTACATCTTTTATACTGCGTTTGACTCACTACTTAACTTCATTTTAGTGTGTTTAACTCTCAGTTTACCATTCCTCCGCTGTATCTAACTCCCTGTTTGCCGTTTTTTTTTTGTTATTTGATTCTCTCTTTTCTACTGTTCTCCTTCGTTTAGTTTTTCCATGCTGAAGTGTTCTGCTCCGGCTAATCTCTGTCAACCACTGTTCCGTTGTTTTCAACTCTCTGTCTTCCGCTGTCCTGTCGCGTTTAGCTCTTTTCTACTTCTTTGTTGCATCCAGCTTTCTGTTTGCTACCCGTCTTGTTTTTTTGGGTATCTGACAATATGGAGCACCAGGGGTGAGTTATATGGATTGTCTGTAGAGCCGTGTCAGATAATGGCACGCAATAGATACCAAACAGATACTTTCTGAAACTTCCTGCGAATTTTTTTCAACCCAACATATCCATGGACAAACCAGTAGTGGCATTACAAAACAGGATTTACAAAAATCAGTATGCCGCTCGTTTTACACAATTTAAACATGGTCAAAAAGTAATGAACACCCTTACAGTCTAAACACATAAAGGAGAATAACTGAGTTAGGCCCATTACAATGTGCAGATTGGAAAGGTTTTTTATGTTATTAGATGGGAGAAACATGCCAGACACTTTTATAATGCATATAGAGGAACAAAAGCACGAGGATACGATGCATGCATGTGGGGGAATAAGTTGCAAAACACTAACAACCATGGTAGTTTGGTGAGTCCTATATGTGGGCCTCACAGACAGTATTCCGAGCTGACTCGGACACTTTTTTCTTTCTTTTTCTAATGCTTACATTACAGGGGTGGGGGTGAGGGGTAACAGTTCTTGACATGCAGATAACAGATGAACGATTGTTTAAAGTGTTTGTGCCATCCGAAGATTTGAAAGGGAAGCACGAAGAGGGAGAACGAGGGACACGGAGGGTTGGGGCGCAGCGAGAGTGCGGATAGATACGATAAGGATTTGTGCCGTGTCTCAGAGAGAGAGAGAGAGAGAGAGAGAGAGAGAGAGAGAGAGAGAGAGAGAGAGAGAGAGAGAGAGAGAGAGAGAGAGATCACACGTAGTCGAGGCACGGTGCCACTGGGGTAATGGGGACACTGGGAAACTTTTTCTCCTTTGATTTGACTGACACACGCTCTGTATGTGTGTCTGTCTGTCTGTCTATCTCTCTGTCTGTCTCTCACTCTCCCCCTTTCTCTCCCTCTCTCTATCTTATCCCCCCCCCCCCTCTCTCTCTCTCTCTCTCTCTCTCTCTCTCTCTCTCTCTCTCTCTCTCTCCTCTGTGTCTCTGTCTCGGTCTCGGTCTCTCACTCTCTACCACCATCTATATTTCGCTACCCCTTTCGTTCTCATCCGCCTCCTCTCAGTCTGTCTGTCTGTCTCTCTGTCTGTCTGTCTCTCACTCTCCCCCTTTCTCTCTCTCTCTCTCTTCTCTCTCTCTCTCTGTCTCTCTCTCTCTCTCTCTCTCTCTCTCTCTCTCTCTCTCTCTCTCTCTCTCTCTGTCTCGGTCTCTCACTCTCTACCACCATCTATATTTCGCTACCCCTTTCGTTCCCATCCGCCTCCTCTCAGTCTGTCTGTCTGTCTGTCTGTCTGTCTGTCTGTCTCTCTCTCTCTCTTCTTTCCTCCTCCTCTACCTCCTCTCTCTGTCCCTGTCTGTCTGTCTGTCAGCCCCCCCTCTCTCTCTCTCTGTCTCTTCTCTCTCTCCATTTTCCTCCTCATCTCCCTCCTCTCTCTCTCTCTCTCTCTCTCTCTCTCTCCCCTCTCTCTCTCTCCATCTCTCTCACTCTCTCTGTCCGCCATCATCTACATTTCGATTCCCCTTTCCTTCTCATCCGCCTCCTCTCTGTCTGCATGTCTGTCTCTCCTTTCTCCTCCTCCTCCTACTCTCTCTCTCTCTCTCTCTCTCTCTCTCTCTCTTTCTCTCTCTCTCTCTCTCCTTCCTGTCCTCTTCCTCTTCCTCCTCTTTGTCTGTCCGTGTCTCTCTCTGTCTCTCCTTTTCTCCTCCCCTCTCTCTCATTATCTCTCTCACTGTCTCTGTCTCTGTTTGTCTGTCTGTCTGTCTGCGCCTCTCTCTCTCTCTCTCTCTCTCTCTCTCTCTCTCTCTCTCTCCTTTCCGCCTTGCCTTCCTCTTCCTCCTCCTCTTCCTCCTTCTCTCTGTCTCTCTCTCTCTCTCTCTCTCTCTCTCTCTCTCTCTCTCTCTCTCTCTCTCTCTCCTTTTCACTCTCTTCCTCCATCCCTCTTTCTGGAAGGAGGCGGGGATTGGAGCCTCGAAATACCTCAGAGCAGAGGGAAGGGAAGGATGCAATTGCCACAAGATTCGCATTCTAATGTTCCCTCCCAATGACAAAAATAACCATCAGCTTTAATGCAGTGCACTGCAATTCGGAGCTTGCGATATTCAGAATGCTAATATCCTGTGCAAAGACGACCCTGAACCTCTGCAAATTTCGGACAACGCTCCATTCAGAACCAGCGTCGGCGGAGAAAGAAAAACAACTTCATTATCTCTCTGATCAAAAGGGAGATAATTTTCATTTTCATGAGCAGTTATTACCGTCAACGAATATCAAACAGGATAGAGGTATTTATTCCCAATTTGCTTTTCAAATGCGAGCGTTAAACCCACATTTCTGTAAAGCATGAATATATGTCATTCTGACATTGTACCTCAGGTGCCGTTAAAATGCGTTGAAGTTGCAAGAACTGAGAAATTCAGTGAGGTCATTGGCCAAGAGCTGAGATCAGTAGATAGTTACATAATATTCATTAATGTTTCAGTCTTCTTTATGCTCTGGTGAGACCAATACATAGTGACATAACATTCGTCAATGTTTCAGTCTTCTTTATGCTCTGGGTTAGAACCAGACACATTTTCACACTTACTATATGCTTCTACTTCTCCAGTTCGCTCGTCTTGCCTCGGACACTTTCTCAGCCTCACCCCATTCATTCAACGCTCATGATGGCAATCGGTGGAGTTGTGATAGAATGTTTTGAATCGCTCTGTTCACGGAGGACTAAACTTGATTTTTCGTATTTTTGTTTCGGCATGTCAGTTCGGACATAGTTCTATATTGAAGTGCTGTGCTGCCCAGGCGTGGCCTCCGTGGTTGGCTGAACTAAAATGAGCATGACCTGATTGACTTGCGATTGGGAACTCGTTCATATACCCTGTTAGTAGAGAGGCGAGAAATCAGTTTATCCTCTGGCCGCTTCCTTTAGGCCTACAAGCTTACGTTTCGGTAAACGTGGACATGTATGGGCTTATTTGAACGCGCACCCCGCACGACTGAGAACATACACGCTCGCGTACACACATATGAGCGTAGCATACAAATGTGACAAAAGCGCGGGCGCGCATCCGTACTGACTTCCTGCTTCATCCTCCCCCCTCCGCCTCTCCACGCTCCACACCCCTTCCCCATCGCACCCCTACCCCCCCCCCCCCCCCCCACGCACAGAGAGAGAGAGTGAAGAGAGAGAGAGAAGAGAGAGAGAGAGAGAGAGAGGAGAGAGAGAGAGAGAGAGAGAGAGAGAGAGAGAGGAGAGAGAGAGAGATGGTTGTGTGGTTATTTGGTGGAGTCAGAGAGCGAATGGAATGTTGAATGAATGATTAATTATGGGTGAAATCTTGATGACGTTTGTTAAAAGTACGCAAATGTCGATGCGGTGTATTCGAGCCTACCCTCTCTTTTACTCTGTGTGTGTGTGTGTGTGTGTGTGTGTGTGTGTGTGTGTGTGTGTATGTGTGTGTGTGTGTGTAGACGGAACCTCAATGAAAGTCAGAAGCTAATAAAACTAGCTAGGAAAGTTAACAGAACAAAGAAACCTACGAACAAAAGGCATCGAATTCGTGCTTCGATCCCAGAAAATATGTGACATTAATGGCCGCAAGGGAAATAATAAAGTAGGCTATTCGCGTGCAGCGTAATCTCCCCAATCGCTAACTGGACATGATGGCGACTTAGATTTTTCAGTTCGCTGAAAAACAACAACCGAACTCAGTCATGTCGACCTTGAACTTACAGACAGAATATGGAGATCTGGAGCATGCTAACAGACAGATAGACAACACAGACAAAATCAAACAAAACATCGAACCTTTAAAGGATGGTTTACCATTACTTTCAGACATTAGATAGTGACTAGGAGACGATTATTCCGTATTAAAGCTAAGAACAGGAACACGAATACTAAATCGAAACAGCAGATATACCCTTCCCCCCAAAAAAAAAAAAAAAAAAAAAAAAAAAAATAATAAAGAAGAAAAGAAAAGAAAAGCGCAAAAGCGTTAAATCAAGCACCGTATAGTTTGTGAGTGAGAGCAAGAAAAGCTGTGAACAACCAAAAACTCAAGAGCAAACACCCAGCTATAGAAAGCAAGTGAGCAGCCGACCAGCCAGTGAAGCAAACGGTTAAGTAAAGTAACGCACCCATCCACTCGGTCATCCACCTGTTCGCCCCACATAACAAACGCGCCCACCCATGTATTCACCCTCACACCCAGTATGATTAACCCATCTATCCACCCACTTGCCCACCCGTCCATCCATCGACCGAAACAACAAAACACACCACCCATCCATCCACTCAATATGCCCCCCCCCCCCCCCACCCGCCCCCCTTTTCCCTTCTCACACAAACACGTACAAAGCAACCAAGTCACCGACCAACCCATTTACCACCAACCATCCAATCGACTGACCAAACATCCAACCCGAGGACCCGAATGGCTTCCTCTGTCCACCATAATCTCTCTCTCTCTCTCTCTCTCTCTCTCTCTCTCTCTCTCTCTCTCTCTCTCTCTCTGGCTCTCTGTCTCTTTGTCTCTCTCTCACACACATACACACACGCACACACTGACTGACTGACTGAAACCATTTACTGTCAGATTAACATAGTGTTGTACTGACCCACGCACACACGCACGCACGAACACACACACGCACGCACGCACACCACACATACACACACACGCACACACACATGCATACACACACAACACACACACACGCGCACACACACACACACACACACACACACACACACACACACACACACCACACACACACACACACACACACACACACACACACACCGCACGCACACATACACACGCACATACACATACACTCACACTATGCTTTTTCTTTCTGCTACTAATGTTATGTTGCAAGATGTGACGACGTTGGAATTAGTTTAATTGAATTCCTTCACTTGAGCATCTGTGCCCCACAAAACCTCTGGTTTTCATATGGCAATGAAATATGTTCTTGTTCTTGTTCACACTCGCACACACTCACACACACGTACACACACACACACACACACACACACACACACACACACACACACACACACACACACACACACACACAAACACACACACACACGCACGCACGCACGCACGCGCGCACACACAACCAATCCCTCATCCCCTGAAAGAACCCCCCCCTCCTCTTTCCACCACCACCTACACATTCATCCACCCTTGCGCCCGTCCAGCAATCCATCCATCCATTCACCTACCTACACTCCTGCCTACTCACCAGCCAACCAAGCCACATAACAGCTGAGCAACCCACCCCAAATGAAGCACACGAACAAACGCGACAAGGACAAATAACAGAGTGAGAGAGGAGAGAGAGAGAGAGAGAGAGAGAGAGAGAGAGAGAGAGAGAGAGAGAGAGAGAGAGAGAGAGAGAGGAGGGAGAGAGAGAGAGAGTCTTCTCAAAGTACTGAATCATCTGCTTTGTGATCCTACCCAGAATCTGCCAGACATCACATCATTTCTCAAAGCACTACGATTCTCCCAATGTAGCGAAGAGAACTGCTCGATCCGATATCAAGCCAGATTTGAAGGGAGGAAGAGTAGTAGCGGAGGGAGAGAGGGTGAAAATAGGGGGGGGGGGGGGGGGGTCTGTTAGGAAAGAGATAAAATAAAAAAAATAATTCCTGGGATGTTAGACAGAAAATACGTATGAAACTTTCGAGGAGGGAGAGAGAGTAATTAAATTATATCTTTATATAGGGAAAAAGGACGGACTGATGTTTTTAGTGCCCCCTCCCCCTCTCTCTGTGTGTCTATCCGTCTGTCTGTCTGTCGGTCTCTGATGAGAAGGGGGGTGGCAGTTGCATGATCGATAGATGGTTATCTTTGCATTGAGACCTTGGTTGGTGACTTGGAGGCAATCAATCGATATTTAAGTTTTAGAGCGGAAAACGGGTAGATAATTGGAATAAAAGAAAACGATAAAGCGCAAAAAGACCATAGGTTTGAAAGAGAACGAGAAAGATCGTAACTGAAAAGCAAAAACACAGAAGGAAATAACCTCCAACAAAGTCAGCAAGTAAACAACGGAGGAAAGGAAGCAAACAAATGACCCAAAGCCCAACCAGCGGAGAAACCTGACAAGTAAACAAAACTAAAAAGACGAACCAGCCAGTTAATAAGCAAGCCAGTTCATCTCACCCGGCCTTTATCTGTACGAGCACCCACCCACCGCATCAACCACCCAACATAACCAATTCACCCACATGCCTCCCCACTCAGCCAAAATGACCAACCTATTTAACCACGTACCCACCCACCCACCCACCCACCCATCCACCCAATAACCCAAACAAAATAGTCACCGGTCACCTTGTCTCCCACCAGCCAGCTAAAAATACAAGCAGTCTATCCCCTCCACCCAATAAACACGAAGATCATCCTGTCAGCTGACCAACCTATCTGCCACCACCCGTCCGACCAACTAAGCAAGCAACAAGCCCGTCCACCAATAAACCCACCAAAATATCCTACTCACACCCCAACCAACCCCCCTCCTCCCTTCTCCCAACAAACCATCCATCAATGTATCCCCTATTCATCATCCTTTATCCATCCACCCAGCAAACCCTCCGACCTCACCACCCCCTCATAACAAACAACCACCCCACGTTTCCCAATCCCCCAATCAATCATTCACAAATTCAGCCTGCATTTATTACCCTTTGCCCATCCACCCAACAAATGATCTGATCTCTCCACCCCTTCGTTTCAAACAACCACCCCCCACTCTCCTCTTCTTCCAACTAAACATCCACCAATTCAGCCCCTATTCATCACCCTTTATCCATCCACCCAACAAATGATCTGATCTCTCCACCCTTCGTTTCAAACAACCACCCCCCACTCTCCTCTTCTTCCAACTAAACATCCACCAATTCAGCCCCTATTCATCACCCTTTATCCATCCACCCAAGAAATCATCCGACCTCTCCACCATCTCACAAAAAGCAACCACCCCCACACTCCCCTTCCTCAATAAACAGTTCAATAATAATTTATTCACCGCTCCTTCCAACCCCCCGAATCCATCCACCGTCCACCACACTACCCACCCATTCACCCAACTACACCCCCACCAACCCACTTACCAACAAACCAAC
>CM031610.1:38002556-38030056 GCA_018398815.1 Conus ventricosus | reverse complement strand
ATAATTACCTAGTAACTGGGTTGCTATGAAACTCTCTCGCAGTGAATGGCCCAACCAAGTTGTCCAAATATAATAATGGTTGATATAAATGTTTTTTGCCACCACACAAAAAAGGATAAATTTTGTCTCGAAAACCTGTGCAGCCTGCGACACACACAAGTATTTGACTAATTTGCCCAACTACTAAACCAGCTTTACAATAATATTATAAATAAATTAAAGTCACTAAAGTTTTGCTAGTGTTTTCTCCACACTGGTAGTCCACTGCACGACTGATGAATGCGGCTCCATTTCCTTGAGCTTGGAGAATATTGTTCAACGCGTTTCCTCACACAGCCCTGTTTGTGTCAACTTTCACTGCACCACTCGGCCTGTCACAGCAACTGAAAGAGTAAGCCCACGCTCTGTTACTTAGCACAGGTTGCCGTCACCAGCTAAGGAAGGTTATAAGGCACCAGCTAAGGCAGGATTGCAGGGAGTTATCTGTGGATCACATAAAGGCGCATCCCCACTATAGGGGAAATCTATCATGAAATTCCCATAGCACCTACTCATACTAATTTTCTTATTCATCTTGAGCACAAATCTGTGGGAGTCGAGTCACTTCAGTGAATTTTGTCTCTTGATATTTTACCTACTCCAATCACAAAGTATGCCCATAACCCCAATGGTAAAAAACTTTTATCCCATATGAAAACCTTGCATTAAGCACTTAGCATTTAGTCTAATTCTCCATTTGTATTAAAGGAAAGATTTCCAGCAGGAACTATAACAGCTTTTAACCCTTTATAACCATCGTGCCCACACAGTAGTACCAATCAAAGTCAACTTCTGTCCGACTTAAACACTCTTTGCCCGGTCCGATCCCACGGCCACTATTAAGTACTTTCCTTTGATAGCTGACACCTCAAAAAAAATACATGATGGCTTGCCAACACAATTGCAAGGTTAGGAACATGGTCCAAACATATTTAACTTGGGAAAACAGCGATAATATATGCTGTTTACTTATTGCTCTAAATAAATCTGTCGGGTCACGGTCACTGCCACTGCTGTAAACATCACTTGCAACTTTCTAGCCTATGTCCAATCTTGGTGCAACCACACCTAACACTTCACTCCCCCAAGAACACTTACGGGGTGTCAATCTTTGTTATATTGTATTCTTTTAGCTGTAATATACAGATGGGCTTGCTCCTCCTGTCTGTGCAATGACATAAGGTTGACAAACACATCATAATATAGTTGACATAATATCTTAAGATACAACTTTAAACAACATTTCAAACATTGGGCTGTTCCCCTGTTCAACTTCCTCGGACAGGTGTCAAAACAGTTTAGCAACCACACAAATACATATTATAATTCCTGGCCTGGCTTTAAGGCCTGCTAACAAGACTAACAAGATCTTACTGACTCTGACAGGTTCCAGTGGCTGAAAATTACTGTTCGATTCCACATGAATGAATGTACTCTTCTCATGCACAAAACTCCCTACCTTGATCTTACATGCCCAAAATTCATTTCATTCTTTACGTATCTAATCAACGCAACCATTACCTTTTTAATTACATAAAACACTTTAAGCCCTTCCCGGGCACTAACGCTGCCCCTTGCATGGCACCCAGACAGCTTCCGGACTCCAGCTGCCCAAATCAACCAATACAGTTTAGGATTTTCTTATGAGTCCCCGTATCCTGGTTCAATCCAACCACACCAGGTTTCAGATGATAGGATTACTAAAAATGTCTTCACTGAATTTTACCAAAAAGTACCTTGTACCATCACGTTGTCCGGCCCAACTCCGAGATGGGTTGTCCAGCGCACCAAGGCCACCCCCAGACCAGCAAGGTCTTCAGCACCATACCCACGGCAACAAGTCATTCACCCTCCAGGGTCTCGGGGACCAGGTTTCGGTTTAACTCAAATTGCTGCAACCACGTTTCATCCAACCAGGGTCTCAGGGTACACCGGTAGTTACAGTTTAACACAAACACAGCAACCAAGTCTTCACCCCTCCAGGGTCTCAGTGAACACCGGTTACTGTTTAACACAAACACAGCCAACCAAGTCTTCACAAATTTCAGTAACGACAGTCCTTCTACTGTACTACAACAGCGAGAAGATGCTATTACACAGAAACCACAGAATCAGTCCTCTCCAGGACTCTAGCAGCTCTGATATTACTCAAGCCGAACTGAACACAAAGGTTCATAAAAGGGGGTCACCAGGACTTTCAACATAGAAACAACATACATCGTCAGGAGACGTCCACTCTTGAAGCAGCTGCAAAATAACACTGAGCGACAGTTCAACCTTATCCCCAGCTGCTTTTCAGTCAATAACTTGGCTGTGGGATTGGACAATTCAACGTAAGGTCATCTATGACTGGGCAACTCTCTGTGAGAAGATACATGACATTTTCCACTTCCACGGACAAAACACTAAAAATGTTCATGATACTCCTAGCTCTCTCAAGCCGTGCTGTCACCCAGGTTATCCACTGACGCACACACACGCATGCGACGTGAGCGGAAATGTTCGACGGCCTACCCCAGCACATAAAGAGGTAATTTTTGACTCAAATGCGAACACGCACGATACGCTGTACTTGGAACATGAATCATTCCGCACATGCAGAAGTTCAATCATGAGTCGACTCCACTAGGATCTATCAGTAACATAGTATTAAGTAGGGCTCAAGTCGCAAGGTCAGTGAACCCTGACATACCCCTTCCAAGATTGAATCTTCGTAAACCCAAAAAAAATAAAATAATAATAAAAAAAAAAAAAAAAAAAAAAAAAACCCTTAATTAAACGACAGGTAGTACAATTGCTTTCCAACACTGTATGCTAGTAACACATACTTCAGATACCCTCCAATTCTACCCTGACTACTGAGGTAGTCAGCTGCGCCATTCTGATCTCCAGGGGTTAGCCTCAACCTTGAACTGGTAGGGCGCAGCTGTAGTGCCCACCGTGTAACCCTTCCACTAGTCGACCTTGACACCGGTCGAGATTCTGCAGGGAGAGTGATCCACTGTTTCACAAACTATGTACCGTACAGTACTGGCAAATTATTCACTCCCCACACCAGTGTAGCACTCCCTTCTCGACTGTGGGGTAGTTTCTCTCAGGCAGGCTAGTGCTTCTTGCTAGCACTTGCCAGTGGGTTGTTGCACACCCTCCTGTTCATGGTGTAGAAATGGCTCCGATCCTGTCTCAGATGCATCAGTTCGACATTACGAACTTGCGTCCGGACACTGGTAGCCTGCTCACAGGCGCGTGCACAGAACTTCTCTTGAGACTCTCGAACGTCTTCCCTGGCTTTCGGGTGTCCAGCGAAACTTTCCTTGGTTCTCCTCCTTGGTATCAGGTTGGTCAGTGGCAGAGCAATATAGGAGAACTGATGGGTTGTATCACGGCGGTTAGTAGCCTACAGGCCCTAAAACTACGCACAGGACCTGCTTTTGGTTTTCAGGTCTGGATGATTCCGGATCTTAGCCATCTTGTCTCCGTAGGCCAGTTCTTCCCTCCAAATACATTGTGTCCTAGGTAGCCGACCTCACGGCAACCGAGCTCTCAATTGGTTGGCCTTGCTGTCAGGTTGCACTCTCGCAGCATTCGGTTTAACTGTCCAAGCGCTATAGGTGTGATTTCGGAGTCTCTGTGGCCATACTGGTTGTCGTCGTTGTAGTTTTCTATCTTCTCTGTATAAAGGGGCAGCTTCAGCTTCCTATCATTCGTGTATAATTACCGCTCTGTGGTTCACTAAACCGTAGTACCACCCGCCACTGGAAACAACCTGAGGAGTGATGAATGTGTTTGGGTCGGTTATTCTTCAGCACAGGGATTTGCCAATTGCCTTATTAGCCAGATCGTTTTTGCTGAGGAAACTCTTTTGCCCAAGCTTTGCGATAGATAGTTAACCTCTGGCATTGGCTCCACAGTCAACACTCACGACCTTGTTTTAACGCTGTAAATCACGCAACGAAGAGGATCTTCCCGTCCTGTTTCTTAACAAGGTACAATGGGCGATGAATATGGCGACAGTGGACGTTCTATGTCCCTAACTTCAGCATCGACGCCACTTCATCTTTCACTGTCTTCTCTGTGCGTATGGTACAGTGGTATGGCTGTGCAACGCACAGGAATGGGTGTCTCGCAAACGGATATGAATTCTCATGGTTAGTCTGCGACGGTTAGGTCCGTAAAAGTGGGTAGCCATTGGTCAGCTCTCTGAGAGGGCCTGGGCGAACGCTGGGTCATCCGTTCCATTTTAAATCATCTGCTGTCTCGGTTGCCTCCAAGGGTTATCCAGAGGTATGTCCTTGGTTGTAATGGGGGTCACTACCTCAGTCTCATCCTCGCTACAACTGCCCTCAATGGCCGCCGTCTAATTTGGGTTTCTTCTTCCCTCTCCTTTGAATAGCTGTGAGGAACCCATTGGTCCGTTACAGTGTATCCCTGTCAGTTTTCCTATTGGTTGGTGTGACGGCTCGGATGCTGCCGAGGTGTGTGATGCTCTTCTCTCTCATTGTACTTTTTCAGGGGATTCGTATGGAATACCTTGGTGCCCCGTTCATTTGGAATTTGTTGTATTCCACTTCTACTAACCGATCTTCTACCCGGTTTGGTCTTTCATGTCAGAGGTCCAATTTTGTTGACTTCTGGTCGATACACTAAGTCTTGCTATCTGGGAGCCTGAATCTCCCCTGATATTGGCATTGCGGCTAAACTGGGCTTTTGTGTTCTCACCCGCTCTTGATCAGTGCATTCCTTCACGATTTAGCATGTGTCCGCGATCAGGTACGCGCTCTACGACGTATTCGGGGGGGGACTGCCAGTTCGAGTCTCGGGTTCTTCGGGTGCGCCAGGCTTCTCTTGAGGTTCTTCATCGGCCCTCTCACGTCTCCATTGAGCAGTTGAATGGCGAAAGCTGTGTGTTGCCTTGTGGTGCCTCACGATTTGCGAACAGTTGCAGCCGGAATCCAGCGGTCCATTTCTTTGGCTGTTCCATGGCAAGGCGTTTCAGCATCTTCTTCAAAGTGTTGCATTGAACGTTCCCACTAGCCCGTTAATTGGGCGTGTATAAGGAGTTGACGTCACTCCTTTGATCGCCGGAGTTGTGGGACCTCCTGCCTTAGTTCGTGGTGATTTGGGACACTCTGTATGAGGAGTACCACTGCGGGAATCCGGGTGTCCTTGACCAATTGGTGAACAAAGCCTCTGTACTGTTGCGTATCAATGTTACGGAGTGCTGTGGCTTCGGAGGTACCTAGTGGCATAGTCTTATTGGACAGATAAATCGGTCTACCCTGGACTGGGACGCTGGCACGACAGGCCCTACCAGTAAGATCCACTCCACTTTGTCAAATCGGATACCCTGCGACAGGAGATCCTCATAGGGGCACTGGTGGCACTCTACCTTTGTCTTTGGTCTTTTGGACATTCTGGGGCATGATTCTGCAGTATGTGCAGTCCTTATACACATCCAAGGCTGTAGAAAGTTCCGGCAGCACTTCTAGCTTTTGTTCGTTTAGTTCCCATGTGTCCTGCCATGGGTACATCATGATCCATCTTCATGACTAAAGCCTCATATGCTTTGGGAACACAAACTTGGGTTGTAGTTTAATGTGGCGTGGTGTACGTCCCTTCCGAGAGTCATCCTGGTCTCCTAAAGTAACACGCCTTGACCTGACCGAGCTCGTACACCATTCTCTGCGGCACGCGGGGGGGCGCATACTAACGTTGGTGGGTCTTCCTCCTGCATTCATTGTGCTATTGATGTCCAAACCTATGACTTGCTTTGTGACAGGCAGTCCTTGGTTGGTTCTCGCGGAGCTGCCTCTTGGCTGAGCTCGTGTGTCATGACAGCCATCACTGCTGTGGGATTCGCGTAAATAACTGGTACTTTCTGTGGTGCATCTTCCCACTCTTTTGCAGCCCAATTCCCTATTAGGACTGCTCACTGGGTTTCTTAAACTCAAGTACAACAATTTTGCCCTCCACGAAACGGTGACGATCTGCCCTTGGCACCGGTACCTATTGTACGAAGTGCCACTCTCAGCCATCTTCACATCCACCACCTTCCAATGTAGTATTCCGGGTCAACAGGGCTTCTTCCACTACAGTATATGTAAGGCTCCAGTGTCTCTCTTAGGACCTCTCACACTTCGGCCATTCTCGGATACCGTGCACCGTGGGGGTGTAATGCTTCGCAGCACAATTCATGCAGTGGGATGGTGTGCTTTCTGCTCGAGGCTCTCTAACTCGGCCATGGCAGAGTACTCTAGCCTCCGATGGTTTTGTTGCCTTACCCACCTGTGCTTCCTTTGTCACCAAGCCTTCTTTGTGGACACGACGCACTCAGGTGCCCTTTGTCGCCAGCACACCCAACACGTCATATCCCCCATCGGTCTTAGTCAATGACTGTGGTTGTTACTCCGCCCTCTCCTGGACAGGCCTATCCCTTTGAGCGCCGTCAATTTGGTGTTGCTTCTGTGTTGCGCTTGCCCCTTACTAGTGCCCTGATGCTGACCTCGTGTGAGCTAGTGCTCTCTGCACTCCTCATCGCTTCATGGCCTCTGCCTGGCGAGTAGCACATTGCAGCCACTTCTTCTGATCTTCGGTGATGATTCCTTTCCTTTTGATAAATATCGCTGAGAGCTGGTTTCTTATAGGCGCTCCCTGAAGGTAATAATATATAAGACATCATTAGGCTTACTTGGTCCTTGTCAGCAGTACTCACCACTGGGAGAAGAAACATGCACCAAGCCTGTCCAGCATTTCTCAAAATGTTTCAGCGACCTTCTTTTCCTTCTTTCTGAACTTTTGACGGTAGGCGTCTGCAGGTCAAGGCGAAAATACCTGAGCTACAAGCAGCTTTTTACTTCTGCGTAGACTCCAACTTGTCTTCAGGATAACATGTGGATAATGCATCCCTAGCTTCCCTTGGAGCAGATGCCACCAACTGAATGCCCTTGCTGTTGGATGCTAACCACACAGCTTGGCTACCTGCCTCAAATATGCTGTAGGTATTCGTCTACATCCTCCTAATTCTCTTCATTAGCTGCAGCTTGACGTGTTCCTATCGGGCCCTTTTCTCTTGCTCTAGCCGTCCTTCTCACTCTCTCATTATCTCTCTATTATTTGCATCTCTTCTTCCATTCTATCCTCGTCCTCAGTGCCTGAGTCCGCTTGATAGCATGCTCGCGCTCTCTTTCAGCCGCTGCTGCTCCACCTCATTGCTTGTTATTATACTTCCTCGCGCTTGAGCGCAAATTATTCCTTCTTGCGGCCTCCTCCTTCTCAAATGACTCACGCCTGAGGGCCTCATCCTTCTCAAATGCTCTCGGCGCTGTGGGCCTCCTCTTTTCCCTGAGGCATCTCGCTTGAGACGTTACTCTTCTTCCCTGGCTCCTTGCTTAAGCCGCATTTTACTCTTGCGAGCCTCCTCTTTTCCCTGCGCATCTCGCTTGAGACGTTAACTCCTCTTCCTTGCTCCTGCTCTTTCCTGCGCATCTCGCTTGAGACCGTAACTCCTCTTCCTTGGCCTCGCGCTTTCTTAAGCCGCAAGTCTTCCGCCCTTGCGAGCCTCCTCTTTTCCCTGCGGGCCACCCGTCAGGCGTTCGGCCTACAAAGTCCGCTATACTCCCCTCCCTGTTACCATGCTTCGACCTAACCGAATTCATTTTGTCGGCCAAGGTGTCCTGCTGTTGCTCCCGCATAAATTGCTTCACTACCTACGCTGCTCCTTAATACCGGAGCCGTAGCCGCAGGGGTAGGAACTTCCTGAGCCCTTGGCCTGTTGTGAACGCAAAACTTAACGGTCACTGGGTAGGCAACATACTGAACTAAGCAAGATAGCTAACGCCCTGCGTGATTGAACCATACATTTTGACAACGTTGATATACACTATATTGTTTTTAGATCTGCAATCCCTGGTACCTATAGTAACTGTACTGAACTAAACCCTAGGTACAATCAACCATGCAAAGATTACCACACTCACGGCCCGCTTTCATAAACTTTCATATGATGTGGAGTCACATTCATCTAAAAGTCCACCCTTCCAGAGGAAACTAATCGCTAGATACGCAAACCGAGAACAAAACCGACCCACGCTGGATTGTCAAATTAACTTAAGACTGGACCTCTTGCCAACAGCTGACAACGCAATGTCAAATCCAAACACTGATCAACCAAACTTGCCCCCTTCTGGCCATGCCACCAACATCTGGTCGACCACCAATTACCTACAAACTAATTGGCATATAAAGTGTAATAGCTGTTTTGTTTCCCACCAATTGGCAGACACAAATAACAAGTATTTTCTACAACAAATGCCAAAATAAATAATTATTTACACTACGTGACCCATGACAAAACATAACATTACAGGCATTGCACAACAACTTACACCTACACGGCAATAGCAGGTCTTACAACGCCTGAGTGCTTGTTGTCTATGCCTCCCACCTTACTAGCACGCACCTTCCAACACCCCTGACTACTCTGAGTTCCTAATGTTTACACTCAGAGTGAATCTGTTGCTTGCCTGAGTTCCTTAACAACTTCTTGTAAACCAACCCTCCTTATAACTTATTACTCCTACTACCCCACTAATGTGTACCCCGCATCTCCACCATCTTCAGGCTCGCTAAACACCCTGAACAACTAGGGGGACAGACAGGACTTACAGACCTACAATACCTAACGCCCAACTCAAATAAGAGGCAGTCAGAAAACGATGAAAGTTCACACATGTATAATTTCATTCTAACCACGGACACCGCGGGTCCATAACACTGAATTTCCACTTACTACCCACACAATCACTTTCTCTCAACTCATCATTTTCAACCACTTTAACCAATTCGCACACAGATTTCTAGCACAAATCTCCCTGCACATCCAAACTAACACTCAGTCATGGAAAATTAATTATCTAACCTTAATTCGGGTCAAATCCCAATGTGCCAGCCTGTGTGGGATGCATCGCTACATGCAATACAGCTCACACGATCCGAATAACACTTGCTCATTGGCCCACACTGGCTCTGTGAATCGAGACTTACTCAACAAATTCACTTACCGGCTCATTCACATGCCAGCACAGGGGATTGAACTCCGACACAATGTCAGACCAAACACCAATTAGATTGCCCAAAACTACAAATTTTGTAACCACAGTGACAGACCCATTCATGATTAGTATGCACAAAACTACAAACAATTCTGCAATGTTCACACATTTCAGATTATTTAAAACGGGTCACATTCCAAAACCCCACTGGGCACTTTTAAAGCTCGGCAAGACCAATTAATAACCTAGTAACTGGGTTGCTATGAATCCTCGCCAGAAGAATGGCCCCCCAAACCAAGTTGTCCAACATATAAAAATGTTGATTATAAATGTTTTTTGCCACCACACAAAAGGAAATATTTGTCTCGAAATACAATGATGCAGCCTGCGACAAACACACGTAATGTCTAATTAGCAACAACTAAACCAGCTAAACAATATATTACTAAATAAATTTAAAACGTCACTAAAGATTTTGATAGTGTCTTTACACACTGGGTAAGTCCATGACGACTGATGAATGGACGGTCATTCCTTGATCCTGGAAATTAATGTTCAACGCTGTTACCTCAACACAGCCCTGTTTGTCGTTCACATTCACATGCACACTCGGCCTGTCTCAGCAACTGGAAGAGTAGCCCTCGCTCTGTCACTCTAGACAGGGATCCCTTCACCAGCCTTAAGGCAGGATTACAGGCACAGCTTAGGAGGATTGCAGGGGAGATATCTGTGGCACATTACAGGCGCATCCCACTAAGAATCTATCATGATCCCATAGCACCCTACACTTTCTAAATTCATATTCATCATGAGCACAACCTGTGGGGAGTCGATGTCATCAGTGATTATTCTGTCTCTTGTCTATCTAACCTACTCCAATCACAAGATGCAACCAATGGTAACGTTATCCAAATGAAAAACCTGACATTAGCACTTAGCTTTAGTCTAATTATACTTTTGTATATAAAAGGAAAGATTTCGACAGACGATTACTCAGCTTACTTTACAAACCATCAGTGACCACACAGTAGTACACAATTCCAAGTCATAATTTCAGTCCGACTTATACACATAGGCCCGGTCCGACTCCCGGCCTTATTAAAGTACTTTCCATAGATTGCAGAACCTATAAAAATAAACATAGCATGGGCTTTCCCACACAATTCCAATGTTAGGAACATGGTCAAAAAAATATGTAACTTGGGGTAAACAATGAGATAAAATATGCAGATACTTATTGCCCAAAATAAATCTGCGGTCACGGTCACTGCCACTGCGTAAAATCACTTGCAACGTACAGCTATGTCCTAAACATGGGGCAACCAACACACACTCATCAATACCCCAAAACACTTCCGGGCTTGTTCAATCTTTGTTAAAATTGTTTTTAGCTGATATTATCCAGCTGGCTTGACTCCACCTGACGCCTGAAGCAATGCACATAGGTTGACATATCACATCATATTAAAGTTGACACATATTGATCATATAACTACTTACAAAACCAATACAATTTCAAACAATGGGCTGTCTCCCTGATCAACTTCCAGACAGGTGTAACAGTACTAGCAACCACACAAATTTACATATTTAATTCTGGGCCTGGCATTAAAGCCTGCTACAAAAGACTAACAGTCTTACTGACACTGGACAGGTTCCAGTGGCTGAAATTACTGAACGATCACATGAATGAATGTCTCACACATGCTCAAAACTCCCTACCTTGTCTTACATGCCAAATATTCATATCTTCTTTATAACTACTCAACGCAACCATTACACTTGTTAATTACAAAAACCCATTAGCCCTTTCACTGCACTAATCGCAGCCCCTTGCCTGGCACCTCGACCAGCTTCCGGCCTCCAGCTCTGCCCAAATTTAAAACAATACAGATTAGGATTTCCTTCTGAGTCCCCCGTATCCTGGCTAATCCAACACACCATGTTCAGATGATAGGGTGATTACTATAAATGTCTACACTGAATTTTACAAACGTTACCTTGAACCTTCACGTGTCCGGCCCATCTCCGAGATGGGTTGTCCAGCGCCACAAGGCCACCCCCAGACCAGCTGTCTACAGCACCCAACACGGCATCCATGTCTTCACCCACCGGGTATAGGAACACCGGTTACAGTTTAACACAAATGCAGCAAACTAGTCTTCTCCCCCACCAGGGTCTCAGGAACTCGGTTTCAGTTTCAACACAAAATCTGCAACCATAGTCTTCACCCCACCAGGGTTCATGAAACAACGGGTACAGTTTACACAAACACAGCAACCACGTCTTCACAAATTTTCAGTAACGAAGTCCTTCTACTGTACTTCCATACGCTGAAAGAATGCAATTACAAGGTAAACACAGAATCAGTCTCACCAGACTCAGGGGCAGCTCTGCTAATCCTCAAGCCCGATCCCTGAACAATGGTTCCTAAAAAAGGGTTCACAGGACTTTAAAATAGAAACACATTCAACGTCAGAGACTTCCACTCTGAAGCAGCTGCAATAACACTGAGCGACAGTTCTCCTAATCCCCTGCTGCTTTACAGTCATGACTTGGCTGGATTGGACATTCAACGTAGGTCAACTATGGACTGGGCAACTCTCAGTGAGGATGATGCTTGACCCAATTTCCCACTTCCACGGACCAAAACACTTAAAAGTTCAAGATTTCCTCCCTACTCCTCCCAAGCGTGCGTCACCCAGTTATCCACTGTCGCACCACACACGCATGCGACGTGAGCGGAAAATGTTCGCCGGCTCTCCCCGCACATTAAGAGGGAAATATTGACTCTAATGCGAACCACGCACGATTACGCTGACATGGACATGATCATCGCACTTGAGAATTCCAAACATGAGTGATCACTAGATCTCTTCGTAACTTAGTACATACATGTACGGGCTCAAGTCGCTATGTCAGTGTAACCTGACAATGTCTGTCTGTCTGTCTGTCTCTCTCTCCTCTCTTTCTCGCTCTCTCTCTTCTCTCTCTCTCTACTCGCTCTCTCTCCTCTCCCTCTGTTCTCTTCTCTCTCTCTTCTCTCTCTGCTCTCTCTGTCTCCTCTCTCTCCTCTCTAGTGTATGTGTGTTAAGCCAAGCGGTAAGTGACCCTCTCATGTGAGAAACGAGATTTTTTGGTTCGAGGATCGAGTTTAGTACTGGTCAGGTGTTTCTGAGGTTCCTTTGTTTGAGCTGTCAGGACGGGTACAGACTGTGCTACGGTTTTCTGTTCAATTTTCTGTGTCATGTATCCTCACAACATACCCACACAATGGCTAAAAATGAATGTTGATCGGGATGGCGACACGTGTTGACCGTTTCCAACATACAAGGGGATAAAAAGGAAGGGAGGAAGAAAGAAAGTAACAATAGGGGACACCACCCAACCCCAACACACGCACACACCACACGCACGCACGCACGCACGCACGCACGCACTCACAGATGTACAACACGCACATTTTTTAAACAGAACATACTCGTTTGGAGCATGGAAACGCTCTAAAACGTAGTTGGTGGAGTGGAAAAGGCTTGGATGACTCTCCTTTCTTTACGGCCTTTTCCACCCTAAATATAGATGTTGAATACTTGTTTGACGAAAATCTCATTAATTTTTTGGGCGGATGTGAAGGTTAAGCACACCTGACAATCAAGTCTTGTGGAAAATCGGCAGCCATGATGAGTGCCAGAGGCCTCAGGAGAGGCAAGGACCACTGTAGAGGGAAGCCCTTCGCCCGACAGGAAAAAACAAGAAGTATGTACGGATGAAAAAGAATAAAATCATAATGACGATGCGGGTAAAGTGTAGTGTAGAGTGTGGAGAAGGGAAAAATAGAAATAAACAGACGAAGAAAGAAAGAAAGAGAGAAATGAAGAAAAGAAAGAAGGAAAGAAAGAAAGAGAGAAAGAAAGAAAAAAAAAAGACAGAAGAGAGAGAAGGAGGAACAGGAGCTTGAAAAAAAAACAAACCCAGACGACAACAGAACTGCATTATATCCAAAGACACCGGACTGGATTTCAGCTGGTCGGTCCTCCTTGCAGTTTTTATTGGAACGAATTGACTGACTCGTTAGCGAAACAAGATGCATCAGAATGTGCCGGTGAATAGCTGACGTTTAGTCGGTCCTTATCATCCTTTAAAAATTAAATCACTTGAGTGCATACACTTTTTTTTCAGTTAAATTCGAAAGACTATCTTGCTCAAGAAACACTGGAAGTATATTTCCGAGCACGCGTAATTGCTAGAAATATGAAGTATTCCAAAATCGTTTATGAGGCACGCGTACTTGGTAAAAATATGAAAAATTTCCTAGATATATCTTGCATTTCGTATTTCTCTTCGGTATATATTCTAAAGAAACAGATTTAACTAAAACAAGGATGTTCAGCGTGTCCTGTATGATTGTTAGCGATCTGTAACATTCATGGATGAAGCGAACTATCAGTCTTTCATGGGAAAAATTGTGACATTTGGTTGTGTTTAAATTTGTGCTGTATTATAGTGTTAATGTGTATCTATTGCAGTCACGTTATAATGCGTAGTATATTAAACGAATGATGAGAAGAAAGCAGAACAACGAGAAAGAGAAAGTTGACATGAGAAGCGCGAAGACGTCACAAAGTGATCAAGAAAGAAAAGGGTAAAGAATTGATAAAAAAGAAGTTAACAAGGGAAGAAAACGAATGATACGAAAACGGATAGGTCGTAGAAGGGAAAGGAAAAAGTGAAAAAGGAAGTGATAGGAAAAGGAGAAGAAAGAGAAAGACGACAATGGAAGAGCAAGAAAAATAAGAACCAAATTGTAAAAAAGAAACAAAGAAACAACTATCTGGATTCGCTCTTCGGTCCGGATCCGTACGAAAACGAAGTGGTTCATCCATAAACAAATACAAGAACAAATAGAAGACAAGTGCCAGGGTTGAAAGAATCCTGAACTCGCTCATGAAATCCGGATCTGATGTAATGCTACAGAATCACTCTATGCAGGAAGAATTACAATAGACTTTATGGCACACAGCAGCTCACTTTGAAAACAACCGTAGTGCCTGTGGCGCATGCCGTGAACACTGTCTTTACCACGTACACATACATCACTACTCCAGCCCACGCGGACTTCGCTACCTTCGAGTATAAACAGTACCCTGTCACGCTGAAAACGCTGTCATAGAAAAGTACAGTAGGGGTACGGAGAAGAGGGTAATTTGAACTCACTTCTGCAAGTTGGAGAGATCATTTGGAGCAGTGTCTGTTGAGGTTCTGCCCCCCCCACTTCCCCCCACGCCCCAGTACTCCCTTCTTCCAACAAAAACCAAACGGACCTTGAAGAATTTCTGTATCTGTAGATATTATTGGGGATACATTTTGTATTCCCCCCCCCCCCCCCCCCCCCCCCCCCCCACCGAAAATTAGTGGGGAACGTCAAAGCAAAGTCTTTGGAGGTATTGGTTTGGAAGAGTTAGGAATGGTGTATTTTGCTTTCGTAGCTAGTTAAGCGTGTTGGCTAGAGTTCCTATCGCAAGAAAATTGCTTTTGAGCGTAATGCGGAAAAACAACACCACACTGTTCAAAGCGTACGCTGTACGCACTACGGTAGTGCTTTGGGTCGCGGTGGTGTTTAAAGTGCGTTACACCAGACCAACATGAAATCGATTCGTCTTTAAGCCACATCATTTCATTAAGTTTCATTAAATTCATTTCTGTAGTTTATGTGCAATATTGTTTACAAATACACAATATGTGCAATCTTGTTTACAGACAAACAATCCGTGCAATTTTGTTAACAGACAAACCGGCTGGTAGAGAAACAATCACGACGAAGCACCCAGAAGAGTTTAATCATGGATGGTGGTGGGCTACAGCTCCGCTTTAAATTTTTTTTTTTAAAGAACTCTGTCACAAATAATAGACATTGACAAATACATTTTTCTGTCGAAATGTCAACATTGATTCTAAAGGTAAAGAATAACAGAACGAGGCGGAGACAAACAACTACCTAGCAGAGAGTAAGTGCGGGAAGAGTTGCCTCTCTGGTTCAGTGTAGTGCATCTACCAAGACGTTCCGCACTCGTTTTTTTCCAGAAGCTGACTCATCTTTCTTCGTATCCCAATAGCAAATGTCTCCACTCTCCCCTTCCTCCTCCTCCTAACATCTCTGTTCTTATCCTCCTCACCCCTTCACCCCTCCCTCCCCTCTCCAGCTCCTACATTTTTCTTTTCGAAGGGAAATCTCCCTCGAAACAGCAGCGTTTTTTTTCTTTTTCTGTTCACGTCGGAATGTCTGTTGTTTTTCCTGTTTTTGTTGTTGTTGTTGGTGGTGGTTTTGCAGCTGCTGCTGTTGTACTGTTGCTATATTTTTGGGTTCAGGTTAAATTGTTCGAAAGGGGTACGTGCACAGCTGTAACAGAATTTTTTTTTTCTCCGACTGCAACACCAGTTTATTCCCATATTATCGATGTAGCATCGCACGTACTTAAATCAACGAGACACAGATTGCATCCTCTAGTTATAACCCCCCCCCCCCCCCCCCGACAAATAAACAGCAGATTAGTTTAGATAAAAAAGAATGATGTTAACAGTCATGATGCAGTAGAAACCGACACGCGCTGACGCACATGAAATAAATGTTTGATTTTGTTAAGTCATCTTTAACTTTTATTTTTTCGATTTTTTAAGCATGAACCTAAACAACACAGAGCGCAGATAAAGAACTATGACACAATATGAAAAATTAAAGCAGAAGCCAGTTCCTAGAAAAAGATTAAAATTAGTAAATGATAGATTGCCTAGTGCATGAATGTACTCTTACAATATCAAAATTTTTAAAAAGGGAAAGAGTAGAAAATTTAAAGTGTTTATACCAAAGTATTTTTTTTATACGAAGTGCTATTTCGAGTTTCACTGACCTCCCTAGCTAGTAACCGGCTTGACCTTTCAGATCGTGAACCAGCAGACCGGTCGTTGACTCTCCCGAGAATGTACAGTCCGCTCATGTAATGTCAGAGCAAAAGGAAAAGCGTGTTCTCTGAAACAATTGCCATCCTTAAACAAACAGCATTGTTGTGTTCAGGTCTTAGCGAGTGGGTTTCTTCTTGTCCCTCTCCCAACCTCCCATCAATGCCCTCACACACGTTTACACACACCACGCGCGCGCGCGCGCACACACACTCCACACGCACGCACTCACGCACACACACACATGCGTGGCCCCACACAAACGCGCACGCGCACGCACACACAAAGCACACACACACACACACACACACGCACGCACGCACGCACGCACGCGCGCACGCACGCACACACACACACACACATACACACACACACACACACACACACACACTTTTCCCTTTCCCTCCATTCCACCCTTTCTTCCTTTCTTATTTGAAAGGTTGATTGATTGTATCTTATTTTGTGAACAACGCACTTTCAAGTATCGTTTTTGTTTGTTTGCTTGTTTGTTTTACTTTTTTTTTTTTTTTTTTACACATATGCATGGACGCGCGTTTTCCGCGCCCCGCACCACGAAAAATTTCAAAAGAGGCTTGTCCCCGGCCTACAAAAACATGCGCATGCAATTGTACCCCCAAAACACCAAAATGATTTACCGTTCCTGCTTGGGGCGCACACAGACACACATACGACACACAAAGGAGCGACAGGCAGGGCACACCACACAGAACACAGAGGCAGACGGGAAAAGACAGGGACAGCTGACCAGAACACACACACACCCCACCACACACAAAACACACACGCAGAAACCAACACACACACACCCCAAAAGGGATTGACGGGACTGACAGTTTTTGGGTTTTTATTTTCGTGGATCTTAAGTTTCTGTGTTTGTCTGTGTGTCTGTCTGTCTGCCCCGTATATTCTCCCACACCACACCCACACACACACAAAAACCACAAACACCACACACACACAAACCCCGGCGGCTTCGGGAAAATTATAGAAGGGATGATGTGCGGTTTTTTAATGGGAAAGTCGTCACTTTCAGTCCTCCCCCTGGCCCAATGACTCTCAAAGCACTTTAAGTTTTGAAAAATACTAGCCAAATTTAGCGCAGTGATTTGCTGGGAAAAAAACAACAACAACATGAAAAAGAAACGAAAAAAAGCAAAAAAAAACAAAAAATGGGCCCCAATTTAAAAGTTGGTCGATTGTTTGAAAAGTGTGATAATGGATTTTTTTGAAGTTTTCATTTTTTTCTCCTCGCCTTCTTTTGTGCCCCTTGCATTTTTAGCTTTTTGTTGCTGGTGTTCTGAAAAACCCATTCGAGGTAACCCGCTTTCCTCTTGGGGTTTCTTCACGGGTCTGTTGTTTTTGGGAAACACGTCGGGAACTTTGGGGAATGAATGAGGGGCAGAGGGTCCTGGATGTTGGCACCAATTTCCCCCCTTCTTTTTGGGGTGTACAGACTGGGGGGACTTTTTTATAAGACCCCATTTTTAAATGAGGGTTTGAGTCCCTTCGGGCAAGAACGATGGGACCGTAAGGGGAAAGTAAAGGCTTTTCCGTCCACCCTTCATTTTTTCCACGGGTGAAATTCAGAGGTTTGTTTTGATTAAACAACTGAATTTAATTAAGTATAAATTAAAGATGATGATGATCTGCGGTGAATTTTGTCGTAGGGTTTGCTTTGTTTGGGGTTTCCGTTTGTTGCCTAGGGAAATGAGTTCAAAATTAAAAGAAAAAAATCTGCACATACACCAATAACGCAAAGTTCTGCCCTTTTCCCTTTTACTTTTTGCAGTAGCCGAAATAGCTGTCTGCTCGTGCTCAAAATATCTTCCGGAGGATACCCCACAAAAAAAAATTTTAGCCCGAACAAGATAAATTTTATGTAAAAAAAAAATTTTCCTGAGTTTTGTTAGGGGCGTGCTTGGATTTGGAGGGATGGGGTTTATGGGGAAGGGCACCCCGCTTCACGGAATTGTTTTAGCTTTCCCGGGATTTCCGTGACGTTCAAAATTTCCCTTTTCCAGACTCGGTAAGGTGGGACACACAGCCCTTTCCCTCCCGACAAAGGGGTTTTGGGGGTTTAAAAGACGTGTCCCGAAGGTTTGATGATGAAGGGGAAAAGTGGTGTAAAAAGGAGTGGGAATAATCGGGTTTAAGATAAAACCAAAGCCTTTCCCAAGATAACAATTGTTTGGGATTTTCCCCCAACTATGGTGGACATCCCCTTTTCCATCCTTTTCCAAACGTTTTTAAACACATTTTACAATTGCACTAGTTGTTTTCTATCATTTAAAATTTGGATTTTTTTTAAAAAATTTCGCTTTACGTTAAAAGCTAATCAACAAAAAAGGGAAAATGTATACGAATTTCAAAATTCTCCCTTTGGGACTGAGTTTTTTCCCGCCAAGGTTTTGTGCTTGATGAAATTAAATTTTATTTAATCCTTAAAAGGGATTTAAATCAAAGGGGCTTTTTAAATTTATTTTTTTCGGGTATCACTTAGATCCACAAAAGGGGGCTTCGTTATAATTTGGGAACTTTTTAGGGTTCTTTTTTTTTACTAAATCTGCTTTCCCAAACAAACATAAATTTTTAAAAATTATGGTTGCATAAAAAGGGTTTGAGCTGAAATAAAATTTTTCAAAATTTTTGGGAAATTATTACAGGGCCCAAAACGATAGGGGAAATGAGGAAAAACAGATGAAGATGACACCCTCTACGATCAATCTTTCGGGTTGCCGGTAAACCGGGAAATTTTTAAATTTCGAGAAATTTTAAAATTGATCGCCCCCACAAAATTTTTTTAAAACTGGTTTTTTTGTGCCTTTAATGCGATTATGTTGAAATAGTTTTTTGGTTGCTTTACGAAAAAAAAATTGTTTTTTTAGACCTATTTACCGAAAACACCCCTTTGGGGGCCCCCCCAGTTTTCGACTCGCCCACGGAACGTTGGATCTTTTGGACTCCCCCCAAAAAAAAGTTGCTTGGGGTTGCTGTCGAAGGGCCTGTGGTCCCCCCTTAAAGTCCGGCCTAGACAAATGTCTTAAAAAGGGGTTATTGCTCTTCAGAAAATTTTGGCCCTTTTTTTACGGAGCCATTCCAGGGACCCCCGGGGGTGTCCAAGATGGTAGGTTTTCCCAAACGGTTTACTATCTACCGAAATGCGGGGGACGGGAGACATATTTCCATTTGGACAGTCGTGATTGGTCGTAGGGAGGGTTTTCGATGCCCAAACAATTGTAAATCATTTTTTTTTTAAATTTAAAAATTCCCAAGTCTGCATGACGCTTGAAATTATAAAGGGTACGGGCCCCTGAAGAAAAATCTAACAATTGGTTTTGCCCTTTTTGGACATAAAAAATTTATTAATCCAGCCCCAGGGGGAATAGACGTCATGTACCCGTTTTGCGTCATTTTTTTAAATGAAAATAAACCCGAGTTATGAATGAAGGGTCCCCAAATCCCCCCCTATTTTGCAAAAAATTTTCCTATTTTAAGAAAAAACACTAAAAGGGGGACAGTTTTTTAAATTTAAGTCAAATACAGGTTTTTTTAAAAACTTTCAATTTTGAAAACTTTTTGTTTTCTCAATTATTTTCATTTGCTTTTGGGAGGTTTTTCCAGGTCCTTTCACTCTTCAAAAAATTTCACTTACTCATGTAGTTTTCTTGAGTACGGAAATTGATTCCCTCAACAGGGTTCCCCTCCCAAGTCTCAGAAGCGATTAGAAAAAATCTCAAAAAAGTTGGGGACATCTTTTGATTTTGGGGGCATTTCAAAAATTTTCTTTCTTTTTTTTTTTCCCCCCCCCCTTTGAACTTGGCATTTGGGTTTTCTTTTTCCCAAAAGGGGAAAACGTTTGAAATGATATTGTCGGGCCGAAAAAACAATTTTTCCCGCTCTGCCCTTCCTTTCCCCTGGTCAAAATTTCTTCAGATTCCCCCCTCCCAAAACAATGCGCCCTTTCTTTGTTATTTAAATTTCCTTTCTTTCCAAAGTTTTTCTTTGGGAGAGGGAGGGGGTTTGTTTTTCCCCTTTTGCCTTTTGACCCCTAAATCTTTTTAACGCTGGATTGACTCTTCTGGAAAGGGTTTTGTAGGGTCCTTTTCCATTTTAAACTGGAGCTTGTTATGTTTCTGTGGAAGTAGCACAAATTCTTTTTTTCCCCGGAAGAGTTGTCTCATTTCTTTTTCCCTTTTTGTAGTGCTTGCTTGTCGCCCGGCGGGCCTTGTCCGTTTGGTCACGAGTATCTTTTTTTGTTTTTTGGGAACCTCTCCTTCAGATCGAGGGACAAAATTCCCCCCTTTTTGTTTTGCGTTGTCTCCCGCTCCTGGTCTGCCATATTTGTTTTGGGGACCGGCTTGGTCCCGAAAGTTTTCCCCCAAATATAATAGTTAAAATTGGGGGAAAAAATTGGGATTCTTGGGGGCGCTTCCCGTAAGGGGAACAATATGCGGGAAAAGAAATCTGTCCCCCCTTTTGGGTTATTTTAACAAAGTTTCTTCAGCGGGACCTTAAACGTGCCTTTAAAAATCTTTCCACGAGCCCGTTGGTCTGAGCGGGGGGTAGGGCGTTTTTTTGGTTTGATACCTTTAATGTTAAGAGTCTTTTGCCCTTTTGGGCATTGTCCCAAAAAGGAAAATTGACTACCTCTGTCCGTGAGAATTTGTGTTGGTTTCCCCACTCGCGCCCAGATTTCCCAAAAAGCTTCAGCCACTGCTTCTGTGTTGATGTTAGGGGAGTGCTTTTTTTGCCTCTGCGGACGACCGTAGAAAATCGAGGCGGTGTTTAAATGTACTCTTCCCCGATGATGAAAGGGGGGTTTATGGGGGCCGATGTGTCCCCTGCAACACGATGGAACGGTATTTTGATCAGCGGCCTCCGCCTTTAACTGGCGCTTTCAATACTTTTTTGCCGATCTTTTTTGGGCACGTTTGCAAGACGCACAATTTCTTTTGACGTCAACCCTTTCCCCTCCTGGCCAAAAGAAAATTTATGTAGGAGACGCTCTTTCCCTACGCCTTACACCCAGGGGGTCCAGAAAATAGGGAGGGCATGAGCTTCTTGCAGTACGGGAGTCTTTAGTTTCCTGGGTACCACAAAAAATTTGGGGATGCTGGGGTTTGTTGGTGTTCGCACCTTCCCATATAGTATTCCCCTTTTTGGTCTAAAAAGGGGGTTTTTTTCAACACCTGTTTTTTCTGGTACGTGGGGGTTGTCTGGTTTAGGGCCCCAATCAAAAACTTTTGATGTTGGGGGCTTTTTTTCTGTTCTTTCCTTCCCAACCCCTTTTCAGGGGATTCAAATTTCTGCATGTTGCTTTTTGATCTTTAGCCCGGGTTTTACGCTTGCCGGGAACTGCTGCCGTTGGATGGGGATAAACGTACGGGTACCCTTAATGATCCCCCCTCTTTCTTGCTTGGTGTATTTTCCCAACATTAAATGGGGAAACGGGTTTTTCCATAAAAAGTACTTTAGTCTTGTTAAAAGTAGGGGGTTCCCTATGTTTCACTCGCCAAAGGAAAGATTTGTTTGACTGATGCGATGCCAGTGATTCCTCTTTTTTTTGACCCGTTTTTAAAAATGTATTTGGAAAAAATAAGTCTTTTCCCCCCGATCGTCATGGGTTTTTGCCTGTATCTCTCACCCGCATCCACCCTTTCTCCTTGACTTTTTTACCGTGCAAAAAGGGATTGAATCCCCATCCCTTTACAACTATCACACAACTGTTGATCATCTTTTTAGTTGACACTGTGCAGCCGCTGTCGTAGTGACATCGCTTGTCATTTCTCTTTTTTTGGGACAATCCCTTTGGTGATGGGGGCCCCCACATCTGTTAAATTTTATTGGAAAACGATAATTTTTTCCCGTCGTTTTCCTCCCCCGTTTAGGTTTCGGGTCCCCCAGGCTTAATTCCCCCCTTCCGAGGGTTTTCCCTTTTGTGGGGCCTCTGTTAAACACTTTCCCGGGCCTTTCCCCGTTTATCAGGTTTACCCCTCCGATAACTCCCCTCCACAAGGGTTTGTCTTTCAAAATTTGATCTGCTGCTGCAAAGCTTCCTTTCCAGTCTGTGGATCTCTCTCCCGGGCAAATCTCGCCCGTCAAAAGGCAATGCTTTTCCCGAAACTTCCCCTAGGATTAACATTTCTTTTTTTTAAACCTTTTCTGTCCTGTTTTGGCAAATTTTAACCACCTCTCTAGCCACATAGACAAACGATCCCCTAGTGACAAAAACCCCTTTCAAATTTCCCCTTTGCGTGCGGGACGAAATTCTGTTGTAATGACCCCGCACTCAGTTGATACTTTATGCAAAAATGCCTGTTTGATGGGGTTTTAGTCCGCCGGGCTCTGCCGGGTAGTTTTAAATACGTTTCCCCAGCTCTGCCCTTTATAAAAGGAGCTAACCTTTGGGACCCCCCTTCCTCCTCATTCCATTTCCCTTAATGACTGGGCCAAACCTTTTTAAACTGGTCAAATAGGGCTCAAGGGCGTCCTTGTTTCTAAGTAAGGTAAAATTGACCTTGCCGGGGACTTCGTTTGAAAAATGGAAATTGGGGCGCTTTGCACTTGGTTGAGCTTCCCCCATGCTTCCTGCTTTAAAAATCTAGCTAACTTAGCTGTAATTGTTCTCGGCCTCTTTTTTCACGTTCCTTTTCGTTTCGTTTTCCTTTCTTTTTTCCGATCTCTTTCCTCACTTTTCCCTTTTTCTCGTTCTCTTTCCTCACGTTCCTTCTTCGGGTTTTTCTTTCCTCACGTTCCTTTTCCTTAATGTAAAAAAGCGTGTTTTTGCTCCTTTTTTGGCCCAGCTCTAGTGCCCCGGTTTCCATTGTCGGAAAATGCCCACTAGTCTGAATTTTTGAGACTGTCTTTCGTAGTGGCAGAGCCGGGGTCGGGGTTTCCTGGGCGGCATGTCGCTACCCCCTGCAAGGGCTGATGTCCCTTTAAAAAATTTAAAAAGTACAAAAAAACGCGGGGAAAAACCGGGAAAATCGTCCGCGTTAGGCCAAACCCAAAATTTTTACACCGCTCCCAAAAAACAGAGTGTTTTGGAAAAACTTTTTCCCCCAAGACTGGGAAACACACTACACAAACCCCCCCTTTTATAAAAAAATTTTGGGGTTTAAAAAAAACTCGAAACCCCAAAAAACGGGGATTTAAAAAACGTCAACAAACCAAAAACGGTTTCAAAAGCTACGGAAGAACGTGCTAAATGACGAACGGACGTGGGTGAAAAAATATTCCAATTTGTAGTTCCCAAAAAAAAAATACGGGCGCCGCAAAATAGCCCGGGGGGCCACGTCGCAACCCCCCCGTTAATAGCTTTTTGTTGAAATGCCGTTTTGAGTTTTCAATACTTTTCTCTAATCACTGTGTCCCAATCCGCAAAATTCAACACCACTGCCAATTCCAAAAACAGTAAAGTTGGGTTGCACTAAAATGGCAACTTTTAATTTAAATCTTTTCCCCAACAGATTAGTAAAATAGATTAATTTAAAAAGTTAAATTTTGTCGTGGTAAATAAGAAGTGAATTGGCCCAAAGGGGCGTTACTTTCTCTTTTTCTGTTTCTGGGCCTTTTCTAAAAATTAGGAAAATTTAAAGAACCCAAAAAGCGTCCGGACTAACGAATAAAAGTAAATGATTTACGAACAAAAAGGTTTAAATTTTTTAAATTTTTTTTTTTTTTTAATTTTATGTTTTTTTTTGGTTTAAAACAATATAATAGGGTCTTTGAGCACACCGCCCAACCCCCCATGGAAAAAAAAGTGAAAGGGTTTCGGCCTACAATTCTTGCCTGCGTCATGACCTCCAGGTTCTTTTTAGATCGAAAGATCCCCGGGGACGAGGCCCCCCCAAAAAATTGTGACGGTTTTTTTAAAAAGGGCCCATTCATAAATGATGGTTGAGGGGCTAGGAAGAACGTTAACGTTTGTAGGAAAGTTTAAGCTTTCGGCCCAACCCCTTTACTTTTTTTCCCAAAATGTAATCAAAGGGTTTGACTTTGGGTTCAAAAAAATGGAAAAAAATTAAGTAGGGAAAAAAGATGATGATGTTTTGCGGTTTTTTTGGGCGTATGGGTTTCTTTGTAAGTTGTTTTCCGGTTTTTTGCCCATGAAATGGTTACATTTAAAAGAAAAAAATCATGCACATACACCCCAAAAACGCAAAGTCTCTGTCCTTTTCCCTTCATTCTTGCAGTTTGACGAATATAGATGTTTGCTGTTTCTACAAAAATCTTCCCGGGGATTTCACACAAAAGAAATGTAGTCATGCACAAAAATGATATATATGTAAGAAAAAAAAGTCGGGTGTTTATGGGCGTGTTGGATATGGAGGGTTTTGTTTATGTTTATGGGACTCAGTTCACGGGGTTTTTGTAGCGTTTTGGAGTTCCGGTGACGTTTTACCGTTTTCTTCCAGATCTCGGTTTAAAGGGCGGGCACCCGCACGGGCCTCCCCACGAAAGGGTGTGCGGGGTAAAAAAACGTGTTTCCCAAGGTGAAAATGAAGAGGGGGGGTGGTTTTTAAAAAAAGGAGTAGGAATAATCGGGTGTAAGGGTGAAACCGATGGCCCAAAATAACCCAAAGGGCTTAGATCTTTCATATGGTGGCACATCCTATTCCATCCATCCACGGTTTTAAACCACCTTTTAAAAATTTTCAATAGCTTTCTCTATCATTTTCAATTGATTTTCCTTTAAAAATCGCTTTACGATTTAAGCTCATAACAAAGAAAGGAAAAAAATATACGAATTTTTTTTCCCAAACTGGCCCTTTCTGAGTTATTCGCCAAAAGGCCCTTTGTGCTTTAGAATTACAATTTTTATTTAATCCCTTTTAAGGATTTTTAAATTTAAAAAAGGCGTAATTTTTTAATTTTACGATCACTTAGATCCACGAAAATGCTTGTTCATAACTTGAACTCGTTTACGATTTTTTTAAATTTAAATTTGCATTCACACAAATTTCCTTTTTCTAAAAATGGTTGCAATTTAAAAAGGGGGAGCTGAAATAGAATTTAATTTAAAATGGGATTAGGACATGGCAACACGATAAAAGATGAGAGCAAACAGAAAAAAGAAGATGACGCTTTTACGATCAATCTTTTGTGGTTTAAAGGTTTTTAAAATGAAATTTTAATTCAGGGGCTTTTTAAATGATCGCGGGGCACAAAATATTATTGAACTGGTAAATGTGCCCTTTAAAGCGGTTATGTTGAAATAGAATTTTTTTTGCTCTATACGAAAAAAAAATGTTTTAGACCTATTTAAACCCCAACCAGCCCTTAGTGCCCCCGGGTTTTTTTCGCCCACGGAAAAGATGAGGGCTCGTTCGACTTCCCCAAAAAGTTGCGGGTGCTGTCGAATGCTCTGTGGGCCCCTTCCCGTCCCGGGCCCAGCTGATGTTTTTTCAAAAGGGGTTCTTGCTTTCAGTTTAAACCTTTTTTACGGAGCCCAAATTTCCCCGACCCCCGGGGGGGGTCCCAAAATTTGGGAGGAATTTAACGGTTTTATCTACCCGGGAATGCGCGGACAAGGCCCCTTCTGCCCCTTGGACGTCGGTTTATTGGTCAAATACGGGCGGTTTTCGAGGCCCTTTTCCCAAATTTTAAAAAATTTTATTATTAATAAAATGGGAAGTCTGCAAAACGCCCTTGGGAAAATTTTAAACGAACCCCCGTAAGCAAAAACTAAAAAATTAGGGTTTTTTCGTTTGGACATTGAAATTTTTTAATCCCCGCGCAGAGCGAATAGGTCATGTTATCGTTTTTCGTTCCCTTTTCTTAATGAAAAGAAAAAGAGCTTTTGAAAGAAAGTTTACACGACGTTGGGTTTGGAAATACCCTTTTGGGAGGAAACAGTCTGCCCCTAAGCATTTCACGGAATGCTGGCCCCAAACCCCGTGAAAAAACCCCCTGAAAATTGTCCCTGTGTTATGGGAAAGTCTGCAAAGTTTTTTTTGAGGATGCCCCAAAAGTCAATGGAAGGGGGGGAGGGGGTAGGAGGGGGGGAGGGGGTGGAAGCGGAGGGGGGGCGTCGAGAAACATGGGGCCCCTGTGCTGTCTTCGGTTAATGCGTCATTTCGGTCTTTCTGTCGCTGCTATCAAAAAAGAGTTCACTCCCCTTTAAAGGCCAAACCCATTCCTATCCGGGCGGCCACACCAAAATGCTCAAGACCAACAGACACACCCCACAGCCACACCCCACACGCCACACCACACCACACACCAAACACGCACCAAAGCCGTGTTTGGCTTGAGCGACGTTTCTTGTAAAAAAGGAAATTTGGAAAGCAATTTGCTTCCCCCCCCCCCCCCCCCCCCCCCCCCACCCCGCACCTAGGTTTCCTGAAAAGGTCTATTTGAACACGCTGGCGCCCCGGCGTAAACATTGCCTTTCGTTGCTGTCTTTACGTGTACGTAATTCTGGCTTTGTCAGTTCTGCTGGGATGATTATCCCCGTCTACCATGGGTGTGTTCGTTGAATCTGAAAATGAGTGAACGTGCGTTTGAGACGGCCGTTTGACAGCGGCCAGTTACGTGGGAGAAGACGACTGTTTACTGCCGTCTTCCACATCGAATAGAATGTCCTCTGCGGATGTCTTTGCTCTTTCCAGTTATGGCGGAATGGTTTTTTGTTGTCAAGAGGAATAGTCGCCAGACAGTGTACTGTCTCCTCCTGACAAAAGTCAGACGCACAATGTGGTCAGCAACAACTCCACTTCAGTCCACAGTTTCGCCAGCAAAGTGTAGCAGTCAACTCATTTGTCGTCCAGTCTGGATTGACACTGTAATATGGGTAAACGTGCAAATAAAGGAGAGAGAGAGAGAGAGAGAGAGAGAGAGAGAGAGAGAGAGAATGTTGTGATAGCCCAGCCGACCGCAAAGGGCCATACAGGGCTGTCACCCCGTCAAAGTCAACTCGCAAGTTGGATTAGAAATACACGCATACAAGTAACAGTACACATTTTCTTAAACAGCATATTTCGTGCAATCTTTCTTTCGTAAAATCTGAGCAAATGGAAATTGTGGAACTCTTTTAAAAGTACAAAATCAGCGGGACATCTCTTTAAGCTCTTCACGCAGTATGCTGTAAATGTTCATGTCTGCACCATGTAAGTCCCAACATTCTGTACGAATATGTTTCGTTGTGAGTGGTAAGCACATGGAATGCACCCCAGAGCTGACTCGTCTTTAAAAGACAAGAAAAGGTATAAAAAGAGTGGCCTTTCTGCAACCAAAGACTGTTTTTTCTTACGGCGCTTGTGAGCATGGGAAAATCTTCGGGTTTTGACGGTCTAAAGAAGAAAATGGGGTCTGGGTTTTATTCGAGATTTGACGTAACCATCCGATATCTGGAATGAATAATCTTTTCTTTCTATCGTATCTCCAAAGGTTTGAGATTCCCTGTCTTTTGTTCCAAATACCATTTGCTGGAAA
>CM031610.1:37981966-37995109 GCA_018398815.1 Conus ventricosus | reverse complement strand
CAAAAAAAAATGGGTTTTTTGGTTAACCGGTAAACCTGATATTAATCAGAGCATTAAATGATCGCGCACAAATATTATTGAACGGTAAATGTGCCTTAATGCGATTATGTTGAAATAGATTTTGTTGCTCTATACGAAAAAAAAAATGATTTAGACCTATTTACCGCAACACAGCCTTAGTGCCCACAGTTTTCGACTCGCCCACGGAACGATGAGACTCGTTCAGACTCTCCCCGAAAAAGTTGCGGGTGCTGTCGAATGCTCTGTGGTGCCCCTTCAGTCCGGCCTAGACTGATGTCTTCAAAAGGATACTTGCTCTTCAGATAATTAGACCTTTTCTACGGAGCCAATTCCACGACCTCCGGGCTGTCCAAGATGGTAGGATTCAACGGCTACTATCTACCGCACATGCGCGGACAGAGACACTACTGCCACTTGGACAGTCGTGATTGGTCAGTACGACGGTTTTCGATGCCCTACAAATTGTAAATCATTTTATTATTAATACAAATGCAAGTCTGCATGACGCTTGAAATTATAAACGTACTGCCGTGAAGCAAAAACTAACAATTAGTTTTGTGTTTGGACATAGAAATATTAATCCAGCGCAGAGCGAATAGACGTCATGTATCGATTGCGTCATTTTCTTAATGAAAATGAACCGAGCTTATGAATGAATGTCACACAGACGATGTTCGGAAATACTTGTGGCAGGAAACAGTCTGCCTCTAAGCATTTCACGAACTGCTGGCGCAGCACGTGAAAATCCCCGTGAACTCTGCTCATGTGTTATGGGACGTCTGCCAAAGTTTTATTGAGGATGCCAAATGTCAATGGAGAGGGGAGGGGATAGGAGGTGGAGGGGGTGGAAGCGGAGGGGGGAGACGTCGAGAAACATGGACCACTGTGCTGTCTTCGGTTCAACTGACGTCATTTCGGTCTTTCTGTCGCTGCTCATCAAAACGAGTTCACTCCCTTAAGGCACCGATTCCTATCCAGTCGGCCACACACACACATGCTCACAGACACACCAGACACACACACAGCCCCACACACACCGCACACACACACACACACACACACCACACGCACACGCACGTGTTGTGCTTGAGCGACGTTCTCTTGTAATAATGATTAGAGAAAGCAATTTGCTTCCCCCCCCCCCCCCCCCTCCCCACCCCCGCACCTAGGTTTCCTGAAAAGGTCTATTTGAATCACGCTGGCGCCCCGGCGTAAACATTGCCTTTCGTTGCTGTCTTTACGTGTACGTAATTCTGGCTTTGTCAGTTTCTGCTGGGATGATTATCCCCGTCTACCATGGGTGTGTTCGTTGAATCTGAAAATGAGTGAACGTGCGTTTGAGACGGCCGTTTGACAGCGGCCAGTTACGTGGGAGAAGACGACTGTTTACTGCCGTCTTCCCACATCGAATAGAATGTCCTCTGCAGGATGTCTTTGCTCTTTCCAGTTATGGCGGAATGTGTTTCTGTTGTCAAGAGGAATAGTCGCCAGACAGGTTACTGTCTCCTCCTGACAAATGTCAGACGCACAATGTGGTCAGCAACAACTCCACTTCAGTCCACAGTGTTCGCCAGCAAAGTGTAGCAGTCACTCCTGCATTTGTCGTCCAGTCTGGATTGACACTGTAATATGGTAAACGTGCAAATAAAGGAGAGAGAGAGAGAGAGAGAGAGAGAGAGAGAGAGAGAGAGAATGTTGCTGATAGCCCAGCCGACCGCAAAGGGCCATATCAGGGCTGTCACCCCGTCAAAGTCAACTCGCAAGTTGGATTAGAAATACACGCATACAAGTAACAGTACACATTTTCTTAAACACAGCAGAATTTCGTGCAAATCTTTCTTTCGTAAAATCTTAGAGCAAATGGAAATTGTGGATCTCTTTTAAAAGTACAAAATCAGCGGGACATCTCTGAAGCTCTTCACGCAGTATGCTGTAAAATGTTCATGTCTGACACCATGTAAGTCCCAACATTCTGTACGAATATGTTTCGTTGTGAGTGGTACAGCACATGGAATGCACCACAGAGCTGACTCGTCTTTTAAAAGACAAGAATAGGTATAAAAAGAGTGGCCTTTCTGCAAACGCAGAAGACTGTTTCTTCTTTACGGCCGCTTGTGGAGCATGGTGAAAACTCTTTCGGGTTTGGACGGGTCTGAAAGAGAAGAAAATGGGGTCTGGTATTGATTCGAGATTTGACGTATACCATCCGATATCCTGGAACTGAATATGGATCTTTTTCTTTTCTATCGTATCCTCCAAAGAGTTTGAGATTCCATGTCTTTTTTGTTCCAAACTACCATTTGCCTTGGAAAGTTTGTGTGCATCTCCCTTAATGTCACAAGAAAGAATTTTTGGTAATGCTGTCGTACACTTTAAGAATATGATCGAGGCAGCATGTTGTATGACGCAGATTGTGGAGTCTCTTCACACTCAATATACATATACAACATGGGTTACTCAGTATGCTGATGAGGGTTAATTTTTACAAGCAAATCATCGAGAACTTAACAGTATGCCAGATGGGAGATCTTCTGTCTGGACGTGGATCCTCCTGACCTTGATTTTATTCCATCTTCTGCAATCATATGCGAATGTAGATGGAAGCTAGACCCTTTTGAGCATCTGCTGTTAAAATAGTTACTCTTCGTTCTTGGCAGTGTCAAGAGCTTCAGTTAGAATATGATTATCTGGGCATAGGGTTTCCGCTTCTTCGTTTTCTATCAGGTTCAAAATAGGCGTGGATCAGGACTGTAGGGTCCTTGTGTCATCTCCCACGCTGTTTGGAGGACATGACCGAGGTTTGATAGTTTGGATCTTGAGGATCAGATCACAGATGGGGTGGGGGTGGGGGAATAAGATGTGAATATGTTTAGCTTCTTGCTGTGGAGAAAGACCTCCTGTCCTGGCGTTTAGTCCGGAGACAGAGTTCTATCACTGTCCCCATGGCGTTGATGGCTGCTGTTTTCAGGGCTCCTGCAATGTTTGGCACCCCAGCATTTTGCACTCTTTACTTCGCCAAACTTGCTGGTGTTTCTTTTTTGTTATCATCTGAGGAGCAGTTCATTCCAACAAACAACAAACAACAAACAACAAACAAGCAAACAAGAACACACGTGAAGAATTAACAGACAGAGGAGAGGCCGAACAGAACAATAAAACAAACGGTCGAAGGACAACAGTCAGTGCACCAAACAAAAGAGCAAGCGGTCAATAAAACAAACGGTCGAAGGACAACAGTCAGTGCACCAAACAAAAGAGCAAGCGGTCAATAAAACAAACGGTCGAAGGACAACAGTCAGTGCACCAAACAAAAGAGCAAGCGGTCAATAAAACAACAAACGGTCGAAGGACAACAGTCAGTGCACCAAACAAAAGAGCAAGCGGTCAATAAAACAAACGGTCGAAGGACAACAGTCAGTGCACCAAACAAAAGAGCAAGCGGTCAATAAAACAAACGGTCGAAGGACAACAGTCAGTGCACCAACAAAAGAGCAAGCGGTCAATAAAACAAACGGTCGAAGGACAACAGTCAGTGCACCAAACAAAAGAGCAAGCGGTCAATAAAACAAACGGTCGAAGGACAACAGTCAGTGCACCAAACAAAAGAGCAAGCGGTCAATAAAACAAACGGTCGAAGGACAACAGTCAGTGCACCAAACAAAAGAGCAAGCGGTCAATAAAACAAACGGTCGAAGGACAACAGTCAGTGCACCAAACAAAAGAGCAAGCGGTCAATAAAACAAACGGTCGAAGGACAACAGTCAGTGCACCAAACAAAAGAGCAAGCGGTCAATAAAACAAACGGTCGAAGGACAACAGTCAGTGCACCAAACAAAAGAGCAAGCGGTCAATAAAACAAACGGTCGAAGGACAACAGTCAGTGCACCAAACAAAAGAGCAAGCGGTCAATAAAACAAACGGTCGAAGGACAACAGTCAGTGCACCAAACAAAAGAGCAAGCGGTCAATAAAACAAACGGTCGAAGGACAACAGTCAGTGCACCAAACAAAAGAGCAAGCGGTCAATAAAACAAAACGGTCGAAGGACAACAGTCAGTGCACCAAACAAAAGAGCAAGCGGTCAATAAAACAAACGGTCGAAGGACAACAGTCAGTGCACCAAACAAAAGAGCAAGCGGTCAATAAAACAAACGGTCGAAGGACAACAGTCAGTGCACCAAACAAAAGAGCAAGCGGTCAATAAAACAAACGGTCGAAGGACAACAGTCAGTGCACCAAACAAAAGAGCAAGCGGTCAATAAAACAAACGGTCGAAGGACAACAGTCAGTGCACACCAAACAAAAGAGCAAGCGGTCAATAAAACAAACGGTCGAAGGACAACAGTCAGTGCACCAAACAAAAGAGCAAGCGGTCAATAAAACAAACGGTCAAAGGACAACAGTCAGTGCACCAAACAAAAGAGCAAGCGGTCAATAAAACAAACGGTCGAAGGACAACAGTCAGTGCACCAAACAAAAGAGCAAGCGGTCAATAAAACAAACGGTCGAAGGACAACAGTCAGTGCACCAAACAAAAGAGCAAGCGGTCAATAAAACAAACGGTCGAAGGACAACAGTCAGTGCACCAAACAAAAGAGCAAGCGGTCAAATGAAGAGGAATTAATGTGATGAGTCTTTGAAGACATAAAATATTGGATCAGCTGATGTTTTTCTTGCAAAGAATATTATCCCCCATCCTCCTTCCCATTTCATTAAGAATTAGTCTTCTTTTTTTTTTTCTTCTTTGTGTTTCAACATCTCTTGAATTTGCACATCAGAATTGCACTGTATAGCAAACTCCATAAACATTTTGCTGATGGACGTTTAATTTGGTGTATTTTTTTTCTTTTGAAAAGGAGTAAAACAATGTTTTCTATTTGCTTTTTAATTTTATCGAAAATGGGTCTGGATGTTACGGTGTACCGTTCTAAGCACGTATGAAATGAACTGGCTGCCGATTTTTATTCTGTTTTATTTTCAGTATGCAAATATGGTATTGATTTGACATTGGAAAGAACCCTCACTGCCCCCCCCCCCCCCCCCCCTCGCTTCCCCCCCTCCGGGCAGTTGATAGGGCTATAAACAACATGAATTTGAATATCATGAATAGCATTTCATAAATAATGTTTTAGCTGCTTGATTTCCGAAAAAAAGCTGAAAAAATATATTGTTCATTTCCTTTTATTACATAAAGCGATCTGGCCTGAATGACATGTTCATACATATGCTGTATACGCTCTTTAACAACCATGTAGTGATTACTGTTATCATTTATGTGCTTATTTATCTGTTGTATCAGTTATACTCGTGTTCGTTTATATGTTTATGTAGTTATTCATTTTCTGCCATCTATTTTCGTTTCTTTTTTTCTTTTTCAGTGGCCTTACTCTGTCCCACTCATCACAGTTTTACTCCGCGTTTGTACAGACTTGGCACTGGCAAAAATGTGGAGGGGGTGGGGGGATAAGTTTCTTTAAATTATCTTTTGCTACTAGGAGTTTCAGTGCACACCTTGAAGGCATTCACGTCTTCCTGTTGGTTTTGCTCCGTGTTTGCCCCCACTCCACGGAGAGGTCGTAGCCTATTTTCACGACTTCACAGATGATAGCGTCAAATTACCAGGTTTGAAGCACACGTTGTAGTCCATTTGCGGGCAAACCCTGTATGCAGGCAGTTCGCCAACCTCGCTGAACAGCGGACGATAACAAGCTGGCTTACATCGTGACCTGAGAGGGCAACACAGCCAATTGAACAATTCTCTCGCCCGGAAGCTATTAGTCACTTGCGTGAGTGAGCAGAACACCAAAATGGCGAACACTGGATAACGTATGGACCTGTCTTTAGTTCATATTACTGTTGCTTCATCCAGTTCACGCGGTATAATTTCATCATCGGTGTCGGTTTGAGCTAGATGTCAATTTGAATTGGTCAAATATTTCTTCCTTTCCTCCAAATTTCTCTGATTACTCTGTTGTATGCCACCCGCTTTTCCTCATTTGTCTTGAGATTCCATCGGCGTCTGGGATATCTGGGGTGGCGTTTGTACTGTTCACTCAGTAGTAGCCGCAGGGTCTCACTTCGTGTGGCCTCAAGGCCACCTGATCTGTAACGAAGTGATGGCTTTGGGACGGCGGCAATCCTAGGTTGTGGCTGGCTGTGAAGTCGGATCGAGGGGCTAGAGAATTTAATGCCACCGTGTGGGGACGAAGTTGAGAACACAGGAACAAAGTGAGTGAGGGTGGGGTCGGTGGGAAGGTGTGGGGGTGGCAATGCAATAGGGGAAAAAAGGATTTCGCAGTGTGTAATTGTCATAGCAGCGGTTAGGGAAATTGCACAGTGCAGTCTTGAACATGTCATGCCAGTGTTCATAGATTTCTGTAACAACTATTATTGAACTCTCCCTCTCCCCATGCACCCCCCCCCCCCCCACACACACACACGTGAGCGCATGCGCACACAGACACACAGACTTAGACACACACACACACACACACACACACACACACACACAGAGGCCAACGAAATATTCCTGACTTCAGTCTACATTTTCAGTTGTCAGTCAGATTAATTACGTGCAGTCAGAAATTTGAGGAAAAAAATTGATGCGTTTAAGACACGTAGTCTGGCACGCAATTTTTCATTCAACCCATCCATCTGATTGAACTACACATTATTTCGCATTTTTGTGCTGCAATCGTCAGCATTCTTTCAGTTGTACGAATGTCATAATGACATCCTCCGGGACCTTATTCACGAAACCATCGAATCTTTTTAATCCATCAGAATCCGTGTCACCGTTTGACCTTTGTCTCCACAGATCCGATCAAAGACAACAGAGGAACTGGAATAGCCGGAATGGCCGCCTCCAGCGATCCATCATGGACAGCGTGCAGTATTGATTCCTCCCTTACCTTATACCCCGCGATCTTACCGTGTACGGGGGGAAAAGCGTATACTGCTTTCAACTCCACCCGTCGTGTCTCGTCTCTTTCCTAGGAGAGACGGGCAACAGAAAATTAACACCCCGGGACAAAGTAACGAGTCTTTGGGAACAAAGACTGATTGATGCCCAGGAGGACTCGCAGAGCAGGAAGCTGGCTTAGCTTTAAGGACAGTGTACAGTATCGTGTTTTAGGGCTGTGCCACACGGGAATCACGGGGACATTTCGTGCCGAAAGTGAGCGTGCAGCGCAGTGTTTCCTGTGTATCCCACTGACACACTTTTTGAAGCTATTTCATACTTTAGCTCATTTTACGACGTGCTCTGGTCTGGCAGAATGCATGTCGTGCATTTTTTCATCATGAACCAATGTACGGCGCTTGTGGTAGAGACGTGAGTACGCCTTGCTTAGCAATCAAACTGCAAACGAAAATTGAATGGTCCGCTTCAAAGTTGTAATATGGTAAAACAATTTTTTAAATTGGTTTTTGTTCATTGTTTCTAAACTGTTGGATGTAGTTTTCAAGACTGAAAGAAATTAGCATGAAAAAGAAAGAAAAAAAAAAGCTGGTGGGGGTCTCACTTACAATGAAGTTTGTGGACTAGTCAAGCATTTCCTTGTACAATGCCACAGCTTGAAGGTGTTGTGATGCTGTTTCATCGCGTGACTCACCTTAGAGAAACAGCAGTGAATTGCTCATTGCTGTCATTGAGTGGCATCTTTCAACTGCATTTCACATTGAAACCGTATCGTGTAACGTAGGCTTTAGGAGCCTCTTTTACGCCGATTTTCACACTTCAGCCACTTTACACATAATCTTTTTGCTGGCGGTGGTTCAGAATGTTTGTTGAATGATAATGTTTAAGAATGTATGTGACGTGATCGAATCACCATCAGAATATTTGTTGAGTGAGTATGATGTTTAAGAATGTATTTAACGTGATTGAATCAACTTCATCCTTTACATTCATTCATCTCACGTGTATGATCGATTAGTCTTTTGAAATGGACGTCGCAGAACCGTCTTAGAATAGCTGGGATCTAACTCTGTAATGTTTTACGTCATTTCATGTAGTTTTTAGTTATTAGACGAAGAGGATGTGGGTTGGATTATCCCAATCCCAGGACTCAACTGTGCCAGCTCATGGAAGGCTTGCCTGTGGAAGGAGATGATGCATATGAAAAACGAGATTCCTGCATTTTGAATGAAATTTATTTGGCCGATGCTTTGGACGGAAGTCCAAACAGTACGGCGGAAATATAAACGTTATGGATATACCGCTGCAAAAGTCATCTTGTTTTACTTGTCAGATGTTAGGTATTTTCGACCCATAGAGAGAGAGAGAGCGAGAGAGAGAGAGAGAGAGAGAGAGAGAGAGAGAGAGAGAGAGAGAGAGAGAGAGAGAGAGGGAGGGAGAGAGAGAGAGAGAGAGAGAGAGAGAGGAGAGAGAGAGAGAGAGAGAGGGAGAGAGAGAGAGAGAGATATTTTATGCCCAGTTGTTGTCAAAACAATGCAGAGGAAGGGAGAGTGAGCAAGTGGGAAATAGGGAAAGACAGGTTTGAGGGAGTAAGAACGGTTGAAATGCAAAGTAGAAGGAAATGAAGTGTTTTTGTTGATAAACATCCTATTTGTATTCATATCATTCTGACTGCTGTTTGTCTTGTCATGCGTGTATCTTTCTGGCTAGGCTGAAATCTCTCATTTCACTTACGAATTTTTCTGACGGCACTATTTGATTTTCTCCTGTCCTACTCGCCGACATGCAAATTTCGTTCAACTCTTCTTTGTATTTCTGTCTTTCTTACTTTCTCAGACCTGTCTTTCTCACTCATTTCCGTCTTGATAAGGTCCGTTTCTTCTTTAAACGTTATTATTCTCACGCTATATGCCATGAGTAGAGTCTTTTTTCTGTTTTTCGTAATTTCTGAAGCAAACATATTTTTCGAAAATTCACTTGTCTGTTTCGTATTGTGCATTTCATGCGCGGTACCTTATACCTTGTTTTTTGTGTTCATTTGTAATTTGCTTTGTTCACGACTTTGATATTGTCTGTAGGAAGGTCTGGAAGTTTTGTATGCTCACAAGTAAACACAAACCATGAGGGAGTAGCTTTATATCGAATGTACCCGCAGAAATAACACAAAACTCGAAAAAGCTAGGGGAGGGGATGGGTGGGCAGCAAGTATTGTCTTTGACCTTGAGGGTTTCGGAAGAAAAATCGATGATTTAATGTACATAACACAAAGAATGAGACACTCGGAAGTGAGGAAGAGGAGGGAGCAAGAATACATTAGTCGTTAAGAGAGGCTCTGACCGCCTTTATGCTGGCCGTTTAATAGACTTACTGGTCAACTTAATAGGCCGGGAGCCTGACAAAAGCATAATGGCCTCTACTCTGATGGTCTGGTTGCTGTGGCAACGCCTACGCTACTAGAAGACCTTGGCTCTGACTTTGATGGGGGATTATGATTGTTTACATGGTGGTCGCAAGAACGTTCGGGACGGTGTTTTTGTTGTTGCTGCTGTTGCTGTTGTTGTTGTTGTTATTGGTGTTGTTGGTAGTGGTGGTGCATTCTTCTTGTGACTTCAACGCTGATTCACGAAAGACTCTGACTAGTCATTTTAGCGTTTAGTGTTTGTGTGGAGGTCTGTTTTGTGACTTTATCTACTTTCGATTTTGACGAAAGAGCATAGTCATGTTCAGGTGTTTGTTACTGTACTTAAAGGTAAGATCTGTTTCTGCTATCATCGTCATGATCGTCAGTAGCAGTAGCAATGTTATCAATATTGTTTACTTATTCACTTACAGAAATCAGATGTCTGTTGTGACCAACATTGTGTATTGTTTACATTTGTTGGTATCATTGTTGCTGTTGTTGTCTTTGTCGTCACTATCGTTATTATTTTCTCTTCCCGTTTTTCTTCATCATCATCACCATCATCATCATCATCATGATCATCATCATCATGATCATCATCATCATTTTCTTCTTCTTCTTCTTCCTCCTCTTCTCCTCCTCCTCCTCCTCCTCCTCCTCCTCCTCCTCCTCCTCCTCCTCCTCTCCTCCTCCTCTTTTTCCTCCCTCTTACCCTCCATCTTCTTCCTACTCATCGTCCTCTTCCTCCATCATTTCTTTTTCTCTTTGAACTGTTATTATCATTGTTGGAATTTTGTTATCACTGTTGAACTTTCGTTATCATTGTTGAACTTTTGTTATCACCATGATCATGACATCTGTACTGGAGTTATAGAATGTCAACCCAAAACGAACGGGAAAGCTCGGAGAAAATATTGCCGCTTCAACCACCGTTACTACCGTCGCCACAATCGCCGTCGTCATCACCATCATCACCCCCACCACTCTCACCACCACCACTACTACACCAACAAGAACAGCAACAAGAAATGGGATTTAGTAAAATAAGAAAACAACAATTTAAAAGGCAAAAGAGAGGGGTAAAAAACAGACGATACTTTCCGTAACTGGATCCAAGGTATAGATTATTTGTTGCCGTGTTCGTGTTTGTTTCAACACGTTTTTTTTCTCTTTCCCCCAAAAGGTCAAATTTCCATTTGCTTTAGAGAACAGTGTAATTCAAGACTCCTTCCATTCAGACCAAGGCTGTTTACCTGGCCGTTGTAAACACGTTTTAGCTTTGGTTTGGATTCTTCTCTTTTGTTGTTGTTGAATGATGCTAGTTTGCTTTGTCCTTGCTGCTGTATTGCTTCCTGATTCAGTACAGATTCTGGCCGTACTTGCTGCTGTATTGCTTCCTGATTCAGTACAGATTCTGGCCGTACTTGCTGCTGTATTGCTTCCTGATTCAGTACAGATTCTGGCCGTACTTGCTGCTGTATTGCTTCCTGATTCAGTACAGATTCTGGCCGTACTTGCTGCTGTATTGCTTCCTGATTCAGTACAGATTCTGGCCGTACTTGCTGCTGTATTGCTTCCTGATTCAGTACAGATTCTGGCCGTACTTGCTGCTGTATTGCTTCCTGATTCAGTACAGATTCTGGCCGTACTTGCTCCTGTATTGTTTCTTGATTCGAATGGAGTTTCAATCATTTGCGATTAGCCTGCATCCAGCATTTAACATTTATTGAACAACAGTGTTTATCTGTCTGTCTGTCTGTCTCTCCGTCTCTGTCTGCGTCTCTCTGCCTATCTCTCTCCTTGTTGCTCTCTTTCTGTCTCTCTCTCTCTTTGTCTCTGTTTCTCTCTCTCTCTGTTTGTCTCTCTGTCTCTCTGTCTGTGTATCTATCTGTATATTTCTCTTTCTGTCTGTCTTTGTCTGTCAGTGCGTTCCTGCTTGAGTGCTTATGTTTGCGTGTGTGTGAACGTACATACGTCTATGAATGTGTGTGTGTGTGTGTGTGTGTGTGTGTGTGTGTGTGTGTGTGTGTGTGTGTGTGTGTGTGAGAGAGAGAGAGAGAGAAGAGAAAGGAAGAGAGAGAGAGAGAGAGAGAGAGAGAGAGAGAGAGAGAGACAGACAGACAGACAGAAAGAGACAGAGAGAGAGACAGAGACAGACAGACAGACAGACAAACAAACAGAGTTGGATTCAAGTTAATGACAATGAGAATGCTGTGGTATGTAAGTGGAGTGTTGTATTTATTCAATCATTCATTCATTTGTCCATGCAGTCATTGATTGATTGATTCATTAATTTCTGGCATGTCAATGGCGAACAGTTCCAGCTTTAGCTATCCTTCCCTGCCTATTGATTTGCTGGTCAGATGAGCTGTAATGTCCACTACAGGACTTCTTCTGTGGCCATCGTCTGCCGAGGGCAAACATTTGGTGTCTGTATGATATCGTCTCCTCATCTTTATCATGACAGTTCGCTTATTGATACGAACCACCATAGCACTGCCACCTTCACTGTTCACCTCCCTCGCCTTCATGAGTTTGTGTTCATATTTTTCTGTCTGGCCATATTTGTTCTCGTTTTTGTCTCTCTCTCTCTCTCTCTCTCTCTCTCTCTCTCTCTCTCTCTCTCTCTCTCTCTCTCTCTCTCTCTCTCTCTCTCTCTCTCTCTCCAGTGAGATCATGCTATGGAGAGGGAAGAAAAGGGTAACGATTTTGTGGGGAAGAAGGGAAGGCAGGATAATTACCCTAACTTGTGTGTCATTGGTTCATTTCTGCGACTTTTTATTAGAGAGAGAGAGAGAGAGAGAGAGAGAGAGAGAGAGAGAGAGAGAGAGAGAGAGAGAGGAGGGAGGGAGGGAGGGAGAGAGGGAGCGAGTTCATGTGTTAGAAAAGCCAATCTCACTTTCGTGGAATGAAACCCGTTGATTATATTTCAATGGCTCCAAATTCCGACTTAGCGGCAGTTAGCAAACTGGACAACAGATCCAATGCCTTCAATATGATTTTTTGTTCAAAGAAGTGATACAATTTTTTTTTGTCAAGATGAAGGACTGTGGTCTTATGTTCTACCACAGAAACATACGGAGAGGAAAGATTAAAAGCTGCTAATAAAGCCGAAACAAGCCCTAAGGCTGGGCACTACGTGCAATGCGAGAGTAAGCTGCGCTGTGCTGTCTCTCTGTGCAGAATTTCTGTTGCCATCTCTCAATGAGTTCATTGTTTGATCAGCTTGTCATCTGCACTACGCTGAGATACGAGAGAGTCATTATTTTATCGGGGTAACCAATATTAAATGGAATGAGGGTGCTGAAAAGCGTAGGTGCAGCACTTCATGCACTTCCTTTGGTTCGGTGATGTAACGCATTCTTTCTTTTTTTGTGCCTTAAGTTAGGGTTCTTTTTTCCCTGACAGAAATATACACACCGCACAATTAGAAAGAACTTGATTACGAAAACAGCAAATGTCAGGATGTATAAATACAGTTACTCACTCTAACATCCGAAAGCTTATAACACCACCTAGAAATGTGGTATTTTGATGGCTCTTCATGCTCTGGTTTTAGAGCTCATCTCCCTCGTCTCTTCATGAAAACATTTGACAGATCGACAGTTTCAAATTCGTGTAGACACCATGCTGTCTGACAACCAAGAGCAGGTGTTGCTCATTGAAACACCTTCCCTTGCTTTATTCAATTTTAGAAGTAATGACATATATTCAGCAGTAGACAGGGTTTTTGAGTGTTCTGTTTTCATTGATGACGCAGTCGGAGCCACCTGCAGTGGCATATAACGCTGACCCCAGCTCTG
>CM031610.1:37959466-37971966 GCA_018398815.1 Conus ventricosus | reverse complement strand
TTCTGTTGATGCCGGCAACTTGGAGGAACTCTCGAGAATATATGAGGAACTGTGGGCACAGGCTCCTTGTTGAAGAGCTCGAAGTTCACAGTCAGATGTTGCGAACAGACGACGTTCGGAAAAGCTTTGTGGCCAGAAGACAGACTGCTTTTAAGCACTTCACGAACTGCAAGCGCTGCGTGAACGACCCAAGTGAACGCTGCCCATGTGTTATGTCGTGTCTGCCATAGTGTTGTCGAAGTTGCCAGATATTAATGGAGGGGGTGGGGGGGGGGGGGGGGATAGGGGGTGCGATGGGGGAGGAGACAGAGATGGGTGGGGGTGGGGGTAAGATGTTGAGAAGCATAAACCACTGCGCTATCTTCGGTTCAATGACGCCTTTTTGGGGCTGTCTGTGTGCGCCAGTCAGAACGAGTTCTCTCCATTAAAGCACCGAATCTTATCTGCTGGCCAAACAAACAAACAAACACATACACATACACAGCCATACCTATCCATCCACCCACCCTCACACACACACACACACACACACACACACACACACACACACACACACACACACACACACACACGCTCACGCGCACACACACTCACACACACACACACACACACACACACACACACACACACACACACACACACACACACACACACACACACACGGAATGTGTTTCTGTCGTCAGGAGGAATATTCACCAGACAGTGTACTCTCTCCTGCTGACAAACGTCAGATGCACGATATGGTCAGCAACAACTCCACTTAAGTCCTTCAATTTCTAATAGGTTTGAGTTGGGTGTGGATAATGACTATGGGGTCCTTGTGTATTCTACGAAGTTAATATGGCTGAGGTTTGATATCTTGAATTTTCAGGGTCAGTTCACAGATCTTGTCATGGGGTGGATAAGATGTCAGTGTCTTCAGCTTTTTACTGTTAAACAAGACCTCTTTTTCCTGGCGTTTAGTCAGGGACGTGTATCTATTTCCCCATGGCATTGATAGCTGCTGTTTTCATGGCTCCTGCCATGATTGGAACCCCAGCATTTTGAACTTGGTACTTCACCAAACTTGCTGTTTTTTGAGGTTGTTATCATTGGGGGGGGGGGGGGGGGGTTCATTCAATAAACAAACGAACACACAAAGAACCAAGAACACTCACGAAAAATTAACAGACCGAGCAATTCCCAGGCAGAATAACAAATCAAGTAGTCGAACAACAAATGTCAGTACATCAAACAAAATAGCAAACAAACAAATGAAGGGAAATTATTTAGATCAGTCTTTGAAGACATGAAAAATTGAATCAGCTGTTTCTTTCGCAAGAAATATCCTCCTGCCATCCTCAATCCCAATTCATTAAGAGTTAACTTCGTTTTCCTTCTGTGCGTTTCAGCGTCTTTTGAATTTGCGTGGCATTATAATCGGAACGTACTGCATATCCCATAAAGTTTGTTGATGGGTGTTTAATCAGATGTGAGCTTCGGGTTTTTAAAAGAACTGAAATATTTTTTTTCCTTTCCATCTTCAATTATGTAGAAAATGTATCCGGTTTTAAACCGCACTGTTCCTAGCACGTTTGAAATGAACTGGCTTCAAATGTGGAATCGACTAAGACTTGGGGAAAGAACCCCCATCCCCCACCCCTCCTTTCCCTGGTGTTGGCTGGGCTCTTAACAATATGACTTTTGAATAGCATGAGTAGTGTTTCATGTTTGAGCCGCTTACTGTCCGAACAAAAAAGATCGTTTACGTATGTCCATTACTTGAAAATGGAGGGCCTGAATGACATTTTCATTTTTAGTTGTACTTAACCAATTATTTAGTTATCAATATTTCACATCGACGCTCTCTTACTCAGGCTCAGTCTCAATTTTTCATCCCAGCACCATTCAAGCTATACAATAATTATAAGGCACTTGCACTTTTGAAAGATGCTAGAAGAAGAGAAAGCATGTTTTCACAAGTGTTTTCCCTGATTTCACATTTATTTTCAGGTTGCTCGAGAACTGCTTTAAAAACTCCTACAGTTAACGGGCACGTACCGAAAATGATTGAGAAAGCATACCAACAAAGCAGTTACTCTTGGAGATGTTGAACTTCGATAAAACTGTCATCGAAAGGCCTACTCATGACTGAAGCTTCATGACTGTTAGGAAAATTAAACAGACCGTAGCGTTACAAGAACTAGCGAAAAATGAATATACAAAAAAGAAAAGAGTAAAGTAACGCAGATCTAATGTAAGCTTAGAACACAAAACAAACTAGTGTATTTCGACAAACATGTCTTCATACGTTACAAAAAGCAGACTAAAATACACAAAGTAACATTCCTCTGATAGCAGTCATCACGAGCCTAACAATAAGAAGGGCAAGTGGGCAAGTGGGACATACGGAAAGGCAGTTTGGATAAACTGCTTTGATGAAATGCAAAAGGAAGAGGAGGAAAATGAGGTATGCATGTTCCAAATATCCTTTTCATACATTTCTGGCTATGCTGCAGTCTGTTTCATGTAGCTTACGAATCTAACTGACAGCACTTTTTGTTTGTCCTATCCTACCTGCTCTTCTTTGTATGTCTTTCTTTCTTACTTCTCAGGGCTGTCTTTCCCACTTATTTCCCTCATATTCACTTCTCCTTCTCTTCAGTGTCATTCTCATGCTACATGTATGAAGGTAATGATTTTTTTTCTGCTGTTTATAACGTCTGAAGAAGACCTAATTTTCAGAAATCTACTCGTCTGTTTTGCACTGTGCATTAAATGTGCCTTACTTTAAACATCTTTCCGCGTGCTGATTAGTGCCTTGCTTTGTTCACTGTGCATTAAATGTGCCTTACTTTAAACATCTTTCCGCGTGCTGATTAGTGCCTTGCTTTGTTCACTGTGCATTAAATGTGCCTTACTTTAAACATCTTTCCGCGTGCTGATTAGTGCCTTGCTTTGTTCACTGTGCATTAAATGTGCCTTACTTTAAACATCTTTCCGCGTGCTGATTAGTGCCTTGCTTTGTTCACTGTGCATTAAATGTGCCTTACTTTAAACATCTTTCCGCGTGCTGATTAGTGCCTTGCTTTGTTCACTGTGCATTAAATGTGCCTTACTTTAAACATCTTTCCGCGTGCTGATTAGTGCCTTGCTTTGTTCACTGTGCATTAAATGTGCCTTACTTTAAACATCTTTCCGCGTGCTGATTAGTGCCTTGCTTTGTTCACGAGTATTATATTGTCTGTGCGCAGGTCTAGTAGTTTTGTATGCGAACAAGTAAATTACGAACAAACTATGAGAGAGTACACATCGTAGGCACTTGTGGAAATGAAACAGAACTCAGAGGAGTCGGGGAACAGAAAGCATTGTCTTTTGACCTTGGGGAATACAGAAGAAAGATCGGTGATCAGATGTCCGTACACAAAGAATGAGACACTCGGAAACGAGAAAGGGAAGGGAGCAAGAATAAATTAGTCGTCAAGGGAGGCTGCGACCGTCTCTGATGCTGGCCGTTTAATAGACTTAATGGTCAGCTTAATAGGCCGGGAGCCTGACAAAAGCATCATGGCTTCTACTCTGATGGTCTGGTTGCTTTGGCAACGCCTACGCTACTGGGAGACCTTGGCTCCGACTTTGATGGGGGATTGTGACTATTTACGCTGGGGTACCAAGAGCGTTTGTGGTGGTGTTTGTGGTGTTATTCTTGTTGTTGCATTCTTCATGTGATCTCTGGGTTGTTTCGTGAAAGAGCGTGACTAGCAGTTTTAGCGTTTGGCGTTTGGATGGAAGTTTTTATTATGAGTTCAGTGCTTTTTTTAATCTAGACGAAAGAGCATTATGTAAGGACATTGGCTTCTCTACTTAAAGGTAAGATCTGTTTCCGTTATCATCATCATGATCATCTGTAGCAGTAGGAATATTGTCAACTTTGTTTAGTCATTCAAGTGCGGGAATCCGATGTCTGTTATGATCAACGACGAGTGCTGTTTGCGTTTTGTCCTAACTATTGTTGCTGTTGTTGTTTGTGTCGTTACAGTTACGCCATCTTTATCGTCACTGTCACTATTGTTGTTCTATCCCCGTTTTCTCTTTACAGGTTTGGTTCTTCCTTTTCTCTTCTTCTCTCTCCTATTACTCCTGTAATCAACTTATATACTTTGCCCCCCTTTCTTTCTTTCTATCTGTTTCTTCTTCTTCGCCTTCTTCATGCTGTTCATACTGCTGCTGCTATTCCTGCTGCTGCTGCTCCTCCTCCTGCTCCTGCTCCTCCTCCTCCTCCTCTTCCCCTCTTCTTCTTCCTTCCTTCCATCTTTCTTTTTTTCCTTTCTGCCTCTTTATCTTTTTAATCCCTCTTTCTAGCCTTCTTCTTCTACTCCTCCTTTTCCTCCTCTCTCCCCTTCTCCTCTTCCTCTCTTTCCCCCCTTCTTCTCCATCATCGTTTTTTCTCTCTTTGAACTTTTGTCATCACCATGATCATGACAAGTGTACTGTAGTTGTAGAATGCCAACCTCAAACGACCGGGAAACCTTGGGAAAAAAATCGGACATCAGGTTGCTATTGCTGCCACAACCGCATCACTACCGTCACTACAGTCACAATCGCCGTCATCACCACTACCAGCACAGGCACCACCATCACCACCACTATCACTAACGTCACCAAGAACAGCAACAGGAAAGAGGTTTTAGTACAAATGAAAAATAAAGCACACAAAAAGGCGAAATAAATATTTAAAAAAAACCAAACCCTCTAAAAACAGACGATACTCTTGTTTTTGAATCCAAAATATAGATTGTTCATTCCAAAGTTTCTGTTTGTTTCGACGGGTTTCTTTTTCTTTCCTGCAAAAAGGTCAAAGTTTCATTTGCTTTAAAGTAGAGTGTAATTTAAGACTGCTTCCATTCGGCGAAGACCCTGGCTATTTACCTGTTCGTTGTAAACACGTATAAGCCATGTTTTAGTTGGTTTTTAACGATATTAGTTTGTGTAGTCCTTGCTGTTGTACTGTTTCCTGATTTAATAGCATTTCTGGCCATACTTACACCTATATTGTTTACTGATTAAAAAGTAGTTCTGATCCCATACGACGGGCATGCATCCAGCATTTAACATTTATTGGACCACAGCATTTCTCTGTCTGTCTGTCTGTCTATATGTTTTTCTGTCTGCCTCTTCTTCTCTTCTTCTTCTTCTTCTTCTTCTTCTTCTTCTTCTTCTTTTTCTTCTTCTTCTTCTTCTTCTTCTTCTTCTTCTTCTTCTTCTTCTTCTTCTCTCTGCCTTTCGTGAGTACGTGTCGTGCGCGCGCGCTCGCTCGCTCGCGCGTGTGTGTGTGCGTGTGTGTGAACATGCATACGTGTCAGTCTTTGTCTCTGTCTGTCTGGCTGGCTGGCGCGCTCTCTCTCTCTCTTTCTCTCTCTCTCTCTCTTCTGTGCGCGCGAGCGAGCGAGAGAGAGAGAGAGAGAGAGAGAGAGAGAGAGAGAGAGAGAGAGAGAGAGAGAGAGAGAGAGAGAAAGAAAGAATAATTATGATAGTTTTTTTTTTTACTCGAGCTAATGAAAATGAAAGCATCTGTAAGTGTTTTAAACCAGGGTGTTTTTGTTCGTTCATTCATTCATTCATACATTCATCCGTCCATCCTTCCGTCCATCCTTCCGTCCATCCTTCCGTCCATCCTTCCGTCCATCCTTCCGTCCATCCTTCCGTCCATCCTTCCGTCCATCCTTCCGTCCATCCTTCCGTCCATCCTTCCGTCCATCCTTCCGTCCATCCTTCCGTCCATCCTTCCGTCCATCCTTCCGTCCATCCATCCATCAATTGATTCCTCGGTGCATTCGTTTCTGGTATGCCAATAATGAACAGTTCCGGCCTTAGCTAACCTTTCCTGCCTATTGATTTGCCGGTCAGCTGTGCTGTAATGTCCGCTGCAGGACTTCTTCTGTGGCCATCCTCTGCCGAGAGGCAATCATCTGGTCTCTGTATTAATATCCTCTCTGCATCTTTATCATGACAGTTCTCCCATTAGTACGAACCACCTTCCCTTGTCCCTTCCGCATTTTCACCCGTCTCTGCTTACTTCGCCCCCCTCCCCCTCCCCCCCTCCTCTCTCTCTCCCCCCCCCCCACCCCCCTGCAAGCGTGTGTTCTTATCTTTGCCTGGCCATTTTGGGTTTTGTTCTCTCTGTCTCTGTCTCTGTCTGTCTGTCTGTCTGTCTGTCTGTCTGTCTGTCTGACCCTCTCTCTCTCTCTCTCTCTCTCTCTCTCTCTCTCTCTCTCTCTCTCTCTCTCTTTCTCTCTCTCTCTCTCTCTCTCTCTCTCTCTCTCTCTCTCTCTCTCTCTCTCTCTCTCTCTCTCTCTCTCCCTTTTTTCCTGTCTCCAGTAAGTTCGTATCATGGATGGGGAAGGAAGGGTAATGATCTTTGGAGGATGAGGGAGAGGCAGGATCAATTTACTTACTTGTGTGTCATTAGTTGCTGTATGAGAGTTGTTTTTAAAGCTTTAACACACACACAGAGAGAGAGAGAGAGAGAGAGAGAGGAGAGAGAGAGAGAGAGAGAGAGAGAGAGAGAGAGAGAGAGAGAGAGGGGGGTTATGTGTTAGAGGAAGCCAGTTTCACTTTTGTGGAGCAAAATCCTGTGATTTTATTTGAATGGCTCCAAATTCCAAATAAGCGGCAATTAGCCAACTGACGCAAAAGATCCAGTGTCTTCAGTATGATTTTTTTGCTTCACAAATTCATTCGGATTTTTGTCGTCTGAATGAAGGACTCTGATTTTCTTTTCTACAAAGAAAGAGGAAGCATTGGAAATTGCTTTTAAAAAAAAAAGAAAAAAAAAAGAAAAAAAGAAAAGAAAAAAGAAAAAGCCACACAAGCCCATAGGTAGAGCTGTACATGCAGTACAATAGTCAGCTGTGCTCTGTGTCTTCCTGTGCAGACCATCTGTTGCCATCTCTTAGTAAAGATTTCGTTCGATTAGCGAGACATGCACACTACACTGAGACACAAGAGAGTCCTTATTTTATCGGGGTAGCCAGAATTAAATGGGATGAGGATTCTGAAAGGTGTAGGTACTGCACTACATTGTACTTCCATTGATTCAGTGTTGTAACTCATTCTCTTTTTTTGTCCCCTGTAATGAAGGTTCACTTTTCCCTGACTGAAATATGTACATTGCATCATTAGAAGAAACAAAATCTTTTTAAAAAAACCCAGCAAATGTCAAAGTGTATTGATATGGTTGCTCACTCGTTTGGTCGAAAGCTTGCAATGCCACCTGAAAATTTGCTGTCTTTTGGTTTTTTCATGATCCAGATTAAGGTCTAGTTGCAAAGTGAGACGACTGCAGGCGGAAATCTAAACAAATCTTAAATAAATGTTAGCGAACCGCCCAGAGAAACGTGGACAAACGAGTCACAAGACAAAACGCTACGCGTTTCGACATCTTAAGTCTTCTTCAGGCAAGATACAAACAAATAGGACAACGAAAATTCACTTACCTTTGATCGCTTCAGAGTTTAGCGCAAGGAACCCTTTCTTGACAGATCGAGAACTGCCAATTTGTGTTGATACCAGGCTGTCTGACATCCATGGGAAGGTGTTAGGTGTCATAGACACATCATTTCACCTGCTTTCTTCAATATTAATATAAAAGACATAATTAAAGCAACATACGAGATTTTGATGGTTCTCTTTTTGTTGATGAAGCAGTGCTGTTGGAGCCACCTACGCTGGCGTACAATGCCGACTACAGCTCTGTGTTGATGAGATCCGACAATGGACCGAGGAAAACCATTTTACATTTTAATATCCACCTTCACATTTTTGAGAACACTTGGTTGAACCTATTTTTCGTCTGGAAATAATCCCATTACTGTAGCTGTAAAAGAAACCAGATTCCTGGAAGTTTCTTTTTGAGAAAAAAAAACCCCAACAACTTAACTTTAGAAGTACTTCAAAAATTTCTGCCAGAAAACTGTTAACAGTCTTCGAATTGTGGTGCACACACATTTAGGAGATGAAAAGAAGTTTTCTCAATAATTGTGTAGAAGGCTTTAATTGAAATATGGTTGTCATTTATGGTTCTGCAAGACCTTAGCACAAAGCTGTCGATTCCAAACTCCAGCAATACAAGGGTTTCACTTCAATCTGGGGCATGCCTGCTCCATCCCAGCGTACAGTCTGTACGCAGAGACAGGCGAGCATCCCTCGCCAACCATAGACTGGGACTACTTCAACTAAACTATGTTTAACCTGTTCTATGTGCAAGAGCATCATCTTTTGACAATATCCTTCATCCAAAGTTTCTTCTTGTTTTTAATTCCGCCTTTAGGGATACGCATTCTGCCCCATTTGCAACACGCTGACATTCACCTTGCGGTTGTTTGTGACAGACTATCTATCACAGACCTTTTTAATACCGGAGATCCGCAATGGCTGCAAAAATCAGTTTATGTTGATTACTTACAGGCCCACTCCCTCAAAAAAATGCGTATCTTTTGAAAGATTAGGAGGCTCCATGGACAAACCATGTGATGTGCTACTCACTACAAAACGTGTGCACATTGAGTGCAGGGGTTTACAAGACATTACAACAAAATGTTTTGCGCCAAACTCCATCAAGAGCTTGTCTAATTATGTTCACCAGATGTGATACCTGGATTTCTAAAAAGTGCTTTTTTCATTGAGTCTGAGATTTTAGGGTAGCCATTAAGCCATTTTAAGCTTTAAGCCATTTTCACCATGTTTAGAATTAACTAAAAAAAAAATTTCACCTGGGGATTTGGTATCAAGTTCGACGTGATAACAGCGCTGAAAAATGGTCTGGAATGGTCTACTGGGCAGTAAACAACATGAAACTCTTTTGGCTTTTGTGGGATACAGAGGAGTTTTTTTTCCAAAACAAATGGTGCCCTTGATTATGGAAATTCTGTTTTGGAAATTCCTGTTTTCTGGCACTTTCTTTGATTCTTTTGTTTCTTGCGTCACTGTCATCTGCTGTTTTTTGCCTCTGTAGCCCATGCACACACCTTTATTCTTGAAACTTTTGAAACTTGTTCCATGTCTTATTACAACGTAGAGCATACCAGCTTTTTTGTGTTGTAATCTGGCAACAAGGCGGTGAAAGTGTAAACAGTGTTGACGTGGGATTTTAACTGTTCATTCTGCAGCATCCAATTTGTCCGTATGGCACTTCAAATTTAGTTTTTGTTACATTTAACTATTTTGAATATAGTAGGTTTTTGTTTATCTTTCCATATGAAATTGTGGGCGATGAATCAAGTGGTATGGCTGGGTCCCCCAATGCGGCCTAGCTTAGTAAACTTGAAGGTGCCGATGTTTTGGCTATCATCTTATGAATTTGTCGTGAGAATGTATACACGTGTATCTTATAGATGATTTTGTGTTTGGTTTGTGCGTGTTTTTGTGTGTTAATGTTTAACAATTTTTTTGGACAGAACTTTTCCCTTACGTGGTTACAACTCTGAATGGGCCATGTGCGGATGGTTGGGCTCCAACTGTGCCAGGCAGCTGTGACCGTTCCGCTTGTCTGTCACATCGGCACATTCTCTCTCCTCTCTCTCTCTCTCTCTCTCTCTTCTCTCTCTCTCTCTCTCTCCTCTCTCTCTCTCTCTCTCTCTCTCTCTCTCTTTTCTTTCTCTCTCTGTGCCTGTCTGTCTCTGTCTGTCTGTCTCTGTCACTGTCTCTGTCTCTTTCTCTTTGTGTCTGTCTGTCTGTCTGTCTCTCTCTCTCTCTCTCTCTCTCTCTCTCTCTCTCTCCGGTTTTAATAACAAGCGGAGGAAGAGAAAGACATACTAACTTTTAATCGCATCGTTCTGATAATGGGCCGACTATCTGCCTCAATTTAGGACAAATCGCTGCAAGATCGCCAACAATTTGAGAACATTCTTTTGAATTACTTTCACAGCCAGTCATCTTATCTACAGTCTTTTTCTGATTGTTGTGCTTTAGTTTGAAAGAAGCCTTCGAATTCTTTCTTTCCTAAATATAGAGTGCTTCCTTTTCATTTCTTCTTTGGGGAGAGAGAGAGAGAGAGAGAGAGAGAGAGAGAGAGAGAGAGAGAGAGAGAGAGAGGGGTGTCTGTGGAATAGGTCATAGCCGCTTTGAGTGGGAAGGGGGGACAACATTAAACAAATTCAATTTCCCCGTTCCTCTCTCCCGTATCCTACCCCCGGCTCCTTTCTACTTCCACCGTTCTGATCCCAGCTGCACCGCGGAATGTCGCAATAGATCAAAACAAATCGAACCGCCACGTGTTGTCGGAATTGCAACATAACGTGTGTAGCGCTGCCCCACCCCCTTCCGCATCCCTCTCCCTACAATTTGTCACAATCTGCTATAGATCGTTGCGAGATAACCCATATAATGGTGAAACGATTGTTGTGAATTTTTCCGACAGCTATTCATCTTGTGTACAGACTCCTTTTTTTTCATTGTGCATTTTGCGCAGGTGCACACACACGCGCGCGCGCACACACACACACACGCACGCACGCACGCACGCACGCACGCACGCACGCACGCACGCACGCACGCACGCACGCACGCACGCACGCACGCACGCACGCACGCACCACACACACACACACACACACACACACACACACACACCGAATACATTTCATGTTACATTAACAATCTGTATTCCACATGACTGTCACAGTCTTGGCCTGTCTGTTTTCGTTTGCTTTGAGTTTGGAATCAGAGCTTACATGCACAAAACTAATAAACCAATAAAACTGACAAATGCTAGAATGTTTTCCTCAGAAAAATTTTTTAAAAGAAAATCTGATATATTTTCGATGGGAATATTCTTAATGATCAATATTTAGAAAATTTACTGGATGTTGTCACTTAAAAACGTTAGATTGCTGACAAAAACAATGAGGAAAATTTAATTTCATTTTCATGTAAAAATTGGTCAGTTTCAGTTCTCTGGCCTTTTCTTCTTTCTTTTTTTAATGACGATATTCATTTATTTGTGATACTCCCATTCTAGACTTAGCATGTGCATTATAGTATGTATTATTCCACAGAACATACACATTTTTCTCTGTTCCAGGACAGGTGGTATATTGTTTGTTTCAGGAGACTTTGCGACTAGTTTCATGTTACGTTCAAATAACCTAAAACAAAAAAAAAGAACCATCCAGTCTTTCCTTAACTCCCTCGAACAACAACAACAACGATAACGATGATAGTAATGATAATAATAATAATGATAATAACAACATCAATAAAAATAATGATAACAACAACAACAACAACAATAATAATGATGATAATAATGATGATGATGATGATGATGATGATGATGAGGAGGAGGAGGAGGAGGAGGAGGAGAAGAAGAAGAATGATATAAATGATGATTATAAAGTTTGCAATTTGATGACCCAAGTAAGAATAGTTCCCCATTCCACAAGTGATGGCAATCGCTAGTTGTGAGGCTATTCTTGTGAATTACCTTCGACAGTCGATCAGCATGTCCACAGAACCATTTGGCCATTTTTCCGCTTTAGTTTAGAGAAGACTTTCGTATTTTATTCTTCCCCTTAGTATGGAATTTTCCCTTCAGTTTTTCTTTTTCTTTCCTTCAATGAGAGAGAGAGAGGCAGAGAGAGAGAGAGAGAGAGAGAGAGAGAGAGAGAGAGAGAGAGAGAGAGAGAGAGAGAGGGAGAGAGAGAGGGAGGGAGGGAGGGTGGGGAAAGGATGGGGTGAGGATGGGGAACGTTCTTGTGACCCATCTTGGGAACTGATGTACTAATGTTTTGTGGGATGCGTCCCCCTTCATGCCCCCTCCCCCCTCCCCCCTCCCCCCCCCCCCCCCCCCGCATTTATTCACAAATTGCAATAAATCGTGGGATTGCGATATTGCGCGGACTGATAGTCCCCGCCACCCCCACCGTCCTCTCTCACACCCCTACCCCCCATCGCTCACCCTTCCCAGCACACCCGAACGTAAATAATCACCAGGCACGAATATGATTTGATACGTGCCGCGTAAGGGTTTCTGCTGACGATATATACGGTGGCGCCGGAAGATACCGTGGTCGTATGAAATCCTCTTCGTGAGTATATGTATTCCGTGTTGAATCGCCGATGTAATGCTGGCGAGTCACGATGCTGTTCTTCAAAGATCGATCTCCATGGCAGGACGGCACATCAATCACCTTTGTTCGTGCCTGTCTGTGAGTACGCTTCCACAATCCGGCAAGGCTGGCGGTGGTAATCAGGCCGAAAGGGTTGTCCGCACGACATGCTTACAGGGCAAGCTCAGATGCTGTTTATTCAAATACCCACAGATTGTGAAATTCCATTGTTGATCTTTATTTTTCTGCCCGTGTATTCTGATGTATTTTGCATATCTTGTTTTCTGTTTTCTCGGTTTTCCTACATGCGGAGCGACCCTATATCTCCCCTCCTCCTCCTCTCTCCAGCTTATGGAAAACGAGGATATATGAAATACTGTGGTCTCTACGTTCGAAGGCCGTTTCATTCATTCA
>CM031610.1:37949466-37951966 GCA_018398815.1 Conus ventricosus | reverse complement strand
ACGGATTCGAAAATGCATCACACGAACAAAGATGTTCATATTTTCGGTAGGCATATAGATATTTTGTTCCACTGGAGCTCATAGCAGCCAGCCCTTCGTTTGTAAATTCAGGTTCGTATCTGAAAGGAACTCTGATGAATTCCGGCTTGAGTTAGTTGATGTGTAGTGAGCGTGTGTTGTGAGCACATCTTGGCCATTTTATCAAAGGAGGCAGGAAATACAGACTTCTTTAGTTCATATCTGACAATTGAAAACCAAGCTGCCTTTTGACTTGGTGTCCCCTTTAATCCATTTCTTGCGAAGGAGACATCGCATTGGATTGGTGTAATTTTGTGAAGGCACATGTTGGCAGATAACATGTTCATATAGGTGTTCTTTTGAGTTGTACGTTGAAGTACCATCGTTATTGTTTTGTTAGGCATAGCTAAAATACGCCCTGGATTGACGTCCTTTTTGCGCGGCATTTCCGTGGTTCGTTGTTCTGTTGTTGTACTGCTGCTGCTGCTGTTGCTGTTTTTGTTTTACCCGTTCTGATCGTCTGTGCCATCTCAGGAACATTACCCCCATCTCGCTCATTCCGTCTACCCCATTCACAGCCACGCCTCGTTCGCCCTGTCTTGCAGTCTTCGTATCACCAGCCCACATGATGAAATCGATATTACGTCTTCATGAGGCAGTCTGAGGTGAGTCTGCACTGCTGCCATGACATTCCTGTGGTGTTCAGTCATGCCAATAGTCTGATTCAAGATACTAACCCATCACCTTCAAAGCCCGCGACGGACGACAGTAATTACCTAGTCGCTGAGCCGGGGTTGAGAGTGCGTGCCCCCTCCGGTGAGTGTAGCCACATCCGTCCAGCGATCTGTGTGAACTTGCCGATACCAGTGACATAAACACGAGGTCACTGCAAGCATGGAGCTGGGAAGGACGTCTGAACTGAGGTCAACACAAGGGTAGGCCAGGAAGGGCGTCTGAAATGGGGACGTATAAAAATGATTATTCAGGATGAGAATGATTAAGATCGTGCCAAGGAGTTCCCGCCCTACCCGGAAATTTAAGAACAGGGGTTGTACTTTCAGATTCTCTCCACAATATAATCTGGATCTGCTCCATCTTTGTCAAACTAGCTCGTTTTTTTCTGCTTTAAAATTGATCGAGGCGATTTTCAGAGAAGAATACTTCCTCTCGTTCTTGTGAAACTGCTTGGGACCGGCTGGGCCTAAAGAAATTGGTTGAAAGTTGAATGGACCGGGTAAATGTCACTCGTTGTAGTCGTTTTGTGTCAGAGTTTATACCGTGCTGCCTTTGCTGTGATGATCGATTTTCGTCGTGTTCTCGTTTTAAATTCTACTATTTTCTTCAAGTCTGTGTTCGCTGTCTTTACTTCCTTATTCATGTTTGTCTCTGTTTGTCTCTCTTCACTCTCCTTCTGTCACCGTACCTCCATCCTTCTCACTCTGTCTCTCCGTCTCTCTCGTCAAATGCTTTCCATTTTTCTCTCTTCTTTTGTCCTGGTATACTTCCCCTTCCTCTCTCCCCCGTGCCGTCCCCGTTCTCTGTCTCTTTCTGTCTGTCGGTCTCTGTCTCTGTCGCCCCCTAAGTCTTTGTAGACGTATTCCTACGCGGTGTTTATTCTAGCTGGTCAGTGGCACAGTATTGATCCAGTTAAAGTGGTAAGATGACCAGCCGTTGAACAGAAAACGAACAGGAAAAAAAAGAGCGTGGTGGTCTCCAGCTCTTCTCGTCTTTCAGGATGTGAAGGGGTAGGGGTATAGAGGAGGCTTGTTGGGAGGGGGGAGATGGACAGGAATGGGGGGGGGGGGGGGGGAGGGAGAGGTGATGAGGAGCATGGACGGAGGAGAATTTGGAGTGAAAGGGGAAGGTGTTTGAAGGACAAAGTCTGCTGAAACGAAGAGAGACTGAACTACCTATCCCAACATACATCGCTTTCATTACCGGGATTTAAGGCGTGGTGGCATGACAGAGGAGTATTTTCTTAGAAGGTATCAGTTTTGCACTTAAAACCGACAACAGCAAACATCTGTGCTGATTGTTTCATCTGGTCTGTAGCCTTATCCGCCTTCCTGGGATATTCTGACTTATTTCAATCCCAACACAACACGAATTTCTAAAATAACTATAGAAAGGAGGATAGTTGGTCCTGTTCGCTTTGCTTTACGCAAGACATCTTTTGCGATTCCTGCCAAATTTAGCTGGTTTGTGTGTGTGTGTGTGTGTGTGTGTGTGTGTGTGTGTGTGTGTGTGTGTGTGTGTGTGTGTGTGTGTGTTTAATCAAGTCAATGCTTACGTGTTTATACAGTGTTCAAGTCTTTATATAAAACACTGAGGAAATGCTGAAAGAAATACTTTCGACTGAGGTTTAGAGTTACATAGAATGTCTTTAGTTTTGCTAGGGAATAGCAAATAAGCACCCAGGCTTTGTGTCCTGGCGTCTGGCGCTGTTTGCAGTCTTAGTATAGGCAGGAGTTATTATCTTTAT
>CM031610.1:37924466-37934466 GCA_018398815.1 Conus ventricosus | reverse complement strand
TATTGATCGTAAATCTGGATCATTACTTTTTCGGTGTGTGTGTGTGGGGGAGGGGGGGGGGGGGAGAATCCAGACTGTGGGAAACCAATGATGATATTGCGTAAGTGAATTTGCCCACGTAAAGTCAGGCTTGGCACACCAGGGGTATCTCTGCACTCACCGCGCGCATATGTGTGCTCGTGCACACTATTCTCCAAGTGGGAGCTCCTCGGGCCGTCCTTTGTCCTGCCTTTGTCGCCGCCCTTTACTTTGACTTTGCCTGAGATCACTACACATGGCACATCAAGGGCAGAGTGGTCGATTTGCGTCCCTTTAGTGTTTCACACCTACGAGCTGACCCTTGTCACTTGCCCTTAACGCCATGGCAGATTTGATCGCCCTAACGAAGCTTGAGCGGCGGCACAGGTAGAGGCCCCAATACCTCCTCCGCTGATTATCCAGCCATCCTCTTATCCTCTCATACTCTAAACTGTTGTGGTTTAGAGCCCTTAAACCCTTTGCAGTAATTACGATTAGAGGAGAGAGAGAGAGAGGGAGGGAGGGAGGGACACAGAGAGAGAGAGAGACACACACACACTTTGATACTTTGGTGTTTTACTGTCATAACCAAAGACGTCTTTTGACAAGGGGGGAGGGGGTAACAGAACAATAACATTTCCGTCTTCCTTTCCTTGCAAACAAATAGTACACATTCATTCCTAGTGTGTATTAAGTCAAAGGTTAACAAAAACAAATAACATTTCCTTTTGTCCTCACACACAGGAGTAATAGAGTAAGGTTTAAGAGAGAGAGAGAGAGAGAGAGAGAGAGAGAGAGAGAGAGAGAGAGAGAGAGAGAGGGGGGGTGAGTTGGAAGATCATTCATTACAACCCCTTTTAAAAGGCGGATCCTTATACAATGCAACATTAACAATGAAAAAAAGAAACATCAAAATCAAAATTACAGAGAGAGAGAGAGAGAGAGAGAGAGAGAGAGAGAGAGAGAGAGAAGAGAAGAGAGAGAGAGAGAGAGAGAGAGAGAGAGAGCAACAAACATTCGTGAATGTTATGTGGGGAAAACAAACAAGAAATAAACAAAAAAGTAGAAAGCCAACATTATGAAAAAGAAGAAAGAAAGGTTAAAAAAAAAGTGACACCATTATCTGTCTCATCCACCCCCCCCCCCCAAAAAAAAAAAAAAAATCTAAAAATGATTGTATGAGCAGTACTGTGGCTCAAACACATACACTGCATGAGTATATTATAAATGTTTTTTTCATATTAAGATTTGCATTACAATAATAGTAATAGCTTAGTTTGAAACAGTAGTACTTGTAAACAGCAACAAAGACTTAGAGAGAGAGAGAGAGAGAGAGAGAGAGAGAGAGAGAGAGAGAGAATCGGGAAGGTTTGTCAGGCTAAAGATTTCCAGAACATTCATTAAATCAAGGTATTTAAGTTGGTCGCCGAAAACACCCTAAAATGTAGAACATATGATCAGAAGGGAAGAAGCATCTGTTTATTAAAATGTGATGGCAAAATCAAATTAGAAAGTGCCTCATTGCGGTTACAAATAACTGAAAATTTAAACAACAACATAACAATAACAGATGAATTAATCAGCAAAGAGTAATGGCCTGTATGTCAGGCATTTGGCAGAAATCTACATGATGTAACTTTAAATCTACATGCATTAGGCCCCTCAATTTTCCATCTGAACTAGCCGACCCCCCCCCCCCCCCCCTCCTCGTCAGCCTCCCACCTTTCCCCTCCTCCTACACCCAACCTCTCGTTCCTCCCTCCACCGTCCCTTCCGTCCTCTCTCCGTTCCCATTTCACTTCCTTCCCATGTCCTCATTCTCCCTTCTCCCAACATTCTCCCTCTTTCCCACATCTCCCCTCCCTCTTCTTCCACCGTTTCCCCCGCCCCTCCTCCTTCTTCCTTTGCCTTAGACCCACTTCGAAGTGTACGGAAAGAAGAATCCAATTAAGTTTCTAAAGTCGTAACAGAACCGCGGAAACTTTTGATCTTTTAACATTCCCCCAGCCGAGCTATTTCGGCTGATAGAAAGCACAGTGTTTTAATCTATACGGACGCCGAAGGCGAGGCGTGTTTGACTATCTTGGAATCCTGACATCAGTTTGCTTCGCCGTATGGTGGTATTAAAAATACACTCAGTATGTTAATGAGTCACCATGCCAACCTTATACGCTCAGCACATTTATGAGTCATCCTGCCAAACTTATTTGGAGAAAATCAGACCAAAACTGTGGAAATGCACAAGCCACAAGAGACTGCACTGGACACAGACAGGTGGACCATACACAAACACACAGAACATGCTATGTGTATTAGATTTTAGTTTCTTCAGGAAAATATAAAAACATGAATGAAAAAGAATAAAAATGAAATGAATAAAGAAATGAATGACTCGGAAGCTTTTTTCTATTTCACAAGTGTCCAAATAATGTTTGCTTTGTCAGCAATAAAAAAAAGAATATGGTATCAGAAAGTATATTGCCGTCATGGTCGCGCAGCACTAGAGATTCTGTTACTTGCACATTTCATGCATTCACAGTATGTATTCGTGCCCATGGTCGCAAAGACTAGGACGGTTAAACAAATCATGCACCTGTGTACAATGGGCATGTCAAGGAAATGATTGAAGCCATTCTATCAGTCACGATGTACTGACCTTATCATACTGCTCACAATATGTTCAGTTATGTTACTCCGCATTCAGATTTCCTTCAGTGACATTTACACACACACACACACACACACACACACACACACACACACACACACACACACACACACAGAATTAGGTGTCTGTGCGTACGTGTGTGTGTGTGTGTGTGTGTGTGTGTGTGTTTGTGTGTGCGTGGTGTGTGTGAGTGTGGTGTGTGTGTGTGTGTGTGTGTGTGTGTGTGTGTGTGTGTAGTGTGTGTGTGTGTGTGTGTGTGTGTGTGTGTGTGTGTGTGTGTGTCTGTGTAGTGTGTGTGTGCGTGTGTGTGTGTGTGTGTGTGTGTGTGTGTGTGTGTGTGTGTGTGCTGGTCACAGCGCGCCATGTAACGGAAATTAGATCATAAATCATGCTCATTAAGACGGTCGATTCAGCATAAAGGGTTACCACACGAATCGAAACATCCACAGCCTTAGGGAATTCTAAAGCTTTCCAGAATTATCAATAATTATAAATCACATGATTTGCAGGAAAGGAAAGAAAATAGAATAAAGGAAAAGAAACTCGATGGCCATTGCAGGGTATTAAAGCAATTCAACGATGTTGAATGATCAAATCATATGAATTAGGAAAAAAAAGGTAATAGTGTTGTGCATTGCAGTTTCTCTTGAGCTGAATATTTGAATTTAAAAAGAAAGAATAAATATGACACTTTCTGCACATCAGCATATTTCTGAAAAAACAAGTGCTTCGAATTCAAGGCATAGGAATGTCGACAATACTTCATATTGTTTCCAATAATTTTTTTCTGATTTTCTAAAGAGCTGGACGACACACAAAAAAAACGAATAGAATCCACACGTCTTCTTTAAAATTTTCACACAAGGAAAATGAGATTTATGTCATCTGGATCCTCTTTGCGATGAAAATGCGCTGTTAAGGTATAATACACGCAACAGGAGTTCGAGGCGTGGGTGGAAAGATAGAGAGAGAGAGAGAGAGAGAGAGAGAGAGAGAGAGAGAGAGAGAGAGAGAGAGAGAGAGAGGAGAGAGAGAGAGGGAGGGAGGTACAATAACGAGTCGTATGTGTCTCTTTTTAGTGAAAACGGCAAGTCATGAATGAGTTTAACAGACAAACATTATAACAAACACGTACTTATACAGTTACTTCCAAGGGTAAAAATTTTTAACGAAAATAAACATAAAATCTTAACTTGCACACTGATCGTTGTTTGCGCGTGGTATTTGGTTTTCACCTTTCAGTGTATCCAAACCGGAGTGAAAATAGCCCATAAAACTTGAAAAGAGAGAGTGAAATAATCCTTTAAATATTAATGAGAAAGTGGCACCCTGCTCAGTGGAAAGATGGAATGTCAAGGACGAAGTCATTATAGTTTTGTGCGGATCCGTCGTGCGGATCCAGCTCAACAGGTGGACCCGGTCTCTGTTGGACAATGACGGAGGTGTGTGCTCTGCCGAGTGTTGCAGATAGTTTGAAAAAGGTTTCCCGGCTTATCTTGACCGCACGAAGCGAAAACGTGTATCTTGCATGTTTTGTCATTGACGATGAACGCCATCATCAAACGGGAAGAAATTAAAGCAGTGACTAAAAGACTTTCTGTGTGTCTTCTCTTTTTCTTTGTTTATTGTTTATCAATTTATTGATTGATTGATTGATCGATTTATTCATCTATTCATTTGCCTCTTAATTTATGCATGTTTGTATGTATTTATTTTTCTATTTTATTTATCTCCTAGACGTCACTGATCAGAGCTCTGTCAACTTCCTTGGTGATTGGTGAATGCTTTTTGTGCCCTTTCACACTGTGAATCGGCCCACAGAGGAAAAGACGTCACTGCCGACCAGCTGAAGGGTTCCGTCTTTGATCAAAATTCTGCGGGCTCGCTTTCTCCGGAATTACCATGGAGACGGACTGTGTGCGCAATGGATTACTGGCAAATCATGTTCTTTATGATACCCAACCTGCCTATTATGTAGACCATGTCATTAAGGCAGACTATTGATGTGGGTTGGGGGCCCTGTTACTACGCGAGGTGTCGCAGTCCCACGATTTGTCGCAATGCGTGAAAACGTGGCTGGTCACCAAGGGCTCACAGTTACTCAATTACAATAGAACATACGGAGCGCCTCAAGGATCTGTTTTGGCAAGATCACTTATAGTCTAGGTAGACGAGGGATATTGTTGGAACATTTGCTGCGATTTTCTTTGTTATTGTGATTGTCGTTGTCGTTGTTTTGGAAGAAGTCAGTACTCTCTCTCTCTCTCTCGCTCTCTCTCTCTCTCTCTCTCTCTCTCTCTCTCTCTCTCTCTCTCTCTCTCTCTCTCTCTCTCTCTCTCTCTCTCTCGCTCCCTCTCTGTCTCTCTCGTTCCTCTCACCCTAGACTTTTCTTCATATGTTTCGGATGTTGTATTGTTGTTGTCTGCTTTGCATCCAAGGTATGAATGTGCATGATACAGAACTGACGCCTAGCTTTCAGTTACCGAAGTCCCTTTCTTATATGTCTTCTTTGATTGAGAACGTTTCGTTTTGTTGACAACACAGAATTGTTAAAGGTAAATGTTCATTTTGCTGCTCTGTTGTCACTCTCGGCCCGTTTACCAGTTCGGCAGTGACAACATATTCCAAAAGGTTAAGTATCTTCCTTTTTTCTCTGGCACTGTCTCAGCCGGACTCTTTGTTTCTTTTGGTCATATTGCCTCTCAGTCTCTTTGTCTTACCACCATTGCGGACTGGCCACACTATGATGTATTGCGGCGTTTCATCCGTGTTTCCCTCTGGGCTTGCGACAAGCCGAATAATTGCAACATTTCGCGGTGGAACAGGCCCAGCATAAGAAAACAAACTAATGATGTGAACTACCAGCAGCATCAGCGGCAGCAGCAACTGCTGCAGCGACAGCAAAAACAAAAGGAAAAAAAACAAACAAGAACGCAACATCAACAACAGCAACACAGTCCTCCTCCTCCTCTTCCTCCTCCTCCTCCTCATCATCATCGTCATTAATAAATCTAGTTGTGTTTGGTGTTGTAATCTTTGTCAGCTGTCAAATGTTGAACGCAGAATACTTTGGTTGTGTTGTCTTACTGTTTTGCCTACTCTTTCTAGCAAAGTCAGATAGAACATGATAAAAAAAAGGGATTTTCCTTGCACAATCATGTAATGTAAGAGAGGAAAAGGAAATATGCAAAAGTAAAAAAAAAATAAAAAAAAGAAGATGAAACACAACTTTGTAAATGATATTTAGAACATTAAAACATAAATGTAGAATATGTGTGTGTACATACGAGTTTGTTTGTGTGCATGCGAGCTCATGAGTTGTGTAAAGGTGTTTAAGTGTGTGTGTGTGTGTGTGTGTGTGTGTGTGTGTGTGTGTGTGTGTGTGTGTGTGTGTGTGTGATAAAGCATGTGTGTGTGTAGCCTGCATGCGTGTATATGTGACATAACCTTCAAACAAATGAAACAATGTTGTGAATTCTTGTCTTCGTGTTTCAGAGCACATAACGACATCAAAGTGATCACAAGAAAGCTGTATGACACACAAGTTTGACACAGGTGAGTCGAGAAAAGAGGGTCGCGACTGGGAAATCATAGCAGGATTAGAAATGTGAAAGCTGACGATTCTAAAGGAGTGTGATTAAAATTTGAAATATCCATTAAGAACCTATTTCCAGTTGCTGATGACTATGATAAACGTATGAGAACAGTAGTAAAAGATAATAACATTGACAATACATTAAGTACAACTACTGCTGCAGTTGCTACTAGGGACGTGGATTTACATCTGTACTTTTGCGTGTACGTACCTCCATTTCTGTCCGTTTGTCTGTCAGTCCCTGTCTGCTGCATGACAAAAACATATACCGTGGATCATTGAGCATCAGAGAAAATTCGCGGATTGGTAGAACCGGGTCTGTCTTTCTGTCTGTCTGTCTGTCTGTTTCAGTGTGTCTCTGTCTCTGTCTCTTTCTGTCTGTCTGTTTGTTTGTCTGTCCGTCTGTTTCTCTCTCTCTCTCTCTCTCTCTCTCTCTCTCTCTCTCTCTCTCTCTCCCTCTCTCTCTCTCTCTTTCTGCCTCTGTCTCTCTGCCTCTCTCTCTCATCCTCTTGGTCTTCACCTCCCTCTCTGTTTCGCTTTTAGCTCTTCCTGTCTCTGTCGATCTTTATTTTTTTTGTTTCTATCTCTTTTCGGGCCTTGTCTCTGTATTTGTGTTCTCTCTGTCATTCTGTCTGTCTGTCTCTCTGCCTCTCTCTCTCTCTCTCTCTCTCTCTCTCTCTCTCTCTCTCTCTCTCTCTCTCTCTCTCTCTCTTCTCTCTCTCTCTCTCCTCATCCTCTTGGTCTTCACCTCTCTCTCTGTTTCGATTTTAGCTCTTCCTGTCTCCGTCTATCTTTATTTTTTTGTACTCCCAGTTCTTAAAGAACAGGGAGTACTTTAGAATGGGAACGAAGAAATGCTGTCTGTTGTGTGTGTGTGTGTGTGTGTGTGTGTGTGTGTGTGTGTGTGTGTGTGTGTGTGTCCGTGGTCAAAATGTGTTCCACTCGCTCCAGACAAAACTACTGGGTCGATCTTTCTGAAAATTTGTAGGTATGTTCATTATGGGTCAAGGATGATGCCCGACGTTTTAGTTTACCGTTACAGCCGTTACTAACGGCTGTAACGGCCTGTAACGCTTTTTCTTCTTTATGGAATATCTCCGAAAGTACTTGGCCGATCTTTGTGAAAGTTAGCAGGTATGTTCATTATGGGTCACGGATGATGCCCGATGTTTTAGTTTACCGTTATAACCGTTACTAACGGCTGTAACGGCCTGTAACGGTTTTTCTTCTTTACGGAATATCTCAGAAAGTACTTAGCCGACCTTTAGGAAAATTAGCAGGTATGTTCATTATGGGTCACGGATGATGCCTGATGTTTTAGTTTGCCCCGTTATAGCCGTTACTAACGGTTGTAACGGCCTGTAACGGTTTTTCTTCTTTACGGAATATCTCAGAAAGTACTTGGCCGATTTATAAGCGGTTTGGTTGATCTTGTGGCAAATCGGAGCCTCTGTCCATATGTAAGTGATGTAATGCTGAAAATGGATTAAACAACCGTTAAAAACCGTTATTCTGCCCTTATTTCTTATATATAGGTGGATTTTAATGAAATTTTGTATATAGAAAGGTTATCACACACAAATGGCATTTCTATATAGTGTTTCAAAGTTTGACCGTTAAAAACCGTTATTCTTGACATATTGTCCAATTTGGATGAAATTTGATATGTACACAGGCTTTAGCCCAGTGAGGACTAAAATGCCGGTTTCAAAAGTGTATATCGGTTATATAAGCGTTAAACCGTTATTTTGCCGTTATTTTTTATATATTGGTGGGTTTTGATGAAATTTTGTCTATAGAAAGGTTATCACACATAAATGGCACTTCCACGTAGTGTTTCAAAATCTGACCGTTAAAAACCGTTATTCTTGACATATTGTCCGATTTGGATGAAATTTGGTATGTACACAGGCTTTAGCCCAGTGAGGACTAAAATACCGGTTTCAAAAATGTACATTGGTTATATAACCGTTAAACCGTTATTTTGCCGTAATTTTTTTATATATTGGTGGGTTTTAATGAAATTTTGTATATAGAAAGGTCATCACACACAAATGGCACTTCCATGTAGTGTTTCAAAATCTGACCGTTAAAAACCGTTATTCTTGACATATTGTCCGATTTGGATGAAATTTGGTATGTACACAGGGTTTAGCCCAGTGAGGACTAAAATACCAGTTTCAAAAGTGTACATCGGTTAAATAACCGTTAAAACCGTTATTTTGCCTTTATTTCTTATCTCACAAAGCTCTAGGCCGATTTATAAGCGGTTTGGAAAACTGGGAGTACGTTTATATGCTTCGCATCTTGTTCTGTTTCTATCTCTCTTCGGGCCTTGTCTCTTTGTGTTCTCTCTGTCTGTCTGTCTGTCTGTCTGTCTGTCTGTCTATCTGTCTCTCTCTCTCCCTCTCTCTCTCCCCATGCCCCCCTCGCTTGTTCGCTTGATCGCTGTCTGTGTCTGTGCGTCTGTCTTGTTCTCTTCCCCCTTTCATCTCTCTCCTCTCTCAACCCCCCACCCCACCCAGCCCCTGTCTGTTTCTGTTTCTCTCTTTCTCTGTGCCCCTCCCGCGCTCTCTCTCTTTCTTTCACACACACACACACACACACACACACACACACACACACACACACACCACACACACACACGTGTATATACACCCACACTCACAAATGCACACTGCCCTTCCCTCCCGCCTCCCCATGCCCTTTTCACTCCAACGTTCCGTCTCCCACTCCGATGCCCCAATCCCCTCCATCCCAGCCACCACTCCTAAAAAAAAACACGTTAAGTTAACTAGCCAAATTGTCCTGTAGATGTCGCCGTTCCTCCTGTTTTTCCTTTTATTTTCTTCGTTGTAACTGCATTTTGTAAATCGACCGACGTCTTTCAAGCTGTCAGTTACCGTCCAATTGGGTGCCATTCTTGGTGTCTGTACGTCATTATTGGTAAATTGGATGTCTATATGGGTCTCTCTGTCTCTCTCGCTATCTCTCTCTCTCTCTCTCCTCTCTCTCTCTCTCTCTCTCTCTCTCTCTCTCTCTCTGTGTGTGTGTGTGTGTCTCTCTCTCTCTCTCGCTCTGTCAGCCAGACCACTCCGATAGTGACAGAAGACCTAGTCAACCGCCGTGGAGGGTGATATGCTGGCCCCTTGAAAGACACAAATATGAGAAAGGAAACCAAGCAAATGGTAAAAGAATGTCTGCAAATAACAGACCAGTGTGACCTCCCTGGCAAGAACAAGGTCTGCAATTCCTGCTGACCCCGAAGCTTCTCGAGCCTCTACTGATGTGCATCATCAGCTCCAGCACAGAAGAATCAACAAATAGAGAAGGAAATGGCTCGGTGTCCCACCTGTGTTACTGACGTTGCAGCCACGCCAAACAGACGCTACCCCTGAAGCCCATCCTCGAGGAGTGCAAAGCGGTTAACCATGCTTGGTGACGTGGGAGACATGGTTGTGAGTTCCATTCAGCCCAAGTCAAAGACTAACAGAAAACGGAAGGCGCCAGTGGGTGCATCAAAGGAAAACCTTAGGGTCAGAACAATAACAGGACACACACAAACCAACAGACAAGGGCTGGGGTCAACAGGAATGCTGTGGTGACCGAAGGCAAAAAAAAAAAAAAAGCAAAGAGAGACATTCTTATACAGAAATTGACCACACAAAAAACCCTGAAGAGGATGCCAAGAGAATCAGAGGGCAGTCCCACAAGGCCAA
>CM031610.1:37901966-37919466 GCA_018398815.1 Conus ventricosus | reverse complement strand
GGTTTCGTTAAATCTATATTAAAATCTCCCAAAATGATAGTTTCAAAACTTAGCATTGTTACTTCATCCATAAGGACACTAAATTTATCTTGCCAGTCTGTAGTTTCTGATGGATTTCTGTATAAAAAACTATGACTAGTGGTTTACTGTTTTTCATGCTGATTTCAATCCATACAGATTCAATGTCATAATTTTCAAGGTTATTCAGTTTTTTGTAGTTTAACGAAGATGCAAGATACAACAGTATGCCTGTGGTTTTGGGTTTATGTGGATCTAGTCGAATTATCTGGTATCCTGGCATGTTCATATCAGCGTCAGTTATTTGTGAGGACAAACGGGATTCTGCGAAACAAAATAAATGAAAATTGTTACCACTGTTGTGAAGAATAGTTGCAATATCGTCTTTCTTATTTGTTGCGTTGTTAATGTTCAAGTAGCCTATTCGAAGTCCTTGTTTTATTGGCCATGTATCTAATGTTAACGACATGTTGCAAATCGGTTGGAATAACTTCAATAAGTCGAGAAAAGTTTTCTCAATTTTAGAATTTATATATAACAAGTAATGCAATATATATCTAAGTTATACAAAAAAAGCTCAAAGAGCAAAAAAAAAGGACACAAATTGTTCGGGTAAGTGAACACGACCTTCAGCGTCCCTAGATACACACTGCACACACTGTATCTTCTATACTGCGACAGCAATTGAGTTCAATGGAAAAAAAAAGTGAAAAAGAGATTCTTTACAAAATAATCTCTAACATTCATACACGCACTCACTCAGACAGGAACAAGATCTTCAAACCAGAAACAAAATACAATAAGAAAGCAGATAAAGTACAACAGAAATTATCGCAGTCCGCCAAATTCAAGATTCAAGTGTCCAAAATTAGTCACCAGCAGAAGTCACTACAAGTTCCCAGGTCCGATATCAAAAACACACATTCACCAAACTAACATTTCGACTTAATATATCGCTGTCGATGGTCATGGAAAAGAGATTTTTCACTCCAATAGAAAAAGGCGTTACAGGTGCGCGCATCCGTGTACGCACACACGTATGTACACACGCTCCCTCCCCCCCCCCCTCCCCCAACCACACACACACACAAACGCGCGCGCATTAGCGCACATGTGAATACAAGCACTCAGTTACTGAGGTCTCTGTTGGTGGAAAAGCTGTGATGCCATGTTCATCAGCTGAAGGGGGTATTGTCCGGGTTGTGTCGGTAACCCTTCAGGATACCAGGTACTGGGGAGTGGCAGAGCTACACGCGGGTCATGGAGGAATCGCTGATGGTTTGGGGTAGCTGTATGAGTTTGGTCACCCATGACTGAAGGTGGATACAAGGAAGGGGGGTATGGGTGTGACGTAGAGGGGTACCAAGGTCCTTGGAATGGGTAATGGGGTGGGTTGGAGCACAAAGGAAAAGGGACTCCATGAGTTTCCTGGACAGACAGATTGCCTCTGTCCTGGGGGAGTCTGTGGAAGAAAGGCTGAACGGTCTGGTCCATGGCGTCAACTGCTGCAGTGCAGGAGCAGGACGTACAGGAACAGGACCCCCAGGATGAACTGGATGCAGCCTGTCGTTGAATGACCCACCACCTCTCCGGGATGGCAGCAGGGGATAGTGGGCCATGGAAGTGATGGATGGGATGCCAGGAACGTTGCTACTGTGACCAGAGAGTCGACTCGGTTCGGCACGAGAGTCCGTCCTGCCACTATGTAGTGTGTTGTGGACGGCATCTGAAACCTCTTCTACTTGCTGATTACTTCTGGGGTTTTCTTCGAGGTGGAAAAGCCCCTTCAGAGTGTTGGCCAGAGTTGTAACGGAAAACGTGGCAAGTACTTCATAAAATTAACAGCGAGTTTTGCCGTTCCCTTAAGACTAAGATGGACAGGGTCTTTGTATAAAGCGAGTCTTGGAGCACCATTTTTTGTAATAAAAGTGTCATGATTTTTCAATCAAATTAATTTTAGATGTATCACAGGCTGAGTGCAAGGTTCTGTTGGAGGGGGAGATCGCATTATTTAGAACATGGCGTCCCGTGCTGGGAATGATAGAACTGAATGTGATACAAGCTGACGGAAAAGATTTTTTTACACAGAGTAATCAGTTCTGTCCACTGCTTAGCAGACACTGGGCCAGCCGGACAATCGTTGACCCCAACATGAACAATCATGTGTTGGACATGGGTGAGCTTATCGGGCAATGAATGAAGCCACTGGATCATGTTCTGTATTGTCATTCCCGGAATGCACAGTTTAAAAACACGATCTTCTTCAGTTCCCAACCGTCTTGGATCAATAAACCGTAAAACAGAATCACCCATGAGGACTGAAGAAATGTTGTCAGGAATCTTGATTTCGTTAAACACCTGCGAAGGGGATCTCTGTCGTGTGGGTGTTTGATTTCGCAAACTGTGTTGGGAAGTATTGATATCTCAGGATCAGCACTGCTTTCACTGCATTCACCAATGTCCTGTCTTTCAGAGGTACAGTTTTCTTCCTCTAAAATTTCAAAACGATTTTGAGTTGACACAGGAGTTGTTAGTGATATGTGTGTTCCTAGACTGTTTTGTTTTAGAGATACACTATCTTCTGACATCTCTTTGAATAAATTACAGCGCTACTTGCTGTTTCACTTTCGAGTGTGTTTTTGTCACTGGTTTGACTTGGAGGATCTTCAATAACCGGAGTAAATTCTCTCCTTGTTTCAGCTGGTTGGGGGTGCTGCCCTTCATATTGAGTTGAAGTTGTTGAGGTAGGACCTTTGTCCATCATAAGTTTAAGTTTTGACTGAAGAGTTCCCATTTGTGTTTTCAAGGAATGGTTTTCTTTGCTTAGCGTTATTATCTGGCTTTCTAACCTGGAAATATGTTCCTTTACAACCTCCATTGTTTGATGAAGATTTTCAGTTTTTTGAGTGATATGATGCTTAATTTCATTTTTTATAGATGTTTTAACGTCTTCTAGATGGGAGATCAATGTATTTTGAAAATCACTTAACTCAACTGCCATAAGGTCCTGATTGTCTTCTAGTCTTTGGAGCTTTTGATGGGTGGTTTTGTCATACAATCGTTTAGGGAAAAGTACTCGCCTTCTGTCATATTTGCTTGACTTACAGCGTCTGGCACTTTGTTTTGAACTTGAAGTAACATGTTGTGTACTTGATTCACTTCCTTTGTGGAAAAAGTCACTGTGAGGAACTGTTGGTGTTGACGGCTCGGTTTCTGAGTGATCCAAAGGGCTACTTGTTTTGACTTCTGTTTGTTCTATCTCTGAGTTTTCACGTCCTTTTATATAAACATCAGTAGAATTAAGGTCTGTTTTCGTTTCATTTCTGCTCTCAATTTCCGGACATGACCCGGGGGTGAGTGTAATAAGTAAATCTGCGGGTGCTGAAACGGGCGAAGAGAGATGAATAATGCGAAACACCTCTTGTAAGAAGGAAACAGGATGTCGAATCAGTCCACACTGTAAAGATGTAGAGAACAGGAAAACCTTCATTCTGGCTCACTTTCGCCCTCAACCAGTTTCGGGCGAAAGTGAGCAGAATAAAGGTTTTCCTGTTCTCTGACAAGTAAGACTTCAATACCCAAAAAATAACGATTATCTACAAACAAACATACTGTGCAGGGTTATCCGTTTTTAATACTAATTTACTAAACTTTTCAGATTTTAGTTTTGTTTAATCCTATGTTTTCTTGATCGTTTTCAATAACATCATTTTCGCGCAAACATTCTTCAAATGAGTCTCTGTCTTTCATGTGAAATAACACTACAGTCTTTAACTGTTCTCTAAAGTCTTTTAAAACTGAGTTATATTTCTGGCATAAAATCCACACACTTATCCGAGCATGTCTTCCGCTGAAAGCTAGTTTCGACAAAGTGTTTCTCTTTTTAACTATGTCTTTTTCTGCTGAACAGTCATCTATAATAAATAGCGTCTGCGTTCCCTCAAACAATATAAAAAAGCGTTCTAGACATTCACTCAGTTTATTGCTAGGATTAACTAAATATATGTCATCATCTGTCCATATAAACCTTCTATCATGATATGCTTTGTTCCATTTAAGTGTTGGACAGAAAACCACAATATGATTAAAATTATAACGATAAACTGTTTGTAACAGGTCGAGGATAAATATTGTTTTTCCACAACCAGTCTGCCCACAAATCAATGAGCAATGAGGAGTTTTTGTCATAAAGTTTAACTGCTCCATAGTTTTATAACAGAACTTAATCTAATCCAGTTATTATTTTTATCATACTCTCTGTCAAATTGTTCAGTATAATAAAACCCTATAAGGCCTAAATGTGTAAGATTAATCCAATTCAGTTCTGTAAGATTGTTTCTATTTAAGTCAACATTGATTTTGTTGCTTGTTGTTATGATCTTAATATCCTCACCATTGTGAAGAACGACGATGGTAACGTTAAGACGTTTAACGTCTAAGTTTTGCCAGCTAATATTAATTCCTTTTATAAGGTCATCACTAACGCCCACAACCCCATCCCTCTCCACATCTTTAAAGACAGAAATTTCAAATATCATTGTGAACGTGTCTCCTAATTTTCTGCTTGGAAAGAACTGTAATTTTGTAGAAGCTTTTTTTACAACTGTTTCTTTTCTGTGGAGGATGTACTGTTTTTTCCCATACGGCGTTATTTCAATTTCTTTCCGACTATTGTCGTCCGGCATAAGACTTACATGTAAAGGGCCAGAGTTGAATGCTTTTCTGAAACTTTTTTGACGGCTAAAATATGTAAATGGGCTTATGAATTCAAATTTTATGTCCCATTCTAAATATGGTTCTAAGTGCCATTTGAGGTCAGGTTTTCGAACTATTTTATATTCATACTGGCCAACATTATTTGCCTCTAGATTGCGTAGTTGTTCTAGTTTAGGAAACTTTTTGCTGTCGCCAACCTCTTTGCGTTTATAATCACCATCTTTAGTGTACTCAAAACCATACAAAGCGCCTATCTCACCGTTCTGTTCAAAGTCCGCAACGTCTGCAAGGTCTTTTAATTCTAAAGTTATACACCTCACAGGCGCTAATGTAACTCCCGGTTCTTCTGGCCCGCGCGACATGTTTTAGAACAGCTAATTATTTTACTTCTAAAACAATGTGCAGGTTATCACATTTCACGACTTTTCCTGTTTTGTCTGCGATTTTTATATTAAATGATCCGACCCTTCCACAAACTAATCTTTTAAACTGTAAATTAGGGAATTGTATAATTTCATAATCGCAATATGCAGCTTTCCCTGACGGAAGAGCTCTTAAAACAGTTGAGGGCCTTCCGTCATATAAGTTTTCATCAGTGCTCAGCTCATCCAAATGAACATAGAGTAATGAATGTAATGCAAGATCGAGCGGACTTTCCCCCTCATAAGTAGTTTTGGTTGGTGTAACTCTAAATCTATAATTGTTAGCTGTAAAGCCTAACATTTCAGCTAGTTCTTTATCAAAATAGTAATCTACTTCTTCTTCAGGCTTGAATGTTAACATTGTTTTTAGATTCGCATTGTTAAGTTTGAGAGTAATGTCGAAGTTACTCATTGCTTCTTTTAGTGAGCAAAACCCGTAATAACCATCAGTATTGTTAACTGGCTAACTTTGGCCCCTGTTTTGTCAATTTTTTGAATCTTATTATTCTTCTTTGATTCACTTATATTAAACCATACAACTTTGTAAAATATTTCATGAAGCGCAACCATTTTGGCTCCGCATTTGTTTTCAACAGCATGTTCTAAAAACGAAGGACGGTCTTGGGTTGTTATGTTACAAACATTTTTTAAACAGAATAAAATGAGTGCATTCAAATATACTGGCGCAAAATATTCTGTTGGGCCGCACTTACAAACTTAAAAATATAGCACCAGATACTCCTTGACATTGCAGTGACCCAGACCTGCCTCTTTTCATAAAAAGGAGAGTACTCCAATGAAGACTATCTTAAACCCCCTATTGAAAACGACCCAAACCAAGAAAGCGTGTTTAGTCATCCGATGCAGTTTTATTCAGAACCAGTTAAACTTTGCATGTGTTTTGTGCATCAACTGGGTTTGGAGAGTCCGATGCTGATCATTTAAATCACCATGATCTCTGTGGTGAGTGTCAGTGTACAGATTTCCTTTTTAATACACCTTCATGACGTATTTTGACTGGAACTGCAGCCCAATTACCAATGTCAAACCATTTAAATCCACTTAGTCAACCGAATAGACATGACGGCTTTTGCAAAGGATCTGTAAAACGAAATTTCAATAATAAACATCAAGACAGCCCTTTAGACAAAAGTTCGTGATCATAATCATGGCATAGGCGACCTATTTTCGGGGCAACGCACAGAAAGAATAACAAGACTGGCATCCTCCTTTCAAAACTTTCTTTTTTTTGGCACAAACGTTTGAAGCCTGGGTCCCTACAGCAAGAGCATAAAACAGCATGGACAACATTACCTAAAGACTACTTCCTAAGGGCCTAACAAGAGCATGATAGAACGCATAAACGACTCTATTCGTACTTACATTGGTGTTTGCTATGCACAGCAAGCACAGGCAAGATCGAGCATTACTGATCCTTCTACTGGCTTTGATGCAACAAAAAACAGTTCTTGGCAAATTTAGAGGACGACCATTCATTCAACAGTTGATTTAAAAAAACCCCTTTCAGTATTAAAAGTACCAAATGTTTTACAATACGCAAGATCGAAAGTAGACTTTGCTGTTGGCACAGGTTTATACATGCTGCCCTTCTGACCTCAACTCCAGATAGGTACAATAAAAAACTATAATAATAAAAAAAATTCTTATAGCAGGCAATGAACAGAAGGTTAGGGAAAAACGACAATAAATTCTGAGCCAGTATATACAAACATTAAAAAGAATACACCCCAAGATAAGTCATCTAATTCCCGAAGTCCCCAAAAAGCCCAAAGCCATTGAAGACATCCAGCAAAGCGTCGCGGACTCTGTTCGCGATGATGACCATGAATATGAAAAGACAGCGCTAGTTCTTGGGATTAACTGGCCTGGATCACTTGTCTTTATCTACTAAATAGTAACCCACCTATTACATAACTAATTCCAGTAAGTGCTTTGGGCCATAAAGCCAACTACTTTGCTTGCAGTAGACAAAAGCAGCTTACAAAACTACTCCCCCAATATTCTGAGTAAAGCGTCACTCATAGAACCAGCGGGGGGGGAGGATAATTTATTAATAACCTTGCAAGTATGATCAAAGCTGTTTTTTTAACCCATGAATTATCAGCGAGATGGAGGCGATGGCGGCGGAGGCACTGAACTTTGGCTACTGTGCGCGCTGTACTACCCATTACGCAGTGTACTAATTCAACTCCTAAGGCAGTTATAACGCTTGCTAATGTTACGCCATGCTCTCTAAACTCTAAACAGCGTTTTTATTCGTTCTGCTAGCGTTTGTCTTCATATAAAATTTTCGGAATAGTTTCTCTTATTCTATTCACTTGCAGTTCGTAATAGTCCTCGTTAGTAGATAGCACTTCTAGTCCTTGCTGATCTTTCTTGTTCAAGTCTTTGAGTCTTTGGTTAAATCTATCTTTAATCTCCTCCCTAAGTCCGGCGTCATCAGCCTCAACGAGTTATTTCTTTTTTCTCTTCTTAAAATGCCGCATCAAGTTCAACTTAGTTTGGCTAAATTGTTTGTTAATTCGCCTCTGATGGTTCTTAAAGCATGATCAAAGGCCTCTATTCTCGCATGGGTAGTGGTGAGTCGTGTATAGTCTTTAACCGCTGTTTCTTCTGAAAAAACTGGTTTCTGCTTCTATGCATTTATTATTTCCATCTGCCGATTGATTTAATTCCTTTAAGTTCATGTTTTGTATTGGTAGCTGTTGGGAGTTCCGCAAGCGTGTTTTGAAGTTAGCACTGCACTCCCTATCTAATTTCGGTCTAACAAGGGCCAAGGCGATTTTGATCTACACACTGATCTTTGTAAAATGTACTCTTGGCTAAAACTTTGTGGGAGGATCGGTTTAGTATGTCAGCCGAACACAAGTTGCCCTTGATCGTTTTTTTACAGACAAATGACCATCTTCCAACTTCAAAATCATTTGTTATTGTCTATTAATTCGGGAGGTTCTTGGCCTAATCTTTTGTAAAATGCTTTCGAACCGTACTGCTGTTAATTCCACGCTGCAATGAAGCGTTGAAGCGATGCTGTGTCAAAGGATCATTTCACTCATGTCGTCTCCAGGATTCAAAAACATCATAATCTTCTTCACCTCAATTCCTGCCATGTTTTTAAATAATAACTTTTATTTTTGCTTCATAAAGAAATGCCACAACAAACATATGGCTCGAATCTTGACCCGCATAGAAAATCAGATAGAGCCCATAGCGTGAAGGTAAAAAAAGCGGAATATATACTGTTCCAACTAATCATCAACTATTGAAGGCGGAATCAAATTCTTACTGTCAAATTCTCAGACCTAGGAGCGGATGAAGTGATTGTGCCAGGCAATGCCCGTCTTACTTTCAAAATAGAACTCGTTCAACAACAGACCCAAACAGGACAGTTGTACAGAATCTGGGGCGGGCAATCGTTAAGAAAATTTCTATAACACTTGAGGGCAAGAAATATTTTCCTTTACACAATGCAGACATAATTTTAACCTATTCTGATGATGGGGCTAACGGGAATGAAAGGGCTGATCTTGCGTTTCAGGAATCGAAAAATGAAAGAAGCACAAAAACATAGAATGGCGCAGGAGATACTAAAGACGGCAAAAAGTATGTAGTAAAGATGATTGGATAGCCGTAAATTTTGCGTATGGAAATCGCTTTTTCCATACCCTTAAGAAATTTTGAGGATTGTTAAAAGCGCATGCCCCCATACTTTCAAGGATCATTACAAGACAGATTGACATACGAACAAACTTTTTAATGAATACAAACGTTTAACGATGATTCAACATACCCCGAAGCAAAGTACATGCATTTCTGACCATCTCGTTAGAGTTTGAACGATGTTAGCAACCATGAATTCGCAAGGCGATTGAAGCACCAATACATAGACAAAATTAGCAATATTGATTACGAAAGAGTGATCATCATACAACATACCCCAGAAGTCGGCAGACACTATATGGAATTTTAGTTTTTAGCGTCGCAGCACTTTCGCTTAAAGGTATTTTTATTTGCGTGTAAGATGAAGAACCGTTCAAAGAGCAAGTTGAAAAAGTTTTTAAAAAAAAAATCCTAAACTAACGACAGTGCAGATGTCCCCTGTTGACGGGTAGTTCCTAAACCACAACTAAGCAACTGGGCTATAGAACCTTATCCTCAATTTAGACGCCCAACCCCACATGTTAGGGGGTGGGAGTGTAGCCATCCACCAATGGCCTTGAGGTCTAAAGAAATACATCTTCACAATGTTAGGCTTGATGAAACATTACACCAAAAAACGGTTTATATTGATTGACCTAAGTCCACAGAGGATACTCATTGCATGGAAGCTGGAAACGTGAGATACGTAATAACCATTCAAAATTGAAAACGAATGTCAGAAGCCGATAAACCGCTTAATTACATATGTATTTATATAAGATGCCGTCGAGCTGAATATTAGAAGAAACCAGATTAAAAAATATGTACTAAAATACAAAATAAGTATTTATTTATATAAAAAGCCTGTCCGTCAGGTTATCCAAATGTGCCTACAGCGCCGCCAAAAGAATAGATAGTAGAAACCCCTAACAAAAAACCCTTTAGATTAACAAATCATTACGCAAATGCACCAAAAACTAGAGCAAGACCTTTCAAAATACAGCAAAAAACCAGACGCAGTATTCAGCGCCTTTAAGCTGTTACATATGTTAATACCAGGAACATCGACTATAAGCTGCACATCAGCAAGGAACGAGTGTTTGGTCTATATAGACAACCTGCATAGGCGCACCCGCAGCTTTACCTCTAGTATTTGTCTTTAGCTCTCGGCCTGTGTTCATTTAGCTGAAAGTGAGGCTGTGGCAAAAAAATAAAAACTAAACTGCCAAAAGCCCACAGCTATGGTTCACCAATAACGCTAAACTTAGTGTCGTTCAAACTGACAATAAATAAAGCACTAGTTGACTCAAAGAACATCACGGTTAAGACTTTAATCGTTAACCGAGCCGATTTTGATGACTACAAAAGACAAAAGTTTGATCTTCAAAGAAAGGCGAGGACAACATTTTCTCAACAGCCAGACGCCGAGCAGATAAAAAAGGAATGCTTAAAAAAAAGTAAACGAGACATAAAACCCTGTTCTAAACAGCTCACAGAACAACGCCAAAGGGTGTTTATACTTTAGTTTATGAGTCCAAGCACAAAAAAGACCGTGAAATTGATCTGATTAATTATTTATTTTTAATTTAAATAAATAATTTGAGTTAGAAAAGAAAACACAACAGGCTAAGATATATGAAGGGCAAGACGAATATTTTATTTTGAAGAATGCTTGAGAGAGAGTTTTATCAAGAGCACTGAATGTATTGATTTAGAAGTCATTTGATCCGAGCAAACATGCGGGCAAGCGTTGAACATGCATATTTCCCAAGTTCCAAGTAAACTAACAATAGACCCGCCCAGTTAAAGTAATGTTAGCTGTTTTAATCGACTATGTAACCATAAATGAAGAAAATCTAGAAGTCTGAGGTCTCGACTAAACAACAGCCTATTCTTCTCGTAATGACTTAACACCCGGTGGGCAGACGAACTCTGCTTGCACAGTTTGACGCTGCCGCTGAAGAATCCAAAATGATAGGCTCTGGTTGGTCAGAGGCGAAGTTTTATGAGAATAGATTAAAACAGCTAAGTATGCACGATGTTGGTGCAAGTCATACAATTTCCAACTGCCTCGAAGAGTTGGTACGGAAAAGAGCAGTTCTTAAACAAAAGAATTCAGACAACAAATGCTTTTTATTTTGGTGAGATCTCGCACGTACATGCAATTAATATCGCAAAACAAACGCAAGAGAGAGTATCTAACCTATCACCTTACAATCAATGACCTTAACTTTAGTGGGTGTCCTTTCCTGTTACTTGATTCCATTGATCGGTTGGAAGAACAAAACAACCCAATTAACTGATAAGTGTATACACATGGGATGAGGAAACAAACTACTGCAATTAAATTGCCAAGACAGCCCAACAATTGTGGCGAACCAACAACATCATGTTGACTTACAACAGATGTTTTCTCCACAGGGCTACCGCATTACACATGATACGCACGATGATAACTAATGAAGCATACTTCAAAGATCATGGCAAACAAGAATCCTGTAGAAAATGTATAACAAGAATGCCATCTGTTCAAGAGCCGAGAGCGAACATTAAAAACATTGTAAAAGAATCTGTAGCCTGTAATACGGAACTAATTACAACTCACCACCCGGATCTAAAGCTAGTATTAAGAACTGCGAAACGGATGCAAAATTTCACTCATAAGTGTGTTTACGCAGACTTCGAATCACTCATTGTTCCACGCCTTGGCTTTAAGTAAGGCTGTGTCAGACCAATTGACATATGCCAGAACACCAAGGCTTACATCAAAATGTTGTTAATCTCTGCAAAGTTATGTTGGGGATTGTCTCATCGTGACAAGCTCCTAGCATAATTTCTCAGTCTCCCCAATCCCCCGAAGTCGGATGTGTCTGCCATGTGGCGGGGTAAATCAAATCACGGTCACACACGTAATGTTCTCATTCCGCCAGCTGATGCAAATGTGCCATCGTGTTCAAAATGCTTCGGCTAGTTCGGATGATCCCTTGGAGTCCTTTTAGCCCAGGGTACGACAACAACAACAACAACTCATTGTTCCTTAATGAAGGGCCAGCGCCACAAAACCTTCGAAAAACAGTCTTAATGAGGTAATCATCAAATTTGTTCAATTTGCTTTCACATCGTTGTCAGGTCGGATTCGTTTATTCAAAGCCATAATATATAGAAGGGCCAAATGCCGCAGAATACTTCTTAGAACGCATGCAGCAAGTGCGCAATGACTGATCCTAATAATCTAACTTATCTGAAAACATAATGACGCCTGACGACCAACAACAGTCTGACTCAGCCACACATTGTTGGATTGTGGTTTAGGCCACTATCAGCGCAGAAGAAGAATCCCAAATAAGAGACCCAAGCTCACAATAGCAGGAAAGTTCAGAGGAGCGGCGATAACAAAATGCAATCTTCAACTACAGTTTGATCACAGACATGGAAGCTGCCTGTATTCTCACACAACATGCGAGTTATGACTCTCACTTATAAAGCAAGCAGTAACCAGCGCCTTCAGGGTAGCATGCATTGCACAGTCATCAGAACAGTACATGTGTTTCACTTTAAATAACATGTCTTTCCCTACGACCTCTATGCAACACATGATGGGTTCATAGAGGCGCTGGCTTATGTCCTTAACGTCCTGCCAATAACAAGAAGAATATTTTGACCCAACACTCGTTAGAAAGGGCGTTTACCCTATGATACATGAACAGTTGGGTAAGGTTTGAGAAGATACACTTCCGCCTAAAAGGCGCGTTCTTTAGTCATAGAGGAAAAGGAACATCAGTGATTCCTGATTACCACCAATGCTCAAGAGCGTGGCAAAAGTTAGAGGTGTAAAACGAAGGAGACTATCATGACTCCTACTTGATGGCAGATGTATTTTGTTGCGGACTCTTTGAAAATTATAGGAAGACATGCATGAAACAAAATACCAGGATTCCTGTGCGCATTATATTTCTGCGCACGGGATGAGCTGGGATGCTTTCTTAAAGTTTCCAGGAGTACATATTGAATTATTGTCGGATTTTACCAATGATTCAGTATGAGTTGAAAAAACGATTGCGTGGGAGGAATAGTATGGCGTCGCATCTAACTGTAAATCAAACACCCAATACATGGACGACATATGATCCAAGAAAAAGGTCCAACTATCTATGTATTTATATGCAAACAATCATGTATGGATGGGCTATGGCGCAACACTTCCATTTACTGCATCTTTAAATGTAACAGAGGCAGGAGGGCTGCGAATCCAATAATATTCAAAAGGCAATAAAGTGGTTGGTGCAGTTTAAACGCCTGATCAACCAGCGTGGATACATATCTAGAAGATTACTTAAGAAATCCTCATGAACTCCATGCCCTACATAATGACTACCCATTAGCAGCATAAAGTCTAAAGACGAATCACGAGAACCACCTAACTTGAGCTACTCTTCGAGGCCAAAAAAAAATATGTCTGTCATTAACAGACTTCTACAATTTTCATTTAGCCATGTTTTGAAGTGACAGCTGTTCATCGAATAATTGCTTTGATCAAGAACATTCATGAAACCATACATCATGAAGAACAAAACTGAACTCAGACCTAAATCCACAGATGCTTCAGAAAAAGACTTTTTCAAGCTGATGAACAACAGCTGTTTCGGAGAAGACTAGGAAAAAATACCGCACAAGCGCAAAGATGTCAGATTGGTCACCAAAGAAGAACGAAGCAATTAAGCGACTTCAAAACAAATATCAGGACTTCAGAAAATTTCATGATCACCTTTTGGCATACTGATTGAAAAAAAAGGAACGTCAAATTACGACAAACCTGTATTTATTGGTTTACTGTTTTAGAATAATCAAAGCTTTTGGATGTAAGAGTTTCTTTATGACTACTTTAAAGCCCCAGTAACCTGATTCCAGAGTACTTTACAAACCAATACAGATAGTTTTTGTTATAGATATCCCTACTGACGACATCTATAAAGACATAGAAATAGAAAGTGCTAAAGGGCATTCAGGATGGTATGACACGTCCCGATTATCCAAACGACTCGCCTTATCCATTCAATTACTAACAATACTGTAAAGAAAGATGAAGGAAGAATTATCAGAAAGGAAAACAGTAGTATGTGGGGTTAAGTAAAAATAAACAGATATCGAGCCAGGAGAAAATCATTAAGAAAGCAAATGGATATCTTAATCTCGCAGCGTAGTGCAGTCAAACATATCACATGACACAACAAAGAAGCATTGTTTGGCAAAAAGAACTTTACCATCAGAACCACGTAAACTCTGCGATCTAATCTACATGAATCAACACAACAGTATGTACACAAAGAATACATTAGATAGACCAAACACAAAACGGGTGATTTTGTTAATCCTGAGTGTTTCATATGATATGGTCATTAAAGAACCGAAAATTTCATTTAAGCGGACTGTGTCTGGTGGGATTATCTTGCAAGTTCTTCCTTCACAAAAGATCTTTGAGGAAGCTGGTGTTTTGTTGTGCCAGTTTCTCGTAAATAATACAACGGGCGTGATTTTCATACATTACAATCTTTTTATTTTCATAAGGATCAACACTCCAAACTGATCAGTTGCCCTAATGCGAGTGTCCCCCTTCTTGCTTCCCCCGGAAAATAAAGGACACTTAACTTTTAAACAAAACGGTAATAGTTGCCGGATGAACACTCTACATCAGCAAACCACTCTTGTTTGTTTTTTGATTGCTTGTACTGGTATAATAACACTTTAAATTCTTTCATAATTCATTGCGCGCAAAACTGAGGGCAGACTTCTAACCCATTTCCTGTGTTGCGAGAATTGTCTATCAGCTCTCTGTGATACTGGTTAGGAGAAAAGCTATCAGCTACACTGTTGTTTAAAGTTTAATCGCCTAAGCCTTGATCTATGAACACCTGGAATGCCTCTTTTAAATGGTAACTCATATGTTTCAACCATAATTGATTCCCTTGGCCTTAAATTCTTTTCCATCATCAACTAGAATCATGCGAGGATAAGTTTAAAGTCCACGTTTATATATCCATTGTATAGGCAACAGCAACAGCAGAATCACACATATTGTTTTAATGGCTCCGCATCTTGTATCTTGAAGCATGTCAATGACTGTGAGAGCGTCCTTAAATCGTTTTCCCTTCATCTCTAATCAGAGGGTAAATATAGAAGAACCCATTGCTGTGGTGTCGTTCTGTAATTGTATTCACAAAGTGTGGTCTCTGTATTCGTTTAGGGCCGCTGGTAAATAATTTTGCCAAATCGCATGAGTAGATAACCATACATTAGCTGTTTGTTCACTGACTCCCGCTGCTTGGCTTAGCTTTTTAATTGCTGTGATGCCTCCAAAATCCTTTGGGCCGAATAATAGATTTTGTTCATTTTCTATTCAGCCAATAATATGAGCACCAAAATACACAGACGGATCAACCAAAGGCACTAAACGCGATTTCATTGCATCTTTTGTTTTCTGAAGGTTGATAAAATCACTGAATAATTTGGTGGGGGCAATGTCTGGACTGTATTTGGCCTGATACAAGATAATCTTGTTAAATTGCCTGACAACAACTTTTAAATATGTAAGCTGCATGCCCCTGTTTTTTCAGTGTGTTCATTAATAAAATCAAGACTGCTCAAGTCTCTGCATATTCATAGGCGTCCATGTGCAGCTGCTAGTTGTCTCCATAGCTTTGTTATGTCTTTTTCTCTCGCCTCATCCCGCAGTTTACTACATGCGAAATTACTTCCACTACAAGCGAGCGCATTAACCAACAAAGCGGCCGCCTATCATCATTACGAGTGAAGCCATTTTTATAATTGTATTTTTTTTCTTACATATTATATTTTCCCTGGAATATTCCTTGCTTAACTATGAAAATCTTACGTGGCAAACGAAGCTCAATGATAGCAATCAGCTTTGCTGAATCCTCAAAGTCTGTTTTGCCAAGATCTGCTGGCTTTATTTTTAACAGGCTTTTACAAGCATTTGAGTATCCAACATTAGTCCCTCCAATAACAGCAGAATGGTATACAATGGTTAGCAACAGATTTTTGTTTCTCGGTGCTCATTTTATATAAAATTAAAATAATTATAATTAATAAAAAACATGAACAGTGTGGATCTACTACAGCTACAAGGCAGTCCCCTAAAACCACCTGAACCTTATGAATGTCCAAGTGATGCCAAGCAGTTATGCCCCAAAAGGATTAGGCTGTTATTCTTTGGCACATGGGAAAGGGACAAAACCGTATTCCACTGGAACTGAATTTCAGCATTGAACAGATTCAACAGATGTCGCCACCAGACATTAAAAAGTATCACAACAGGTTATGAAGCGCGCAGTTGGGTCTAGAAAGGTGAAAAGTGTAGGAACAACGGTTTCTAAGTTTTTTGTACACAAAACTATCAGTAGATTTTCTCCCCTTGATTCTGACAATATCTTACGTATGATTAACGCAAGATCCATTTTTAAATAAAAAAAGTCAAAATAGATCTCTTGGGTTTGATTTATACTATATATTGGAACATTGTTATCTGCCATTAATCATGGGATTAATAACTTATAATCATAAAGATATTATTTGCCCTTCAAACTGACCGAGCCAGAAAATCAGCAGAATCAGAAAACACTGAATCCGTTGGAGAAAGTAACCAAAAGCCATAAAATCAGCAGAACACGCTGAATCAGGTGAGACCATACAAAATCCTGGCGTTTGAATCAGGAAAGAAAATTAGCATAGTGAACAGACCAAAAAAATTATGTTACAGAAAATGACTCATCATGAAAACATCACACCGCCAACGCCCAGAACAAGTAGCTTCAATGCCGGCTATAAAAACTACATGTGCTTCACGACCTACAGCGCCACAGTACTTATGAATATTGAACTTAAAACTGTTGCCATTTTTGGCGCCCCCGTAGACAGCTGCTGGGGGCGCGTTATTACTGTTAATAAAATATATAAAGAATGGCAGCCAAAACAAAAGATGTTTAAAAAACAACCTGAACCACTAAATAACAGAAAACAACAGCACCCAAACCGTCAACAACAAAAATCATTTTGATCCATATCAATGGAATAAAATTTTAAGAACTTAATTTAAATTTTTTTAATAAAAATAGATCCTCGGTGGCCGGTATTAAAACTGATTAAGACAATAAATCAAGACATGGCGTCTATAAAAGACATTTCCATAGACCAGAAATGTAATCAATGCTTGCTTAGGAGTAAACACTTCCAATAAGATCTAATGCCGAGAACGCATGAGCAAGACATCCTCAACCGAAGACGGCGTTTTTAATGAGGCTGTGTGTACTATATGAGCATCTGCAAATTACAATCAAAAACATAGATTGAATTTTTAGATAATTATAAGAACTTGGTTGTACTAAAAGGATGACATTCGTTATATGATCCTTGAGGCGACCTAATCCAAGAACAAAAACAAGACATAATCAAGACTTATAAAGAACTTGAGAATAATTAACCAACTAAAAACAACACAGTAATTAAGAACTTGGGTGTGACTTGAAGTTACTTAAGTGACTTCAGTTAAGAACTTAAAAGTGACTTAAAGTGTGTGCAGGCTAGGGGTGGGGGTGGGAGGATGACGGTGTGCTGCGTGGGGTTGGGGGTGGAGGGAGGAGGTGTGCATGCGATTTGGTGGGGATTGGAGG
>CM031610.1:37891966-37896966 GCA_018398815.1 Conus ventricosus | reverse complement strand
AAAATTGAGTGCCAAACAGACGTATTTTGTTTTCGAATACGGCTTCGGATGTGTATAGATCTTTTGCCAGTGCACCCTGTTAGAACGTTATCTGGCATTAGATATGGACCAAGTTTGGAAACCTATTACAAGGTAAGATTAGAAATTTGTTATGTGAAGGCGCATCGTCTTAGAAACAAAACTTTTAATGAGGTACATTTTGTTTTAAAGCGGTCAAGCAGTCACAAATATCCGTGATTTTTTTTTTCCACAAGGCCTGAACGTGACATCTTTATGTATGGTGCCTTCACTTTTGTCGTCATCTGTTACTGAAATTGTGCGGAGTGTTCCATTCTTCTGAATAGGGCTTTCAACTTTATGAAAATAGCAGTTTAAAAATAGAACGTGTTATGCATGTGTGTCTAATATTTTGTTCATTAACGCTTGCATTTTTTCTGTCTTTGACCGTCGTACAAAGCATGATGTCCACATACTCTTCATAAGGGGCCAATGCCTATCGATGAATAATTATCCGAATCTGCCCTCTACGGAAAATTTTTGCGTTTCACACAAATAAGTTTGAATAAATTTGGATACTAACGTTTTTTTTTAAGACAGAGCGAAGAGGCTTTGTCCACCCATTTGTCACACTAGGATACGTTTGACGTGAAGCATGCTGTGCTGTATGTGTTTTTTCCTGTAGCTTGTCCACACTTTTGTCACACTAGGATACGGGTTTGACGTGAAGCATGCTGTGCTGTATGTGTTTTCCGTGAGCTTTGTCCACACATTTGTCACACTAGGATACGGGTTTGAAGTGAAGCATGCTGTGCTGTATGTGTTTTCCTGTAGCTTTGTCCACTACATTTGCACACTAGGATACGGGTTTGACGTGAACCCATCCCTGTGCTGTATGTGTTTTCCTGTAGCTTTGTCCACACATTTGTCACACTAGGATACGGTTTGAAGTGAAGCATGCTTTGCTGTATGTGTTTTCCTGTAGCTTTGTCCACACATTTGTCACACTAGGATACGGTTTGAAGTGAAGCATGCTGTGCTGTATGTGTTTTCCTGTAGCTTTGTCCACACATTTGTCACACTAGGATACGGGTTTGACGTGAAGCATGCTGTGCTGTATGTGTTTTCCCTGTAGCTTTGTCCACACATTTGTCACCCCTAGGATACGGGTTTGAATGAAGCATGCTGTGCTGTATGTGTTTTCCTGTAGCTTTGTCCACACATTTGTCACACTAGGATACGGTTTGACGTGAAGCATGCTGTGCTGTATGTGTTTTCCTGTAGCTTTGTCCACACATTTGTCACACTAGGATACGGGTTTGAAGTGAAAGCATGCTGTGCTGTATGTGTTTTCCTGTAGTTTTGTCCACACATTTGTCACACTGGGATAGGGGTTTGACGTGAAGCATGCTGTGCTGTATGTGTTTTCCTGTAGCTTTGTCCACACATTGTCACACTAGGATACGGGTTTGAAGTGAAGCATGCTGTGCTGTATGTGTTTTCCTGTAGTTTTGTCCACACATTTGTCACACTAGGATACGGGTTTGACGTGAAGCATGCTGTGCTGTAATGTGTTTTCCTGTAGCTTTGTCTACACATTTGTCACACTAGGATACGGGTTTGAAGTGAAGCATGCTGTGCTGTATGTGTTTTCCTGTAGCTTTGTCCACCCATTTGTCACACTAGGATACGGGTTTGAAGTGAAGCCATGCTGTGCTGTATGTTTTTTCCTGTAGCTTTGTCCACACATTTTTCACACTAGATAGGGTTTGACGTGAAGCATGCTGTGCTAATGTGTTTTTCCTGTAGCTTTGTCCACACATTTGTCACACTAGGATAACGGGTTTTGACGTGAAGCATGCTGTGCTGTATGTGTTTTCCTTTTAGCTTTGTCCACACATTTAGTCACAACAAACGATACGGGTTTGACGTGAAGCATGCTGTGCTGTATGTGTTTTCCTGTACTTTGTCCACTCACATTTGTCACACTAGATACGGGTTTGACGTGAAGATGCTGTGCTGTATGTTTTTCCTGTAGCTTTGTCCACACATTTGTCACACTAGGATATGGGTTGAAGTGAAGCATGCTGTGCTGTATGTGTTTTCCTGTAGCTTTGTCCACACATTTGTCACACTAGGATACGGTTTGACGTGAAGCATGCTGTGCTGTATGTGTTTTCCTGTAGCTTTGTCCACACATTTGTCACACTAGGATAATGGGTTTGAAGTGAAGCATGCTGTGCTGTATGTGTTTTCCTGTAGCTTTAGTCCACACATTTGTCACACTAGATACGGTTTGACGTGAAGCATGCTGTGCTGAAATTTTTTTTCCTGTAGCTTGTCCACACATTTGTCACACTAGGATACGGTTTGAAGTGAAGCATGCTGTGCTGTATGTGTTTTCCTGTAGCTTTGTCCACACATTTGTCACACAAAGATACGGGTTTGAAGTGAAGCATGCTGTGCTGTAGTGTTTTCCTTAGCTTTGTCCACACATTTGTCACACTAGGATACGGTTTGAAGTGAAGCATGCTGTGCTGTATGTGTTTTCCTGTACTTGTCCACACATTTGTCACACTAGGATACGGGTTTGACGTGAAGCATGCTGTGCTGTAATGTGTTTTCCTGTAGCTTTGTCCACACATTTGTCACACTAGATACGGGTTGAAGTGAAGCATGGTGTGCTGTATGTGTTTTCCTGTAGCTTTGTCCACACATTTGTCACACTAGGATACGGGTTTTGAAGTGAAGCATGCTGTGCTGTATGTGTTTTCCTGTAGCTTTGTCCACACATTTGTCACACTAGGATACGGGTTTGAAGTGAAGCATGCTGTGCTGTATGTTTTTCCTGTAGCTTTGTCCACACATTTGTCACACTAGGATACGGGTTTGAAGTGAAGCATGCCTGTGCTGTATGTGTTTTCCTGTAGCTTTGTCCACACATTTGTCACACTAGGATACGGGTTTGAAGTGAAGCATGCTGTGCTGTATGTTTTTCCTGTAGCTTTGTCCAAAACATTTGTCACACTAGGATACGGGTTTGAAGTGAAGCATGCTGTGCTGTATGTGTTTTCCTGTAGCTTTGTCCACACATTTGTCACACTAGGATACGGGTTTGAAGTGAAGCATGCTGTGCTGTATGTGTTTTCCTGTAGCTTTGTCCACACATTTGTCACACTAGGATACGGGTTTGAAGTGAAGCATGCTGTGCTGTATGTGTTTTCCTGTAGCTTTGTCCACACATTTGTCACACTAGGATACGGTTTGAAGTGAAGCAATGCTGTGCTGTATGTGTTTTCCTGTAGCTTTGTCCACACATTTGTCACACTAGGATACGGGTTTGAAGTGAAGCATGCTGTACTATAATTTTGTGTTTTTCCTGTAAACACTCGTACTTCTGAGAACTTTCTGAGAGATCACTTTGGTATTCTTTTTCTTGTATCTTTAAAAAAAAAACTTTGCGAGTTTACCTACATGCATACCCTCCCCAGATTCCTCTCGCCGCTTTCCAGCGCTACCAACAGCATGAGTGTGCAGTGACTCCCTCTCTGTGATAATTAACCGAGAGCGGGATTTTGACATCGTTCATGTTGTGAAATACGCAGCGTGGCGGTGGGGTGGGGGTGGGGAATAGATGTATGTATGCGTGTTGTCGCGCGCTCAAATAGTATGTGTGTGGTGTGTGTGTGTGTGTTGTGTGTGTGTGTGTGTGTGTGGTGTGTGTGTGTGTGATGTGTGTTGGGAGAAGAAGAGAAGAAGAAAAAAGTAAGAAAGAAAGAAAAGTTGAAGAAGAGAAGAAGAGAAAGAATATATTTAAACCGCGAAAGTCACGAAGACTCATTTTCACACGAATAAAGTCAATGATATTGACCGGAAACGTTCCGGAAAATGTGCTAAGAAACATGTTGGATTTGCAATTTATCTGTACTCTTCTTTCAAAACATTCATAAATATGTTTTGAACACAGCTGTCTGCTGATTTTCATTATTAACTAAGCTGCTTACTTTTTTTCTCTCTCAAAATCCGTTGCCTATGTTTTTTTAACACAGTGAAGAAATCCGTCTGTCTGTGCCTGTCTGTCTGTCTGTCTGTCTGTCTGTCTCTCTGTCTGTCTGTCTGTCAGTCCGTCCGTCCGTCCGTCCGTCCGTCCGTCCGTCCGCGCGCGTGTGTGTGTGGGGGTGTGTTGGGGTGTGTGTGTGTGTGTGTGTGTGTGTGTGTTACATGCATTATCGGTAGTTTAAGGGTGTTCGGGCGTTGATGCAGATGTAGGGAGCACTGAGGTATAGGTGTACATTTAGGAGAGTTATTGTGTGGAAACATAGGTGTGTGCTGTGAAGAACATTGGCAATTTCTGTAATATCCTCTCTATGTGTATTGATGCTGGTCAAACATAATTGAGCGTGCTCGTAGAAGAGACCAAAACATCCCTAATCATATAAGTTTTATATGATCATGGCGAAACACCTTGACAACTTATTTGCCGGCTAGCCGGTTATGGAGAGCATGTCAGGCAGGATCATGGTAATATCCCTAGCGTTCATATTGTGACTGTGGTGTCAGTAAGTAGTGAATAAAGCGAAATATATTCATTGATTGTTTTTCCCACTTTGGCATTGTTCATCCTTCCCTGCATCTAGATTGCCAACGTTTGTTGTCACCGGCTGCCATCCTAGCTTTCAAACACCCTCCCATTCCCTTTCCTCCACCCCATTCAGTCGTCCAACAACTTATCCTCAGTTATACGATCGAAGAAGTAATTTACCAAGCCCAGGGCTGAAGCATATACTGTCCATGTATTTTCCATTCTTTACGACCAGTGCGTTTTCTAATGATTATCCCTTTCGTTTTTGTTGTGACTCTCCTCCCTCCTGCAACACCACAATTATCCCTCTAATTAACCAAAGAAACGTGTAAATTAGCCACTTCAGCACACGAGCGGGCCTCATCGTCCATCCTTTCCTGTCAACACACTGTCTAACACGCTGTGCTACAGTGGGCTACAG
>CM031610.1:37876966-37886966 GCA_018398815.1 Conus ventricosus | reverse complement strand
TCCAAGTAAAGGTTGTTCTGCACAATTCTTAGCCGCTGACAATGCTTGGGTTATTGAACAGCAGAGCTGACCACTCAAACTGTTCCATGTCTTTTGATCTCCCTTGCATCCTTAAATGGATCCTCAAGCATAGGCTCAAAGATTGTCCCCTACATTTTACACCGTTTGCATAATGTTTTTAGTTTTTCAGCAACTTTTTTCCACTCTACACTGTCATTTTGTTTTATTCTCCTACCTTTCGCTGGCTGCTTTGGGGGTGCTGTTGGATTCTTTTTTGAACCCTTGGTGATGAGAACACCACAGAATTACGGACTGTGGTGTGTCTCTATTTGACGCCAAGAAAACGGACACAATCAGCCGTGTTTCCCTGATGAGGCCGATCCAGCGGACGAAAGGCCTAGGAGCAGGCGATACACAAAGATCTGCCCTTTGAGAGGTTTCCTTATGCAGCTAGTGAAGAGTTTTCCTATTTACTGTACACATTTTCCCATTTTCGTCTTCTTTAAACCTCCCCCCCCCCCCCCCCCCGTTTTTTTTTAAATTTTTTTTTATTATAAATTTATGTTATTTTATTTTTCTCCAAATCTTTGCCAAATCATTATTATAATGATGGAAGAATTGTTAACCTGCACTTGTTTTCCCCCACTACTTTATTGTTCAGCACTGTCTGTCTGTCTCTGTCTCTCTGTTTGTGCCTGTTTGTCTGTCTGTCTGTCTGTCTCTCTCACGTGAGTGCAAGTGAGTGCTTTCACAATTACTTAACGTTTGTTGCTGAGAACCGAATGAAGCGTTTATGAATGCGGAAGCAACATACTGGACTGGTACGCCCATCTTCTCGTTTTATTCTTTATGGACGCTTCGTTGTCCTACACACCTTTTCAAAACGCTGACACTTGAGATGTATCATGTGTAGAAGCTAGCACGATGGTCACAAAGTACAAAACGATTTTGACAGCTTAGGGAACTGTCACACTTCTCACCAGTCGAGGTAGCAACAACGGTGTTTATTTTTTTCTTTTTGCTCTTATTGTTTATGTGTATTTGGTAATGTATGCAGCGCAGACTGAAGAACTGCGACAGCTGCCATTCACATTTCTTCTCAGGCCAGGCTTACGGTAACAGACCTGGCAGACAAATCAGACACTTACGCGAGGAAAGGTCCAGGGAGTCTGGGCTTCAACTCGGACACCACTAAGAGTCGAATTAGTCTTACTGGAGATCTGAAAGTAAGCAAATGTAGTTTAATCTTTTTAATATGCTTCTTCCCACGCTGCGTTTGTAGTAGGGGGAAAAGACAACATTTGTGGCTTACGTTTTCAAACTCAAAACTTGTAAACACAGAAAGTTTAAAGATATCAAACGAAAGCAGTGACCAATAACGTCAGCGCATTAGTAAAAAAAAAAAGTAAATGATATTGCAGGAAATTAAATGTGAACTGTGGAACAGATTGAGATTAAAAAAGAATCTGAACAAACACTGATATCAAACCATGTCCCATGGATCAATAAGTGAACGCTTTCACCAGTGCACTGTTAAATAGCAATACTTTTCATGTTAAAAACATAATTTGTTTATTCATGCAGTTTTAGAAAATGAATTTCACGACGATACAATCGACCAAAAACTCCTATCGGGCAAAACGAAAATGTATTTATCGCAGTTATGCAACACTCTCCACCTTTAAAATCACCGAGGAACAAGCCCCATCCTTGATAAAAGTCAACAGACTGATGAACAACCAAAGCGCTACTCTCAATGATTAGTTTGTGATGAGTGGAGACAGAGTGGAACCTGCTGACCTTCATCCTGCTACGTGAGCCTGCTGACCTTTAATCCTGCTACGTGAACCTGCTGACCTTTATCCTGCTATGAACCTGCTGACCTTTATCCTGCTATGAACCTGCTGACCTTTATCCTGCTACGTGAACCTGCTGACCTTTATCCTGCTATGAACCTGCTGACCTTTATCCTGCTATGAACCTGCTGACCTTTATCCTTCTACGTGAACCCTGACCTTTATCCTGCTACGGGAGCCTGCTGACCTTTATCCTGCTACGGGAGCCTGCTGACCTTTATCCTGCTACGGGAGCCTGCTGATCTTTATCCTGCTACTTGAGCCGGCTGACATTTATCCTGCTATGAACCTGCTGACCTTTATCCTGCTATGAACCTACTGACCTTTATCCTGCTACGTGAGCCTGCTGACCTTTATCCTGCTACGTGAGCCCGCTGACCTTTATCCTGCTATGAACCTGCTGACCTTTATCCTGCTATGAACCTGCTGACCTTTATCCTGCTATGAACCTGCTGACCATTATCCTGCTACGTGAGCCTGCTGACCTTTATCCTGCTACGTGAACCTGCTGACCTTTATCCTGCTACGTGAACCTGCTGACCTTTGTCCTGCTATGAACCTGCTGACCTTTATCCTGCTATGAACCTGATGACCATTATCCAGCTACGTGAGCCTGCTGACCTTTATCCTGCAACGTGAGCCTGCTGACCTTTATCCTGCTACGTAAGCCTGCTGACCTTTATCCTGCTATGAACCTGCTGACCTTTATCCTGCTACGTGAGCCTGCTGACCTTTATCCTGCTACGTGAACCTGCTGACCTTTATCCTGCTACGTGAAACTGCTGACCTTTAATCCTGCTACGTGAAACTGCTGACCTTTATCCTGCTACGTGAACCTGCTGACCTTTATCCTGCTATGAACCTGCTGACCTTTATCCTGCTACGTGAGCCTGCTGACCTTTATCCTGCTACGTGAACCTGCTGACCTTTATCCTGCTACGTGAGCCTGCTGACCTTTATCCTTCTACGTGAACCTGCTGACCTTTATCCTGCAACGTGAACCTGCCCGACCTTTATCCTGCTATGAACCTGCTGACCTTTATCCTGCTACGTGAGCCTGCAGACCTTTATCCTGCTATGAAACTGCTGACCTTTATCCTGCTACGTGAGCCTGCAGACCTTTATCCTGCTATGAACCTGCTGACCTTTTTCCTGCTACGTGAGCCTGCTGACCTTTATCCTGCTACGTGAACCTGCTGATGTTTATCCTGCTACGTGAACCTGCTGATGTTTATCCTGCTGCGTGAACTTGCTGATGTTTATCCTGCAACGTGAACCTGCTGATGTTTATCCTGCTACGTGAACCTGCTAACCTTTATCCTGCTACGTGAACCTGCTGATGTTCATCCTGCAACGTGAACCTGCTGATGTTTATCCTGCTACGTGAACCTGCTGATGTTTATCCTGCAACGTGAACCTGCTGACCTTTATCCTGCTACGTGAACCTGCTGATGTTTATCCTGCAACGTGAACCTGCTGGCCTTTCCGCAAGAACGGCACAGCATGGGGGTGCTCTTTCTCTCTTCAACGTCCATCTGTCTGGAACAGACTGCCCACCTCTTTGAGACAATCCCATTCTTTACAGTCATTTTAATGTGGTCTGGAAGCACGTTTATACACATGTTTGCAACCCTTCCACTCCATCTTCTGGACTCTTAGTGGTTGTTTTATTCATTTGTATCATTATGCTTCCATCCATGCTAATGTGCGCGTTGTGAGTGTGTGTGTGTGTGTGTATGTGTTAGAGTGTGTGTGCGTGTATGTGCGCGCGCGTGTGTGTGCGCGCGCGTGCGTGCGAGCGGACTTGGGTGTGGAGGGTAGGTGGAGGGAATGTAGGGATGAGCGCAGGCGTCCACAAGCGTGTACATGCTTTGTCTTCGCGTCTGTTGGCGCTGTATTTGTGATACATGTTTTCCTTTCAATACTTAAAGAGAGTGCGACATCTTATCACGTTATCACAACTGAAAAGGTCCACCCGTTATCGCCAAAATTTTGGAGGGGCTGTCTTGAAATCCATCCATCTATCTATCTGTCTATCTATTTATCTGTCTATCATCCATCCATCTATCTATCTATCTATCTATCTATCTATCTATCTATCTGTCTGTCTGTCTGTCTATCCATCTAACTATATAATGTGAGTGTGTGAGTGTAACAGTGTGTGTGCGCGTGTGTGCATGTGTGTACGTGTGTGTGTGCGTGCTTGTGTGTGTTTGTTGTGTGTGTGTGTGTGTGTGTGTGTGTGTGTGTGGTGTGTGTGTGTGTGTGTGTGTGTGTGTGTATGCGGGCGCGCACGTGTGTGTGTGTGTGTGTGTGTGTGTGTGTGTGTGTGTGTGTGTGTGTGTGTGTGTGTGCTCGCACGTGTGTGTGTGTGTGTGTGTGTGTGTGTGTGTGTGTGTGTGTGCGTGCGTGCGTGTGTGTGCGCGCGCGTGTGTATGTATGTGCGCGTGTGCGTGTGCGTGCGTGCGCGTGTGTGTTTTATAAGCATCACCGACATTATGCATCAGTGTATACAAGACAGAAAACGAATTATAATGCCACACACTGAGCACCTGAAACAAACAAACAGACAAATAAACAAACTACTACTCAAAATGCGAGTGACAGTAATCGTGCTCTGCAGACAGTTTTCGATGAGAGAGAGAGAGAGAGAGAGAGAGAGAGAGAGAGAGAGAGAGAGAGAGAGAGAGAGAGCAAAGAGCTTTTCCCTACGGCTCTCCGTTGGCTGCAAACCTCTGGTCAGATTGATTGATGGCTTCATAATCTTAAAAGGCACCAGGGAGGGCATAGACCTTCGTGAAGCTTCAACTGATCCTAAGACACCGCCTCCCATCCTTCCCTTTTCATCCGGGTATGCGCCATAGATCTGTACCAAAATTAAATGGATTTGTCTATTTAGCTGTATTATTTCCGTGTGTTCCTGAAATTTTGTAAAGATCGGTTGGAGAATTTTTTTGTGATCCTAATGACCGACAAACAGACAATCTAACAGAAGCCGGGCGGGGCGGGGGGTGGGGGGGGGGTGGGGGGGTAGGGGTGTGGGGGTGGGGAGGGGGATGGGGGGTGGGAGGGAGGCGGGAATGCAACTTTATTTGCACGGGTAAAAACAGTGGCTGACTTTTTTTTTCACGAGAACCAGAGCCAGTTAGCGGAGCCAATTAGTGCGAACAGAGCGCATAGCTGTGCTGTACTGACTCGTAGGTTATAACGCGCTTTGGTGTGTCGATGTAGGCCCAGATTTGTACATTCTCTTGGAACGTGCATGTGTGTACACACTACCCAGAATAGACGCAAGCTGTTTATTCTGCAGCGTCTATGCGTTCGTAGAGCTGTCTATATATTTTGTTGCATTTACACAGTGTTAGTGCGCTTTCTCTCTCCCCCCCCCCCCCCCCACCTTTTTCTTTTTGGCTTTGTTTTTGATTTGTGGTGGAATATGAAGGGAAATACCGGCGACGTCTCATGGCCTGGTTTTGCTCTACGACAGCAGACGGTTATCATGTCACAAATATGATATATTTAATTTGTGAATGATGTCTCGTGTTTCTTGCTCTGTTCTTGCAGGAGAAGACTTCCCGCCTCTCCTCTCCCCTCCCCAACCCTCTCCTTCCCTTTCCCCAATTTGATGAGAAAAAAACCCTGAGCAGTTCCTATATTATAGCTGGCCGAGCTATGAAGACAAAAACTAAACGAAAGCTATAGACAGCGTCCATAAATGAGCATACAGACAAGAGGCAGTGACCATTTTCTGTAACGTATGAGCTGTAACTGTTGCCCTGACTTGCCCAACGGTTAATACCTTCCAGCCAGCTCGGGGAATGAGAAGCAAACAGCATTGAAAATACCCACGGTGGCATGGAGTGATTGGCGTATACAGAACAGCTCTTTCCTGGCGCCAGAGATCTGGCAATGTGAGACACCCAGGTGAAAGTTAATGGCGCCTGTCCTATATTCTTGCCCCCAGACAGGCTACATGATTGCTCGCTGACACTTACACCGATTATGTTCATGGGTATTTTTCGCGCAACACACAGCACATGTCCCCAAGAGTAGATTTTTGCGAACACGAGATATCGGAGTTGTTGTTTTTTCAGTACAGAATGTAAGCTTACTGTTTGCATTACGGAGACTGAACTTGCTTTGCGTGAGGTTGTGCATAGGAATAAAGCAATACATAACAAAGCAAGAATAACAAGAACGACGATAAAAGCAACAGGAAGGAACGAACGAAAACATCAGCTGTACAATGACAAAAGCAACAAAAATAAACAAACAAAAACCTCAGTCGTTAAGCCACAGGGCACGATTGGACTTTAATTGACCGAGTTCATGGTTGCATTAAAATACATATTTTCAGATTGATTCTTACTGCTTTGTGTAGACAGGGGATGATTGAATTAAAGGGAAGGCTCGGCATTATCATCATTTATGATTTGCAGTTAGCTGCATTATGTTTCTTGAGATCTGAAGGTTTGACAGGACTTTTTTTCTCTATGTGGTGATATCCCCAGAAAGGGCTCTGTATAGTCGGCTGGACCATAATAAAACTGAACACTGTGACAGTGCGATTTCGACGCCTTTCTATAATGCCGACTACATTACAGTTTCACGCTGCAATATTGTATAGCTTCGTCGTCACAACCCATTTCTCTGTGTTGAAAAGATCGGGCTGCTGTTTGGTCAGGAAGAGCGCATCGCCATAGGAATACGTCATCCATATTTCTGCCACCCTCCCCTTCCTCTTCCTGCGCGCGCGCGCACTCATACACACACTCGCACACACATACACACGCCCACACACACACACACACACACACACACACACACACACACACACACACACACACACACACACACACACACACACGTGTTCCCTTTCCCTACTTTCTTTTATTTTTGGCCAAAGTTTGTTGTTGTTTGTTTGATTTGCTATAAATTTTCTACCAGTAACAACTTTGTTACCGCGGGTTTTTACGTGCGCAAAATGCCTAATGCACCTGGGATCTTGGTTTGCTGTCTTATCCAGATAAAGACCATTCGTCAGACGTTAGTTCCATTGGAAAGTGCGAGGGGAAAAAACACACCACTACTACCAACAAAACAAAACAAGAGACATCCGTTCTGACCCAGAATTATTTCTGTCAAATATTAAAAGAGAATGACCCACTTTGGTGAACATTGGACGAATTTGCATCAAATATTGATACAGAATGACCTGTTCTGCCGAACGTCGAACAATTCTTTATCAAATATATAGTCAAAATGACCCATCCAGCTGCAGCGTACAATGTTGTAGCAAATGTCAAGGGAGGTTGACCCATTTTGCTGAATATCGAACTGCCTCTCTCCCCACCCCAGTACTTACCTCACCCCGGGCCCCCTCCTGGAATTCCCCTCCCTCCTCCCCTCCAGTCAAAAAGTTGCAGGTTTACCTCAGGCACAGGCTGACTGATAATGGTGCCCTGTTTTCAAAATCACAGTCATGCGGGAGACGATGACGACGATGATTATGATGACGATAATTGTAGGCTTTAAAGTCATACTTGATTCTGTATGTGTTTCTTAAGAGTAATATTTGGTTGTCTGTTTGTCTGTCCGTCTGTCTGTCTGTCTGTCTGTCTGTCTGTCTGTCTGTCTGTCTGTCTCTCTGTCTCTGTCTCTCTCTCTCTCTCTCTCTCTCTCTCTCTCTCTCTCTCTGTCTCTCTCTCTGTTGAGCTGTAGACAGACCTAGAAGGGCCCTGATATACCACGAAATGTCTCAGTTCCACGATTTATTACAGTGCATTAAAAGGTGGCATCACGAAAAGGGGAAGGAGATGTGGGGGGTGGGGGTGAAGGGGAAAGTGGGGTTACATTTCGTAGCTGTTGCAACAAAAACGTGAGCCTCCACACGATTTGTGTTCAGACGGTTCTTGTGAATGACATCAACAGTAAATCAGTTTGTCAACCGTCACTATTTTGGACTGGATGGCTTCTTTTTAAGCCTTTTGAATTTCCTTCTTTCCGGGATATAGATTTCTTTCTTTTTTTATTTGTCTTGTTTCTCTTGAAAACGAGAAATAGATAGATAGATAGAAAGACGCAAGCGCACGCACGCACCCACGCCCGTGCGCGCGCATACAGAGAGAGAGAGAGAGAGAGAGAGAGAGAGAGAGAGAGAGAGAGAGAGAGAGTGTGTGTGTGTGTGTGTGTGTGTGTGTGTGTGTGTGTGTGTGTGTGTGTGTGTCTGTGTGTGTGTGAAAGAGAGAGAGAGAGAGAGAGAGAGAGAGAGAGAGAGAGAGAGAGAGAGAGAGAGAGAGAAGAGTTTACTGTCATGATCTGAACAGCCTTTGTGTCAAGCAGATCACAAGCAGATCTATCAGAAAGCCAAGAATTTTGTGACTTTCCTTGTTCACAAAGCCAAGACTTAATTCTACATCACCAGTATTTCGGAGGCAAAGTCTAGCAAAGAACTGTATCACATCACCAACACTCTGTGTGCTAGGACTAAAAGTAATCAGCTTCCCACTATCCATCCATTGTCTGCATTGCCAAATATGTTTTCAGACTTCTTTTGTTCCAAGGTTGAGAAAATTCGGAAAGATCTGGACGCTCAAGTGACTGTGGCGCACCCCCTTGGTAAACCGTTCAGTGGTGATCCACTTTGTGCATTCAGTCCTGTCACGAACGAAGAGGTTTTGGTAATTTTGAAAAAATCAGCTCCCAAAACTTGTGATCTTGACCCACTCCCCACGCCCCTGCTCTATGAATGCTTGGAAACTGTTCTGCCTATTTTGACAAAGATGATCAATGATTCTCTACTTTCCAGTATTTTCCCTGATGTTCACAAGAATGCGATTGTAACCCCTCTGTTGAAGAAGCCAACACTGGACTCTAACGATCTGAAAAGTTTCCGTCCAGTTTCAAATCTGTCGTTTTTGTCAAAGATTATTGAGAAAATTGTGTTGTCTCAGCTTTCCACTCATTTATCGTCCAACCAACTATTCAGTATCCATCAGTCGGCCTATAGACCCGGTCATAGCACGGAAACTGCCCTGATGAAAGTTGTAAATGATCTCCTGCTTTCTCTTGATGAAGGAAAACTCTCTGTTTTGACATTGTTAGATCTCTCGGCCGCATTCGACACCATTGATCACAGCATTGTTCTCTCTCGTTTAGAACATGTGTTTGGTGTTTCTGACACAGCCCTTCACTGGTTTGAATCATACCTGTCCAACCGCACTCAAACTGTATCTATTCAAGACTGCAAATCTAACCCAGCGTTAATCGCCTATGGAGTGCCACAGGGTTCTGTCCTTGGCCCAGTTTTGTTTGTTTTGTATACAACACCCTTGTCTGATATCATCTCATCTCACTCTGTTCTGTCTCACTCTTTTGCAGATGATACTCAGTTACAAAAGTCTGCAGAACCCAGCCATGTCAACGAGCTGGTTCAGTCAATGCAAGCATGTATTCAGGATGTTAAATCATGGATGACATTTAACAAACTCAAGTTAAACGATGAGAAAACTGAAGCTTTAGTCATTTCTTCACCAAGAACGTCACTGTCTACTCCATTACCGGACTCGCTTGTTGTCGGTGATGCCACTGTTCCATTTTCAAAATCAGCAAAGAATCTTGGCGTTGTTCTTGACTCACATCTGACAATGAATGCTCAGGTCATGAACGTAATTCGTACAGTTAACTTTGAGCTCCGTCGTATCAGCTCAATTCGCCATTTCCTCTCAACTGAGGCAACAAAAACTCTCGTTTCAGCATTTGTGCTCTCCCGTCTGGATTATTGCAATGGTCTCCTTGTAAATTGCCCACAAGATCTTATACAACGAATTCAGAGATTACAAAATACTGCAGCACGCCTGGTCTTGAGGGTTCCCCGTAGAGACCACATCACCCCGCATCTCTACACTCTGCACTGGCTCCCCATAGCAGCACGCATTAGATACAAAATTGCATGCATGTGTTTTCGCGCCGTCAATGGATCTGGCCCTGTCTATCTTTCTCACCTGGTTAGCATATACACACCGGCAAGAACACTCCGCTCATCATCTGACACTCTCACACTCTCCAAGCCACGCGTTTCAACAAAAACCTATGGTGAACGTTCCTTCTTTTTTGCAGCCCCTTCCGTTTGGAACTCTCTCCCA
>CM031610.1:37846966-37869466 GCA_018398815.1 Conus ventricosus | reverse complement strand
TGTGTGTGTGTGTGAAGAAGTGACACAAGGAACATAAAACTGCACGCACGCTGTCCAATCATAACATGTTAATTTATAAGCTTCCAATTTTCAGCTCAAGATAGTGTTTCAATAGGCTCTGACAAGGTCAGGGAGAGAAAAAGGAAAATAACACTTTAGTGTCATGCTCAAAGACATAGTTTCTTTTATAAGAAAAACGAAAACAAAACAAAACAAAAACAAAAACAAAAGCAACACCATCAATGAAGCAAGGGTCAAATAGGGGAGAGCAAGCGAGCGAGCGAGAGAGCGAGCGAGAGAGAGAGAGAGAGAGAGAGAGAGAGAGAGAGGAGAGAGAGAGAGGAGAGAGAGAGAGAGAGAGATTATTTAAATGAGAGTAAATGAATAAGCTAAAAGCCTGTTTTCAACTTCCCCTCTCCCCTCCTTTCCAAAAGTAAAAATAGCAAACCAAAAAATAAAAAATAAAAAAAAAGAAAAAAAAAGGGGGGGGGGGATCTGTAATACAAAAGTAAAAAAAAAAAAGCGTAACAAGTGTGAGGGCCAAATACAAGTCTGTATGTGTAACACTTGTACATCGTACATAACACATGCACAAGTAATTTTCAGGCGTTAAGATCGGCCCCTTCACCCATCCCATTTTCCCCCTATGCTCCTTCCTTTTCTCCGCTTGTCACTCAGTTAGGAGAGTGAGGGGCTACAAAGGCCGTTTTAGAGAGAGAGAGGGGGAGGGAGGGAGCCGTAGCATTGACACATGCAACAGTTCTTACGGCTTGAATCGTCCTGCCTAGTCAAAACTGAAAAACTTTCACAGTTATAAACATTCATAGCTAAGAAGGACGTATCCCTCAACCCCACCCATCACACAAGCAAAATATTCTATGCAAACACATTACACACACACGCGCGCGCGCGCGCGCATGCCCACATATGGACTGGATTTACACTCGTCAGGTCATCTGGGATATCGATTGAAGATTCTGGGTTCCTGTTTCCTTGTCTTTCACAAGGTTCCAATGTCGCTTTTGGCGTCAGACAGACTGGAAACATGAACGATTTCGCAATATTTGCTGATGTCTTCCCAAGCCAGATTAAACAGTGACTCAACGCCAAGACGCTGCCAGATTGCCAGATTAAACACGTCAACCACACACATACATCCCTCATCCTACACTTGCGCAAGTCGTATATGGAAAGCCGATAGCTTTCCATGCCTTGCGAAATTATTCCTCTGCAGACTGATGATGGAAAGTAAACATTACGGAATCGTTTGGGGTTAGAAATATACAATGGAGCATCGTCCTGGCCATTCTGTCGTTCTTCTTCCTCTCACTCTCGAAATCATCCAGTCCCTTCTGCATGTTCATCTACTCCATCCGCTCTTCTGACCACCACTATCCTCCTGCCCGCTCCATTTCCAGGAGTGTCAGAGAGTCAGGAAAATAAACATATGTCAGCTCAGTTGTCCTCTTCTCATGACAGGCTCAGAGTTGTCTGTGAATGGGCAGTGGTGGTTACCTTGTTCAATGGAGATTCCAGAAAACAACTGTGCGTGGACATGGCGTTGGAAGTGACATTTGGACAGAATGTGTGGTATTGTTATTCATTTGTTGCTTTAAGTTTTAATTGGTATTTCTTCTGCTTGATTTCACTCACATGTGCGCGCATGTATTCTCTCTCTCTCTCTCTCTCTCTCTCTCTCTCTCTCTCCTCTCTCTCTCTCTCTCTCTCTCTCTCTGTCTCTCTTTCACTTACTGAAGTTTTGTTTTTCTAAAGTTTTTTTTTTAAAAATCGTTGACAGATTTTGCGTGATCAGAACGATAGACAACCCAATAGAAGCCGGGGAAGGTGCGATCGGAGAGGACGGGAACGGGGAAGGGGATGCAGCTTTATTTGAAGAACGCGTGCCGACACTTTCACAACTAGAGCCAATTAGTGCAGCATAGTGCGAGCAGAGCGTACAGTTGTTTTGTACTGACTTCTAGGTTTTCTCTTTCTCTCTCTCTCTCTCTCTCTCTCTCTCTCTCTCTCTCTCTCTCTCTCTCTTCACCACACACACACACACACACACACACACACACACACATGCACGCACGCACGCACACACACACACACACGCACACACATACACACACACACACACACACACACACACACACACACACACACACACACACACACACACACACACACATTGACACTTGTTTCAGTTCTGGGCTTTCCTCACGTCTTTCTTGTATATTTGTTCTTTTCATTGCTATTCGTGTTAAGAATAGCCTCATTGGGGGAGTGTGCCAGTTCGTGAGAAGACTCGTAATCCTCCTACACAACACCTTTTCATTCCTTCTGTTTTCGTTCATTCTTCCCAATCTCTTTCTGGCATCTTTTTCCTTTTCGCCTTTTCTTTTAATGGGGGCTTTCAGGAAACTTTCGGAACCACAGGAGGGAACTGAGAGCTGAGGGGAAATTTAAACTCACAGATGTATTCGACCTGGACACATTTCAGCTTGCAGCATTTTAGGCACCATATTTACTTCACAAATGTGCATTTGATTCTTTGTTTTGGTAGATTTCATTCGTTACGAATTCTTTCTTTCTTCCTTTCTTCCTTTCTTGTCACAAACACAATGAAAGTGTCAGTACACCAAACATTACCGCATTAAAATACCCAGATGCTATTTTTCAAGTATTGAAATATTAAAGTCAGCATCTGAATGTCCATAGATTATACAGATTTCCATGGTGAATGAGAGTTGATAAGGAAAAAAAATAATGAGGAAGTAGGAGGACAGAGTCCCAGCTTAAGAAAAGAAAGAAAACGAATTTTTTAACAAGTTAGTTTCATGAAGTGACTGAGGGCGGAAAATGAAGCAAAGTTAGACAGAAAAGGGGTTAGTTACCGCCATGGACACAGACAAACAGAGCACAGGACAAAACATAATGCATTTCGACCTCTTGGGTCTTCTTCAGACAAAAACGAATAGCATTTAGGATAGTGAAAACGAAGAACGAGAAACCACCTATCTTCTCATATTTGGCGCAAAAGGCAGGAGGTAGGAAGACCACAAGAAGACTGGTAGGTTATATGCCAGGAGGCAGGAAGACCACAAGAAGACTAGTAGGTTATATGCCAGGAGGCAGGAAGACCACAAGAAGACTGGTAGGTTATATGCCAGGAGGCAGGAAGACCACAAGAAGACTGGTAGGTTATATGCCAGGAGGCAGGAAGACCACAAGAAGACTGGTAGGTTATATGCCGCATAAGTGGTCAGTCAAGGCCAAGATCTCTGCGTTCCGTCAGAATGTGCCTTGTGTATCCACTATGCAGAGTGGATACAGGCAACCTATTCTGCAGTGCCGATTTAGTCTTACGCCTCTCTCTCTCTCTCTCTCTCCTTTCTCTCTCTCTCTCTCTCTCTCTCTCTCTCTCTCTCTCTCTCTCTCTCTCTCTCTCTCTTGTGTGTGTGTGTGTGTGTGTGTGTGTGTGTGTGTGTGTGTGTGTTGCATTACACTTTTTTAAAAGCTTTTTCCCTCCCATATTTCTTCTCCCCCCCCTTTTTTTTTTAAATGATAGGGGTGAACGATGAAGGAAAATACTAACGCCTTCTTCACGGAACAGATTTGTTTGTTCTACAGATGCCAGTTGGTGGTTATTATGCTACAAATTTAATGTAAACAACTTGTAGTTATCTTGTGTCTCTGACTGATTTTCGCAGGACAGTACTTCCTGCCTCCGTCCTCTCTATCCCCGCCCTCTCCTCCCTGATCACCAACAAATCCCTAAGAAGGCCCTGCATAGTCGAACGGACTAGGATGACAAACACTGAACAGAAAACCCGATAGCCTCATTTCTGTGTGCACTAGACTGCGTCCATGAATGTGCACACAGAAAAGAAGCCGTGACCAGGAAAATGGTTTCTGTGAATTTTGCCCGGACTTGTCGAACGCTTTGATACCTTCCGACCGGTGTAGGGAACGAGAAGCGAACATCATTGAAAATACCCACGATGGCATGGAGCGATTGGCGTACACAGAACAGCCCTTTCCTGGCGCCACAGATCTTGCGATGCGAGATACCCAGATGTAAGTTGATGGCGCCTGGCCAACGTTCTAGCCACAGCTAACCAGGTGCGGTCAGCCAGACGCGGTGCACGATTGCTTGCTGACTCTCGTGCCGATTATAGTCTTAGCTGTTTTTGCCGCACACGACAGATGTACCCAGTATCAGAGTAACTTTTTTTGCGCACGGGAATTTAAGCTTACTCTTTCCGTTACGCAGACTGAGACGTTCCTTGTACGAATTTATCCATGGGGATAAAACAATTCACAGGAAAGCGGAAAGGAAGCAACAAAAACGAATAAACAAACAAAAACACCTGATGCTAATCCGTAAGTTACGATTGTACTGTCATTCACCAGGTTCTTTGTTGCATTATATTTTTGTTTGGATGAATTCTTACTGCTTTTTAAAACCAGTGATGAAGAGATCAAGGGAAACGGTTGGCACAGTCATCGTCTGTAATTTATGATTAGTTACATTTGTTGAACAGGACTTTCTTTTTCACAGTCTAGTGACACCCCATGAAAGGGACTTGTGTAAAATGTAATAGAATTGAAAACTGTGAAAATGTCATTATGATACCTTTGTATAATGATAACAACATCATTGATAGAAGGAAAGCACTGTTCAGATCATGTTTTCAAAATCATGGTCATGCGGGTGACAATGATGATGATGACCACGGCGATCATTGTAATGACGGTGATTATAGGTCTAGTTGCAAAGCGAGACGACTGCAGGCGGAAATCTAAACAAATCTTAAATAAATGTTAGCGAACCGCCCAGAGAACGTGGACAAACGAGTCACAAGACAAAAAAAAACCGGGGTTTTCACTCTTGCTTCCTCAGGTGAACTAAAAAAAAATAACAAAATTCCCTTGGGAATTATGGTTTTTAAAAATTTTTGTTTCGTCTTTCTGATTGAAAGTAAAAAAATATTCTTCCCCCTCCTTCTTCTCCCTTTCTTTTTCTTTTAATGGGGCGAAACCGGGCCCTCCCACCCCCTTGTCTCAGTTCTGTGTTTTCCGCGTCGAAAAGTGGGGGCCGGGTCTCCGTTTGCACTTTCGACAGGGGGGGATGGGGTTTGAAAAAGGGGCGGGGAGGGGGGGGGGCGGCGGGTTTTGGGTTTTTTAACAAAAACTCACCCCCGTTTTGGTAAACTTTTTTAATAACTCAACACCCTAATTTCGCCTTCTTTTTCATGGGTGGTTTTTTTGGAAATTTATTTTTTTTTGGTTTTTGTTTTTTTCTTTTTTTTTTTTTTTTTAAAACTTTTTTAAAATAAAAAAAAAAACCCCCCAAAAAAAAAAAAAAGGGGGCGACGGGGGGAAAAAGGGGGGGGGAAAGGGGGGGAAAGGGGGGGGGGGGTTTTTTTAATTTTGTGCGGGTAGGTTTTTAATTAAAAAAAAAAATTTTTTGGGGGGTTTTTTTGGTTTTTTATTAAAAAATTTTAAATGTAAAGTTATTTTTGTTTATAAAACGTTTTTTTTTTTAAGGGGGGGGTTGGTTTAGAAAATTTTTTTTAAAATTTTTTTGGTTTTTAAAGTTTTTTTTTGGTGCCCCTCATTTTAGGCGTTGGTGGGGTTTTTGGGGGTTTTTTTTTTTTTTATATTTTAAAAGGGGTTTTTTTTTTTTTTTTCTGTTCGTTTTTTTTGGGTTTTTTTTTTGGGAATTTGGGGTTTTTTTGGGGGGGGGGGATTGGGGGGGTTTGGAAAAAAAGGGAAAAGGGGTTATTAAAAAGTTTTAAAATAATTATGAAATTGTTAAGGGGGGAAATTTAAAACATGCAACTGTTCCGGGGGTGGCGATTCAAAGGGCCCCGTTTTTTTAACCCAAAGCCAACACTCTTGAGCAACAGTGTTCGAAAAAACACTTAAAAACTGTTACACTTTAAACCGCGCTAACAGTGTGGGCAACAGGGTTTTTTTTGAGCGCTCTGCTAACACACTTCCACAACTGTTTCGGAGTTTGCAGCTTGTGTCTGGCAACTTTGGTTTTGCTGGGGTTTTCCTTTGGTCAATAAATTTTTAGAGCCGATCGTCGTCAAAACCAAAATCGGCGGACATTACGACTCGACACGATCCCAACCCGAGCGCCTTCATCGACCTTTGGGGCCAGTTTCCTGTTGGGGGATGAAAAAGATCCCACATCGAAACAAAATTTCCAGGCATGCTGCCTTTGAAGAAGATCAGCGACACGTTTGGCCAAGGCTGGACTACTGAAATGTGGATGCCGCAACTTTTATCTTCTTCCAGATCCGTCGTAACATCACGTGAACTCGCTAAAAACATGGAACGGGAAAAAAGCACTTTTTCCACAGTTAAAAAGGCGTAAATGAGTAAAAAAATTATTCGATGTGAAAACCTCACCAGGTTTTTGTTGCGAGAGGGGGAAGAGCAAAATTTCCTAGCCTTTGTTGGGAAAAAATGAAAGCAGTAGATTTCTACATTTTGTCAGTGTGATCTTTGGGTATGGTACATTTGTGGTGTGTCTGCATCCATGCATATATGTTTGTGTGGTGCAGTATTGTTTTGTGCATATGAAATGTACTGTCTCGTGAGTGCTCTGTGTTTTGTGTGGAAAGTTTACGTATGGCGCCATGTGTATAAATTATCCTTATTCATGAGTGGCTTATGGTGTGTTTTTTAAAAATTTTTTATGCATGAGTATTGTTTGTGCAGGTGTGTGTGTGGTGCGGGGGCGGGGTCCTCTCCTTTAAAAGGGATGTTCAAAAATTTTAAAACGTTTTTGTTTGATAAAAGCTTAAAAATTATATATTATGTATAATAAAGAAATTGCAGTTCCTAGATTTATAAACATCAGTAAACACGCATGTTGCGTGTGTGCGTATTTTTTTCCCAAGGGTGTTTTCCAAACGGTTGAAATATTAGTGTTTTTATGGGAACAAAAATCAAAAAGGGGTAAAGGTTGCTAGGAAATTTGCTTTTACTTTTAAAATTTTTTTTTTCCAAATAATTTGGGTCAAGAGGTTGGCTTTTTTTAGTGTACCAAAAAAGTCAGGTATAAGAAGAGTGAAAACCTTTTATTTTGTTACTTGTTGGCAGAACACATTGCAAGGGGGGGGAAAAGAAAGAGGGGAGATAAAAAGAGTGGGGAATGAGATGTGTCTATTTCAGTAATTTTGTACTGAGCTCTTTTGGGGTTGTGAAACTGTGTGTGTGCTGGAATAGAGGGGGCGGTTTTAATGTGGGGGGTTTGTTGTGGGTTCATGCTTTGCCTTTTTTGGAAAAATTTTTATGCTTTGTTAATATTGGTGGAGTAGCGCGCTGCTGATATTTTCACATTAAAAGTCATTTAGATTAATTTCTTTTGTGACGCGGTTTGGGGAAGGAAATCAACGCCTCAAGACCTTTACCTGAAGGCCCGGAAAGGGTACTTGGAAAAGGGGCATGTCGGGGGGAATAAAGGGCCCCTGTCACTACCACCGTTTAATGGCTCCCTGGGCTCAACACAGTTGATGGGAGCACAGTGACACGAGCCGTCCCCCCTGTTGATCACCCGGAAGATGATTTGATGTAAGTATGCGTTACTTTACTATATGAAAAGACCCATCACCAATTCTACAGTGAAACCCTGCTTCACCATATTTTTTTATCGTAGGGCTACTTTGTCTTCTATGTAGCTACTGGAATATTTTTATTTATGTGGATTTTTGTGTGGGAAAATTTTTTTGTAAAATTTCCTGTTTTGCGAAGTGTACTTTCGTATTATTCCGTGGCCCTTTAAAATTGGTTTGGTTATTACATAGTTTAAAAAAAAAAAATGCTTTTTCTCATTCAACCATTAACATTCATTCCCACGGCCCGAATCCTTTCCCCACAAACTTTCAGCACGGGCTGTTTTTCGCTGGGTTAGCAAATTTTTTTGTAAAAAAAAAAAAATTGAAGGGTTTTCAAATGAAAAAAAATTTAGTATGATGATCAAAAAATCCACAAAAAACAGCTGTAATTTTAAAAGCATTCATTTTTAAATTTTTTTAAGCAAGGAAATTTTTTCCAAAAAATGTGTTTTGGCGGGAAATCTGGAAAGGGGGTCATTTTTTTTTTTTAATCAAAATTTTTTTTTTCTCAAAAAGACATTTTTAAAAACCAAAAAATTGTAAACCAAGAAATATGACTGAAAAAAAAAACAATGAATAAAAAAGGGGTTCATAAAAACCTGTTTATGTCGCAACAACATGAAATCACCATTTTTTCTTTTCCTAGCATCCCCGTCCGATCAGTATTTACGGCAGTTGAAAGGTAGGGGGGTAGGTCATAATTTTCCAAACAATTGTTCAAAAAAAAATGTTAAAAAAAAAGGGGGTCACATTTTTCAAGCTTAAAATTTTTTTTTTAAAAACAAACAACAGACAAAATCCCTTTCCCAAAACAAAAGAAATATGACTAAAATAAAAAAACACGAATGAAAAGGCACATACAACCCTGGTGGTCGTGACAGACAACGAGCCAAACAGTGGTGCCTTTTCTTCGTGTTATGTTATTTGTCATATTTTTTTTTTTTTTTAAAAGGGGGTTTTTGTTGTTATACATGGAAAATGTCATTATTGATTATATGCTCCCCATTTCCAATTTTTTTTCCACTCTCCAAAAATCTTTCCCCCCCCCCCCCCCCCCCCCCCCCCCCCCCCCCCCCCCCCCCCCCCAATTTCCCCCCCTTCCCACTGGGCATTAAGTTTTTAATTGTTGATTTTTGCAAACATTTTCCCCCTCAACATAGCCCATCAGGGCAGCACACATGAAAATTATGTGCTTTGGATACTGTGGAGAGCCCCCCCCCTCCCTGCTTCTCTCCGCATCTTTCCCCCCCGCTCCCCCCCCCCCAAAAACCCCAAACACATATCTTTTCTGACCAAAGTTTCTGTGAGCAACTCTGGCATTTTCCCAAGGCATGCCCCTTCTTGCAAAGTTCTTGAGGGAACCCCGAACCTGTGTCCCACTTGCATATGTGATGGCACCTCCCTTTCCTGCTGCAACCCAAGCAAGTGTGCATTCTGGTTTGCCGCCAGGGGGCCTGGCACAACCCTCAGGGTTTGGACCTTTTTCATGGCCACGCTGCACACCAAATTCTGCTGATCTTGCAATCTCCAAAGTTTTTGTAGGGGGGGCAGGAAAGCACATCTTTTTGACTTGTTTTGGGTGTTTTTTATGGCTTTTTGAATATACCAAACCCGAAAAGAAAGACCCCAAATCATTCCCCAAATCCGACGAGCCTGCTCAACGGTAGTTGAAGATTTTTTGCCGTGAAAATGCCTTCTCTGGGTATGGTTTCATGAGGGTTGGTGGAGAGCAAAGGCGAGTGGCCCTATGAGACTTGGTTTTTGGGACATTGGTTCCGGGTGGGCTCGGCGGGGGGGTGTTTGCAGTTTTGCCCCCAAGGCCCTTTTCGTTTAGATGGTTCCGATTGTGGCGTCCCCAAACTCTTCCAGGTGCTCCATTCTAGACAAAAATTTGTTGTGGCAAAAACCAGGCAAAAGCCAATGCGTAAAACCCAGGTAGTTGTAGAATTGATCCCCCTTGCGGGCTTTGAATTCGGATGGCTTCCGTCCAAGCCCCAAGACATTGTGGAAAATTCCATTTGGGAAAAAATTGTCCTAAACGTACCTTTCTTTTTTCGTTTGGGAACTGAAATAAGACAAAAAATTATAAAGTTTAGGAAAATTTTTTCCTGTTAATTTTATTTTTTATTTTTTTTTTTTTTAAAAAAAAACATGTCCTTTTTTATTTCGGTTTATATTTTTAGAATGGAACAACCTTTGGGGACATTTCTGCTGTCCCCAAAAACTGATTGCGTGAAAATGGGCTTTTAAGTCACGGTCAAGGTCATAAAAAATGGGGTAAACTCAGGGTCAAAATGTGAATAATGTGATTAATTTATATAGCTTGACATCTTGTTCTTTTTTCAGCTTATAAAAGACAAAACAAGCCCCAATATACATGAATGACCAACCGCAACAATTTTGCTTTTGTTTGCAGACCGGGGGACTTTGTTTGCTTCTGCATCGTGAACCCAACGAAGCGTGCGTGGGGTGCATTTGAGCCGGTAGTGGCTCTAGCATTTCCCACTCAATGGCATTTGATGTGGTGCTTCACACTCCCGGGAACCCCACAGAGCATGCCCCCCGCGCCTGGTTGCAGCCCCCCACACAGCGACCTGAAAATCCTCCCAACAACCCTCCCCAAAGGGGCCCCGGGGGTGGTTTGGACAGAAAGCGACTTTTCCCGCCGGTGATGATTTTTTACCAAAGGCAGCTCTCGAGGGAAGCCCGGGGGCCCCATCCAATCGTTTTGGGGCGGGAGAGACAAGGAGGTGAGGACTATCATTTTTTCGTGAATATGATGAAAGAATTGAAAATGATCAAAAATGAGGCGGCGCCTCCCGAAAAACACACATTGAAAACCGGTCTTCCCTGCCCCCAGCAGAAATGGAGCTAAATTCCTAAAAATTTTTCCCGGCCCATGGGTTTTTTTTTTTTTCTGTCGGCCCTTTTTCATGAACCATGATCAGCACACTTCAAATTTATTGCAAATCCCACTTAAAACTTCCCCTTTTCCCTCCTCCCCTTTTTTCCAATTTCTTCTCCCCATATCTATATGTTCACTCATCATGTTGGGGTTTGTGTGTTCTGTGTGTGTGGTCTGGGGGCACGTTGCTTATATGACGTGCGCTGGATGTGTGCGTGGATTGTGTTTTACGACCTGTGTCTTTACCTATTTTTTTAAAGATTACTTTTGTCTTTTAATCTTTTTATATTGTAAGCGTTGGGCTTTTTTAAAATTAAGCGCCATAAATTTTACTTATTTTATTTTTATTATTATTGGTTCTTTCATTTAAAAAAAAAATTTTTAAAATTTTCCCATTATTTTTTTGGGGGGGAGGGGGGGGGGGGGGACAACACAAACCTACATATTTTTTGTGTGAAAATGAGACATGTACTGGCCCTTTTCTTATTTGGGGTAGTTGATGCCCCATGAAAAATTTAAACAACATACCAATTTAACAAAACTGGCAGAAATTTTTCTTGGGTCTAAATTCATCAAAATGCATGTATTTTTGGGGAGAACATTGTGGCCAAAAACATTCCTACTTGGGGGTTTTTCGCAATTTAATTTTGTGACCAAAAAGTTTGAGGTTGGTTTGGGGACATTTTTTTTAAAAAGGGTTTTTTTCAAGCCTTGGGTTTAATGTGGAAAAAGTGGGGGCCTCAAAAAAAGAAATACAAGGAATTTTTTTCAGGAAGAGGGCATGTCGCCGTCGTCAATACGTTGTCGACTGTCCCTTTTAGTTTAAAAAATTTTTTTTCATCGATGTTTTTATTCCTTTTAATTTATTTTTGTTTGAAAATTTTTTGTTCTTTTTTTAAAAAAATAGTTTGATATTGGTCTAAATGGAACTGAAGGTTCATGATCAGAAAAAGTACCCAGTTATGGAGTGTACAGAGGAAAAAAGAGAGGTGAAAAGGGGGTTCCCCCATTGGGATGCCGGTAATTAAAGATATATGAATTTAACAAAATTTGAATTAACTGAAAAGTGGTGCTGTGCAAAACATGCTTTTTTATGTTGTATTTCTGAACTTCATTTTACTGAAGCAAAAAATTAAGTCGAAAAGTTTGCACTTTCTTAAGGAATAATTTTAAACGAAAGTAATTGTTGTGTAACTGCAAAGGGGTTTTTAGAAATTGAGATTTTAGCAAATTTTAAAAAAATTGAAATATGCAGAAAAAATGCAAAAAAAATTTATTGATATTTTATTGGAAAAAAAAAGTTATTCAGATTTTAAAATTTAGAAGACAAACACAATATTGTGAGATACAGGAACAAACTTAAAAAATACATTGGTTATCATAATCTTTGGAAAAGAAAGGTTGGACTTTTTTGAAAATGTAGAAAAGATACATTGAATTTTGAGTTAAAAAACCTAAAAATTGATTTTTTTCAATTTTGACTGTTTTGGCTTGTTTTTGAAAATGTTAAAAAGTGACCGTTCTGTTTTCCATGCACGGTCCATATTTGCCAAAAAATTCTATTGACGCATTGAAAATTTGTTTACAGGAAATAAAAAATTACCCGGGGACTTGTCCTTCAAGACTGCATAATGGCTTTCCCTGTGTTGGAAAAAAAAGGGACGCCAAAGTCGGCAAGGGAATGCGGAAAAAGAAAGAACATCGATGCGTATTCCCCCCGTAAAAAAAGATGACACTTAAAAACAGCAACAAAAAAATATATGGGGCACTCTCCTGAAACCCGGATCATGGTGGTGGGCATATAAAAAAAAAAAAATCCCCTTTTACAAATTCAATAACGTGTCAAAATTTCTTTATTTTTGAATTTTGGGTTTGATTTGGGTTTTAATAAAATCATTACAAACCCTGTGTTCTTTTTTCATTTTTATTGTGACCCTTTTTTATGCTGGTTTGGGGGGTTTTTTGTCGATATTTTTTGAATGGGGAAAATGCTCACACAAAAACAACTTTGTCATTGTTAGAAATTTGCACAAAAAAGCGCAAAAATCATGACATGTAAAAAAAAGTGTTTTCTTACAATAAAAAAATGAATATATGATCTGAAGACACTTATATATATAATTTTAGTTTGTCAAAAAGGTCCCAAAAATTTTTCTTGAAGGCAAACATCAAGGCAAGGTCAAACACAAAACTTTAATGGGAATCTGTTTTTTATTTTTTTTTCAATGCTACACCCCACACACCTGCATGCCCGCGCGCCAACCCCACCACCACCAAAAACACACCCCCACTACACAAGAGACTATTTTTCTTGAGCGTTCAATATAGGGAAAAGAAAAAACCCTTAAATCATTCATTTGATCACTTTGAAATAAGATAATTGGGTTTGAAAATGTTTTCCTTTTTTTTTTGAAATCTGCTAAATACAAGAAGAAATCAACACCATCCCGTTTGAGATTAATTTAACCCCATACCTTGCGCTAGGAACTAGAGTAACTGAAGGCCTCTTCGGGTGCAAAACTCATTTTTTGTTGGTGCCGTTTGGGAGGAAGGGCCAAATGTGGGGCAGCTCATCAAATGTTGGGGCCCTCATGCGCAGAATTTTTGGGAAATATTTGGTCCTGAAAAAAAAATCAAAAGGATTTTTTTAAAAGCAAATAAATTCAATATTCTTTCATTTTTAAAAAAAAGGGTGATTGCATGTGGAGATACCAAGATATTTGAAAAAAGGGCATCGCCGAGCCATGATTTTAGTACTTTCCCCAATTTTTGCCCGCACAGCAATTTCTAAAAAAAAAACAACAAAAAAAACAACAAAACAACGATTAAAAACTAACATCACAAGTTCAGACAAGTTTGGTTCTCTCTCTCTCTTCCCCCCCTCTTTCCCTCACCCCCCGCCCTCTCTCTCTCTCTTTGTTTCTCCCTCTCTCCTTTTCTCTCTCTCTTTCCCTTTCTCCTCTTCATCCCCTCCCCCTTCTCTCTTTTGCACAGCAATTTCTAAAACATAAAAAAAAAAATAAAAGCAATGATTTAAAAAATAAAATCGCAAATTGAGGGCCAAATTGGTCTCTCCTCTCTTCCCCCTCTTCTCCCCCACCCCCCCCCCCTCCTCTCTCTCACTCTACCCTCTTCCCCCCCCCCCCCACCCCCCCTCTCTCTCTCCATCTAAAATTTGAAACGATTTTGATCATAGTTCATGAAGTACGATGAACAAGAAAAAAACTCTTCAGGATATTGCATTAATCTTCAATGAAGCCCCAAGCGCTTACCCTTTGGGGTGAAGGGGGGGGATTCAACAAAATTGAATCTAAAAAATTTTTAAAAAAAATAAAATTAAACACTTAAAAGAAATTAAAACACCAATTCAAAAAGGGGAAAGCTTGTATACAACCCCTACACTCACAACATAAACAAAGGCACCACCATACCTAAACACATAGTACACACACAGTGCGTGCATCAAACACACACTAAACACACACAAATAAATTTTTTAAAATTAACAAAAAAAGCCACACACTGATACATTAACATTTAATTCCCGTGCACCACACACACACACAACAACCACAACAAAAACACACACACACACAAAAGACTATGCACCAAGAGCGCATATTTTCACAAAAATCAAGATAATCATTTTATTTATTTTTTTATATTTTTTAACCCTCGGTATCACTTGAGTGAACGGCGTTTTTTTAAATGATAAACAAGCAGTGGTCATATGGGGAGAACAAACGACACACGAACAAAACACGAAAAAATGACCTGCTTTAACCCCCCTTGTAATTCTTGCCGAGCGAAAGGTACGGCCCAAAATTTATGGGGTTGCGAAGCAGGGCATGTTTTGGGTTTTTTTCCCCCTTTTTCCCCTCTTCTTCTTCTTTTTGTATTTAGTAGCCATGCACAATTTGAAATCGAAGCAAAATCTTCCCCATCGGGTTTGGGGGGCAGCCATTTTGATTTCACTTTCTGTTTCCCAGGGGGGAACTGCAAAAGTATGCATATCTTAAAATACGGTTTTAAAAACCCAAAATTTTATTGCAGAACCAAGTGTTGCAAAAACTAGTTGGAAAACGCCCCCGGGTTAAAAACGCACAATTGGGCCCCCCGTTTGTGGGCCCCAAACAAGTGTTGGGTGGTTAAGAAAAAGGCCCCTTTAAAGGGATTATCTGATGCCAATTTTCGTCTTCCTTTCCCCAAAACTTTCTTTTAGGTTGTGTTTTGGAAAAAGGGGGGGTGGCGTGGGGGGGGGCGGGCCCCGGGGGCCCTTTCGGGGGTGAAAAATGCAGGGGTCGTTTTCAGCTGCGTGGTATCGGATCTTTAGGATGGGATTTGAATCACAATGTGATTGAAGACGGCGAGAAACTTACCTCCTTTGGTGTTGATTTTGTTTTTTGTGATTTACTTGGCGAATTTCATGCGCAGGCCCCAAAAATTTTTAACATGCGCACGTGCGTTTGCACATCCCCAAAACACACACACAACCACCACACACCACACGCCCACGCCGCCGCCGCACGCACGCCGACGCACGCCCGCACGCACGCCGCACACACACCACACCACACCACCATGCATGCATGAAAACACACACACACACACACAACACACAACACCACCACCCCACACCACACACACACACGCATGCATGAAGGCACACAGACCGCACGCGCGCGTGCGCACACACACACACCCCACAAACCCCACACACACACACACACACACACACAAAACACACACACAAAACACACACACGCACGCACCACACACAATAAGCACGCACGCCGCACGCACACACCCGCTACAACAACACACCACACAAAACCCCTCAACACCCACACAACACACATGCACACAACCTTTTTTACACGGTCGGGAAAATGTGGGTGTTTGTGTGTGGTGGTGTGTTGTGTGTGTTGTGTTGTGTGTGTGGTGTGTGTGCGCGGCGTGCTGGGCGGTGTGTGTGTGTGTGTGGTTGTTAAAGGTAAAAGAAAAACTTCACTAAAAACCTTGGTTGTATCTTGTGTCAAGCCACTGGATTTGTTCAGTCTGTGCCCCCGATCACTTCCCGGGGGTGAGTTTCAGCGACCTGCTGGGGTGTATCTGCACACGGTATGAAAAAGAGACACCCACCAATAAAACAGCGGAATTTCCAGTTTTGACAGAAACAAATCGCGTTTAATGGGGCCTTTTCCCGGTAATGCGTCAGCGAGGAAAACAAGGAAATGGGGAGCAAATTGTACCTAGGTCCTGCTGCGAGTTCCACAATAAAACGGTGCTGGTCTTAAGATTTCTTCTTCTTCTTCTTCTTCTTCTTCTTCTTCTTCTCTCTCTCTCCTCTCTCTCTCTCTCTCTCTCTCTCTCTCTCTCTCTCTCTCTCCTTCCCTCCCTCCCTCCCTCCTCACCTCTCTTTCTCTCTCTCGCTTATAAAAGTGGAACCAGGAACATAAAACCGCGTGCACGCTGTCTAATCATATCATGTTAGTTTAAAAGCTTCAATTTTTCGGATCAGGTTAGCCTTTTCCATGAACGGTAAGAACATTAGGAAGGGGGTAAGGGGGTAGTGTCTAACGTCAAACTCAGACATCGTTTCCTAAAGAAAAGAAAAGAAAAGAAAACAAACAAGCAACAACAACAACAATGATGCAAATCAGCAAACAGATAAAAAGTCAGAGGGACTCAAAGTAGATTAATTCCCAGGCGTCAAGGATCCGCCTTTTGCCCCACCCCCTGTTTTGCATGTTCCCTCGCACTTTCCTTCGGCTTTCACTTATGGAAGAGAGACAGGCAGACAAAGGCTCAGAGAGAGAGAGAGAGAGAGAGAGAGAGAGAGAGAGAGAGAGAGAGAGAGAGAGACACTGACGCTGACATCTTTTATTGACATTGGCTAATAGCCTTTTTGTCAAGGGGGTACAATGTCTTTTGTTTTTGCTCAGAGGAAAAGAAAACGAAAGAAAAACTGCAAATTAGGTGCCTACACAGCTGAGCAAAATCAACAAATCATTTCCATTTCCATCACTCATTTGTGTTTCTTGTCTATGTTCTATAACAAAATCGTTCTCACACAACAACCATTCCCTTCACATGCGCACACTGATCCATCCCAACTTCCATCGACTTGCACACACGCATTTATATCCTTATCCTCCCTTCTCCCATTCACACATATCCTCTGTACAGATAATTTATCTGACTTGATTTTATGAAAAACCATTCACTTGAACCATCAAGCTTCGAGGTAAAATAAGTATTCCACGCAATAAAAATGAAATATAATTGATATCCCTTCAGTGCTTTGAACTTGTATTCATTCATCATTTTCTTCCGCGTGTCTACTGCTTCTGTTAGATATTTTGCCAGCATCTTTAACAATGTTTCATCACTTGTCTGCAAAATACTGTTAAGATTTCGACTCTTGACTGTGCTAGTTTCAAATAGTCTTGATTTTTTTCTTATGTTCCCATAAGCGGGACAAGTGAACAAAAAATGTAACTCATCTTGTCTAACTGCAATATCATTACATAATGGACATGAATCATCAACAGCATCATTATTTAGATACCATCTTTTATTAGCCTTTAATCCCAGTGTTCTATTTCTAAATCTTGCAAGGATGCCTCTTTGCCACCGATTAGATATTAAATGTAAATACTTTTCTGCCTCCAACTTACTTTTGAAGGATAGGAACCAGGAATATTTATCATGTTCTTCTAGTTGGCTGTGCCAGTTTTGTTTATATGAAGAAATTAATCTATCTTTGAATTCAGACATAAAAACGGATTCGTTTCCAACTCCCTGGCTCAACCACACTATTCCAAACCCATTCTCTGTTAGCACTTTCTTAATCTTAGAGGCCCAGTTAACATTTCCTAACTCACACTGTTGTAGCATCATGTCGTAGGCTTGCCTGCTCAGTCTAGCTACTGGTAATCTGCCTGCATCGAGAGAGAGAGAGAGACAGAGAGACAGAGAGACAGAGAGAGACAGAGAGAGAGAGAGAGCCGTCAGACTGGTTCATGTGAGAGATCACATCGCTTGAATTGTCCAAGCTCAAGAAAAGCTGGTAAACTTTCACACACATATACACACAAACGCAAATACACATTACTGTTAATATGATTACTGTCATCATCATCATCATCATCATCATCATCATCATTATCATTATCATCTTCATCATCAACATCATCATCTTCATAATTATTATTATCATCGCCACTATTACTGCTGCCACTATGACCATTTTGTTCAACTATCCTCTATCCCCTGTCCTGTCTCCCCCTCTATCTATATATCCACTGTTAACACTACAGCTACAATCACCTTAATATTACTAAAAGTGATAGCAGTCCTCTATTGTTTGTTCATGTCTTTTATCATTATCATTACTATTTCATTATTATCATTGCTATAATTATTATCATTATTATCATCACCATCTGGACTACCATTGTCTCTCTCCCAGCATTGTCTCATTCCACATCCATTTTGCGCCCAAATTGTAAAGAGAAGGGGTTGTCCGTGTTTTGTTTTCATTGTCTTGAATGTTGTTTGTCTCGCCTGGAGAAGAGCAATGCGGTCAAAAGGCGTCGTGTTTGCCGTGTAACTGGTTGGCTTCTTTCGTTCGGCGGTATAGTAATTGACAACTGAAAAGAACTTATCCCCCACCTCCACTCGATAGACACACACACACACACACACACACACACACACACACACACACACACACACACACACTTCTCTCTCCTCTCTCTCTCTCTCTCTCTCTCTCTCTCTCTCTCTCTCTCTCTCTCCTCTCTCTCTCTCCTCTCTCTCTCTCTCTCTCTCTGGGCTGGGCTGGGTGGAAAAAAGCATTTGTATTGCTTATCTCATTACCCTGGTAAAATAAAATTTCGTTCGTTCTCTCTCTCTCTCTCTCTCTCTCTCTCTCTCTCTCTCTCTCTCTCTCTCTCTCTCTCTCTCTCTCTCTCACTCACACGCGCGCGTGCTCACACACACACACACACACACACACACACACACACACACACACACACACACACACACACACACACACACACACACACATACCCACTGTCATATCACGCTTGTACGTGCTCTCACACACACATACACCCACACAAACACTCTCACGCACACACGAACGCACGCACGCACAAACAGTGTCACTTGCCCACGTACGCACTGGATAAATCCTCCTCAGGTCATCAGGGTTTCGGAGATATCGATTGATGATTCTGGGTTTCCGTTTCCTGGTCTTACACGTGTTTTCGATGCCGCTTTTCGCATCAGACAGACTGCAAAGAGATGAACGATTTGGCACTATTTGTCGATGTCTTCCCAAGCCAGATTAAACAGCGACTCAAGGCCAGCACGCTGCCGGATTGCCAGATTACACACGTCAAACCCCCTTCATCCCACACTTGCGCAATTCGTCTGTGCAAAGCCGATGACTTTCCATGCCTTGCGGAAATGGTTCTTCTTCAGACTGATGATGGAAAAAAAAAGCGCTGCTGAAGCGTTGGTTGTTGGGGATATGCCAAGGAGAATCGTCCGTCCCCTTCTTTCTCCATCCCCCCCCACCCCTCCCCCAACCCTCTCACCGTGCAAATCCAGTCCCTCCTGTCTCCTCATCTGCCTCACCCACTCTTCCTTCCACCACCATCTTCCTGCCTGCTCCATTTCCAAGAGGGTCAGAGAGTTAGGAAAATAAACATGTCAGCTTAGTTGTTCCCCCTCTCCTGACAGACAGACAGACACGGATCTTTCTGAGAAAGGGTAGTGGTGGTTACCTTGCTCAGTGGAGACTTACAACTAGAAGACCACTATGCGTGGAAATGGTGTGAGAGGTGACATTAAGACAGATTTCGTGTTATTATTCATTCGTAGTTTTCAGTCTCACTTGGTATATCTTCTGCTTGATTTCACTTACATACGCGCATGTGCGCGCGCTCGAGCGTAAACACACACACACACACACACACACACACACACACACACACACACACACACACACACACACACACACACACACACATGCACGCTCGCACGCACGCACGCACGCACGCACGCACACACACATTCTGTCTCTTTCTTTCTCTGTCTGTCTACCTGTTTGTCTCTGTCTCTGTCCGTCTGTCTCTCCCTCCTTCTCTGACTCTCTCTCTCTCTTTCTCTCTCTCCTTCACTCCATCCCTCCTTCTGTCTCTCTCGCTGTCTTACTCACACATATACATGCATAAGCACTCACCCTGTCTCTCTATTTTTCTCTCACTCAGACACACACACACATACACGGACGCACACACATACACATACGCGTGCGCGCGCGAGCAAACAAAGAGACAGACAGACAGAGGGGCAGAGACAGACAAAAAGACAGACAGAGAGTGAGAGAGAGAGAGAGAAAGAGAATGTGTGTGTGTGTGCGTGTGCGCGCGCTTGTGTGTGTGTGTGTGAGTGTGTGTGTGTGTGTGTGTGTGTGTGTGTGTGTGTGTGTGTGTGTGTGTGTGTTAAGAGAGGAAAAGAATGCTGCCCATTCCAAGCTTTAATCAATAAATTTGATGTTATTTCTGAGGTATCTTGGCACTGTCGTGTGTACTGTATGTATAATATATATATATATATATATATATATATATATATATATATATATATATATGTGTGTGTGTGTGTGTGTGTGTGTGTGTGTGTGTGTATGTGTATGTGTATATATATGCATATATATATATATATATATATATATATATATATATATATATATATATATATATAAGAGAGAGAGAGAGAGAGAGAGAGAGAGAGAGAGAGAGAGAGAGAGAGAGAGATGTATATGTATGCGTTCATACATGCTTACATACAAATATACATAATTACATATAAACAGTCATACAGACATGCACGCATGGAGGGAAGTACAGAGAAAGAGAGAGATAGGGAGAGAGATGGGTAGGGACAGAGAGAAAGAGAGACAGAGACAGAGAGAGAGAGAGAGAGAATCGCTAACCTCTGCATAATTAGAAAGGCACCTCAAAAGGAATTGGAAAAAAAAAAGTGAGAAAAATTAAAACGCCCCGGTAATACGAGAAACACAATACGACAAAGTAACGTCGAAGTAGATACTCGAAGTAAAAATGTTTACCAAAACCACAAACCAAGAAGCTCAGTGAGAGGTTCAACGTTTGTGGACGCAAGCTGAGCCAAAATAAACATCAGGCCAAGCAAGGTCGATGCCAGACTAAACACAGCTTGTCATGCGTCAAGAAGATGGCAAGCTTTCTTAATACCTAGGTTGGCCTGATTTCATTGTACGCAAACTTTGGATGAGGGGATGTGATCTGACTGGATAAACACACAGCAATCTCTTCAGAAATCCCGCAGTGTGAACAGTTGCTCTGTGACTTCTTGATTATGTGAGTGGTGGCTCTGTTGTCACGTGCTGGAATCTAACCATTTCTGCTATCGCGTATATCACCCAGACATGAAAACAACTACTGCTTCATGAAAGACAAGGACCGGAAGCTGAACATTTCTGATGCCATTGACATCAAACAGATGGGAAAACTGAAGGGTTTTGCTGTTGCACGTAACACAAAGTAGAAGCTGATTTTTTCTGATGCTGCTTATGTTAAAGAGGCTATGAAACTGCTGGTTTTGTTGTACGTTACACAAAAACTGGAAACTGAATTTTTTTTCCTGATGCAATATTGAAAAACACTAAAAAGCTAAATGTTCTGTTGTTGCACTGAACACAAAGACTTGGAATTGAACATTTGTTATGTTGTTTATATCAAAGAGAGTGGAAAACTGAAGGGTTTTGTTATTGCTACCGAAACACAGCGGACTCTGAATCGTATTGTTTCAGGTGGTGCATATATTTAAGAGTCTTGAAAGCCGATGGGTTTTGTTGCTGCACGTAGCTGACGGTGGCATCTGAACATTTTTTCCTGATGTTGCATACATTAAACAGACTGGAATTTTTAGGGGTATTGTCGGTGCATGTAACACATAGGCTTGCAGTTGAACATTCTTCTCACTTTGCAGATACGAATGAGTTTGGAAAGCTGTAGGGTTTTGTAATGCACGTGACACTCAGCTGGGAAGCTGAACATTGACATTGCATGCATCAATCAGACTGAACGTTGGACAGTTCTGATGTTGCACAAAGCAGATACTTCGGAAAGTGAACAGTTTCGAGGATGTGCATTGCAAACAGGCTGGGAATTAAATATTTCTTATGTTTCACACACACAACACACACACACACACACACACACACACACACACACACATACGCACACACACACACACACACACACACACACACACACACACACACACGCATACGCATGCACGCACGCACATGCATGCACGCATGCACACGTACGCACACGCACACACACACACACACACACACACACACACACACACACATACACACACACACACACACACACACCACACACACACACACACACACACACCACACACACACACACACACACTCACTCTCTCACACACACACACAGAGTGAGAGAGGGAGAGAGACAGACAGACAGAGAGGAAAACATACAGCATCACTGACAATTAGAACACATACATTTGACTTGCGCAGCGATCGCAAATTAATATGATGGAAACTGTGAAATCCAATACTCCATCTATCCGGGTCCACCGCGGAGAACTTCAGGTAGCAAATTTCGAAATCGATTGTTATCTTGCAAGAACAAAAAGGAAATCTTAATGTTCTCTGTACATCAATGAAGGATCATATTTCAAACAATTATCCTGATCACCGTAACATCTATACCGATGGGTCCCTCTTGGATAATCAGGAAGCTGGTGCCGAATTCATTACTTCAAACTTAAAAGCGAACAAATACTTTTATATTGGAAAATACAGATCCATTTTTACAGCCAAGTCAAGTGCTGTTCTCATGGCTCGATGTT
>CM031610.1:37829466-37831966 GCA_018398815.1 Conus ventricosus | reverse complement strand
TTATAATCATCATCATCATTATCATCATCGTCATCATCATCATAATAATCATCATCATCATCATCATCATCATCATCATCGTCATCATCATCATCCTTATTGTTATCGTTATCATTTTTATGAATTGCTTGGCTGAAGACTTCAAATATCCTACCTAATGGAGACTTTATGAATTACATTTGTAACTCTTTTATTTCTGTTTTTATCTAAATACCCGGCAGACATTGCTATTGACGATTTTTCGTATGCATGTTGTTTCCCCCTTTTATTATTTACAAATGTTATTTTTGCTCGTCAAGGTCGGTAATCTTAACTATAGTGCACAACAGATACAAACTGCTTACAGCCATCTTGGCAGAATTGTGCATTTTCTCTTTTCTTTTTTTTATGTGTGCTAGCTGTGACATCGAAAGACGATGGGTTTTTTTTTTAAATTGACGATTCAGGTGTCCATTTCATTTTGTATGGAATAAAAACCGTGACTTTTCACCTTACTTTTTCTGTAAATTTGCCTTCACGACAGAGTCTGTCAGTTGTTGTTTTTTCATAGTTTTTTTTTTTTGATTGCCTTTTTCTTTTCATTCAGCATTTTTTCCCTTTCCATTACGGTGGCAGCAGGTGTAATCAACGCTGCTGTAAAGGAGTTGTGGGGATTTTTTTTCTATTCTTTTTGATTTTGATAATGATGTTGACGATGGTGATGGTGATGATGATGATGATGATGACGACGATTATGACATACATTATTACTAGTATCAGTAGTAGAAGTTGTAGCAGAAGTAGTAGTAGTAGTAGTAGTAGTAGTAGTAGTAGTAGTAGTAGTAGTAGTAGTAGTAGCAGCAGCAGCAGCAGCAGCAGCAGCAGCAGTAGCAGCAGCAGCAGCAGCAGCTTGACAGAATGGTGCCATCAACTGTTATACATAAGAGTCTATCAGTGATTCATTTAAGTTCAATTTTGTATGTGTTTGTATATTTGGGGGCAAATTAGTGGCTTCAGCTCAAACGCAGGACCGACATAAAGAAGGCTCACGAGATTTGGTCAGTGGGTCGTCTGTCAAAATTAGTGGGTGAATATGGCAGTAAACAGAAACGGATAATTTGAGCAGCGCCCAATCATCGCGGTTCACGTGCCCTAAGAGTGCAAGCGCGAGGTATGTACGCGGTCATTGGATAAATCCAATGGAGTAAACTCGTGCCAGGGATCGTTCTTACCACCATGCCAACATTATCACAAACGCTGCATAGATACATTAAAAAGGACAAAAGAACTTGCATACACACACATACACACAGACAAACATATGCGTATGCACGCGCGCGCACACACACACACACACACACACACACACACACACACACACACACGCACGCACGCACGCACGCACGCACGCACGCACGCACGCACGCACGCACGCACGCACGCACGCACACACACACACACACACACACACACACACACACATACTTTCATACTTAAACACACATGCAGACACACACACACACACACACACACACACACACACACACACACACGCACACACACACGCATGCATGCATGCTTACATGCACACAATCACGTATGCACGCATGACCGCACACACGCACACACACATACGCGCACGCACGCACGGACATGCGCACGCACCACCCCAGATCTCGGATTTTACAAAGTAACTCGAACAGTGATGTTGCACTGCTTTTTTAAGCTTAAATCGAGAAAGTATCATGTTGTGTTGTATTGTATTGTTTTGTGTTGCGTTGCGTAGCGTAGCGTTGCGTTGCGTTGCGTTGCGTTGCGTTGCGTTGTGTTGTGTTGTGTGTTGTATTGCATTGCATTGCATTGTATGGCATGTCTTCGTCACGGAAGATTTTTCTGCATGAAATTTGGCCGCAGTCCATGGGGAGAACTTATCACCATAATTCAACGCCACCCATTAGTGTTCTGCCTTTTCATGATTTTTTGTTGTGGTTAGGTCTCCCTCTCCAGCAAAAAAAATTGACGAGTGCGTTTCACACAATGGCAGCTGATTATGAAGTAATGAGTCCCCAGATAGCGCCCCGAAACGCCACCTTCTTGTGGGACAGCCTGGATCTGTTCTCTTGGGATAACTTTGGAGCAGGTCGTAAATGCCCTCCTCCACCACCTCCCCTCCACCACTCCTTTTCCCAGCCTCCTCTGTTGGAGTGGGGCTGTTCTGGGTCTGCACGCTTGCCACAGTCTAGCTTCCCCCAGTCCATTGTGTGTGTGTGTGTGTGTGTGTGTGTGTGTGTGTGTGTGTGTGTGTGTGTGTGTGCGTGCGCGCACGCTTGCCACAGTCTAACCTCCCCCAGTTCATTGTGTGTGTGTGTGTCCCCCTCCCCCCCCCCCCCGCCATAGACACACACACGTTGCAAAAACAAATTACTCCATGACTGCGCCGAATTTACCCTCCACTGCTGGGTGAGTGTGTGTGCATGCATGCGCGCGCACTCCGCCGCCCACCGCCCCCTCACACACACAC
>CM031610.1:37811966-37814466 GCA_018398815.1 Conus ventricosus | reverse complement strand
CTCAGGTTTTCTGCCGCTCGGTGCCTGCCCACCGCTGAAAACCCCTGGTGCCATTGATTGGACGCAGCGGAAATGAAGGGGCCTGACGTCACGAAAGGTTGAGCCCCCCGAAAATCTTTTTTTTTCCCCTCCCTCTGTTAGCTGATTTGCACGTCCTGATTTATTTGGGGGGGGGGGGGGGGGGGGGGGGGGGGGGGGGTTTTTCCCCCGAGAACACGGGGACCCCCCTCAAGCATGGGGCCATTGTTAATGAGATCTTTTTTTTTTTTCAATTTTTTTTTTTTCAAATTTGGTGACCTCAGTCTGGGCGCAAAACAGACCAAATGCGTCAGCTATTGGGGAGTGTTGTCTTTGGTTTTCATTTTTATTCTTTGACGTTGGAGGCGACTTTTTGTGGGGGGATTCACGTGTCTTCTTTTGGTCGTGTGTTTTACCAAGGGGCATTGACCTTGTTTTGCATTTTTTTTCGTGTGTTTTTTTTTTTTTTTTTTTTTGTTTTTTTTTTCCCTCTATGACAAAAAAATTCAGTGAATTTATTTTCTTTTTCTTTCTTTCTTTCTTTCTTTCTTCGGCAGTACTGTGACCTCAGCTGCAATATAAAACTGAGACAGCGTTCTATTTTGATTCTTTTAAACTTTTATGATGATTGTGATGAAGACAATGTTATTGTTTTCATTACATGCATCATCATCATCATCGTTATCATTATTATTGCTCTTGTTACTACTACTGCTACTACTACTACAATTATTATCATCATTATCCTTGTTATTATTATTATTACTATTATTATTATCATTAAACTATTATTATTATCATTATTATTGTTGTTTATTATTGGTGTCTTACATAATAGAGACTAACACATGTTGCAAAAGGAAAAAAAAAAGTAATTCTACGACTACACACGAAATTACACTCTAATGCTCGCACGCTTTAGTGTGTGTGTATGTATGTATGTGTGTGTGTGTTGTGTGTGTGTGTTTTGTGTGTTGTGTGTGTGTGTGTGTGTGTGGGGGTGCGTGGGGGTGCGTGCGGGGCGTGTTTTGCGCGCGCGCGCGCGCGTGTGTGGGTGTTGTCGGGGGGGGGGGGGGGGGGGGGGGGGGGGGGGGGGGTCTGGCACTGCCGAAAATATTAACTCCCGGAAAGTCATTTTGAAGCAGTTAACTGCAGCTGAATTGAGCACCGCCCTCATCATGAACACATGGTGGCCTAGCAAAAGAACCATGCTTCAAACTGTTCATTTTCCACACTTTGGGAAAGGCCCCAACCAGGCTTAATTGTGTGTTAGGATCGGGGTTTGGACGGGTGGGGGTGGTGTCTTTATTGTCTGTCCTAGATTAACTTCGTGAAAGAGGACTGGGTACCATTCTCATTCAGGCTGATCCAAGAAAATATGAAGGTGATAATAATCCTTGCCATCGAGTGTCACAGCCCTAATCAGTCATAAAAAAAGTGAAGGGAGGAAAAGGTCCTCTGTCTGTCACTGATTAACTGTCGGCAAATACATCCAGTGCTGGGGGGGGGATTAGGTGGTGGGATGGGGTGAGGAAGGAGAGGTGGTGGGAAGGGGTGGGGAAAAGGGGAGATGGGTCGGAAGGGGGGGGGGGGGGGGGGGGGGGGCCAATCTGGGGTACGACCAGTCGGATTATCGGAAGTAAAAGCGGAGTTAGAATCGTTTCAGGGCGTTACACTTCCTGCCTGGCACATGAAAAAGAATATCGAATATATCCCTCCTTTTCCTCCTATATTTTGGGTAACTTCAACAAAAAAAACGATGTTTAGTTTTGCAATTTACTGTACCACTGTTTCATAATTATCATAGCATTCAAAGCGTCTTGTTAAAAAGCAGCTTTCAGACCAGCATTTGTGGCTGCTAAACAGAAAGGGGCATGAAGCTGTAAATAATTGCGTCTCAGCCGAGGAATTTTATGATTCCACCAGGGGTTTCTTGGTTAATTTGTCCGTCGATCTGCAATGTTACTGAATCAGTTTCAAAAAATTCTCGGTTGAAAAGATGGAAGAGAGACCAAACATTACAGTTTTGTGCAAAAGGTGGATCATTAGCGTGGATTCCAGTTTGTTGTTTGTTTGTTTCATTTTGAAATTTTGAATTTTGAATGTTGTGGTAAAAGTTTTTAAAGACATGATACACGGAAATTTTTGACCTTTTAAAATGTTGGGGTAAAAGTCTTTAAGACATGATACACGGAAATTTTTGACATTTTTGAATGTTTGTGGTATAAAGTCTGTAAGACATGATACACGGAATTTTTTTGGGACACTTTTGAATGTTGGGGGTAAAAGTCTTTAAGACATGATACACGGAAATTTTGACACTTTTGAATGTTGTGGGTTAAAAGTTTTAAGACATGAATACACGGAAATTTTGGGACACTTTTGAATGTTGTGGTAAAAGTCTTTAGACATGATACACGGAAATTTTGACACTTTTGAATGTTGTGGTAAAAAGTTTTTTTAAGACATGTTTAACGGAAAT
>CM031610.1:37794466-37799466 GCA_018398815.1 Conus ventricosus | reverse complement strand
ATAGAAAGAGAGAAACTCCATTATGAATCCATAAACCTCTGTGCTATACATACACATAAAAGCTAAGAGAGAGAGAGAGAGAGAGAGAGAGAGAGAGAGAGAGAGAGAGAGAGAGAGAGAGAGAGAGAGAGAGAGAGAGTAACGAGCAATATACGCAGGCTTTTACTTACCAAGTAAATGTTTGCTTCTCCGTAGTCATCATAGAAGGCAACGAAAGGAAAATCACATATGCGGAAAACAAGACTATGCACAATGTAGCAGGAGCCATGGAAAGATCATGATGTTATTAGATATGGTTTTAACATTGCTCTCAGCTCTCGTATGGGTTAAGTGGTCGACTGGTCTAAACACCATGGCTTGAATTCTCTCTCTCTCTCTCTCTCTCTCTCTCTCTCTCTCTCTCTCTCTCTCTCTCTCTTCTCTCTCTCTCCCTCCCTCCCTCCCCCATCCTCTCTCTCTCTCTCTCTCTCTTTCTCTCTCTCTCTGAGTTTTTATTTCTGCTTCTAACGTCCAGTTTTTCTCTTTTTATTTACTTATTTATTTATTCAAATGGAGGCTTTCTCCTCTTACATTTCCCCCATTCTGTCGCACCGTCCCTTCCCCCTCCTTTCTTACCCCCCACTCATCCACCTCTGTTTTTGTGTCGTAATCCTTGAATCCTTTCTGCTCTTCACTTCATCATATTAATACAAAAAATACGTCATATGCATATGAGAAACAAACAAACGAAACCTGTGTCTTGCATACAAATTTTTTTTTCTGCTGCGTCCAAAAATCTTCAATATTCAGTTTTTTGTATTACAGCTTTTCTTCTCCTTTTTGTCATTCATGTTTGTTTTCTTAGGTTAACCCAGCATGTCTAATGCCCTGCAGCTTGTCACATCTGATCCTTTACGATTGGGTGAATGAATAAGTGCTCTTGTGCCTTTGGGCTTTGTTTAGGCTGCTCCACAGTCGCACAATTTGGGATTTGTGAGTTTTTCTGACATCACTGAAACAGCTGAACGACAGAGCTTGGTGGCAGAAAAGCTATATCCCTGTCTCTCCGTCCAAGTGCTCACTTAAACATCTCTATCACTACCATCTCTGTCACGTTTAATTTGTTTTTTTGTTTTTTAGCATAGTTATGATGATCATGTCGAGATTATGATAATGTAAACAGCAAAAAAAAAAAAAAAAAAAAAAAAAAAAAAAAAAAAAAAAGAAGAGAGCAAAATTGATTTAGTAGAAGTACGATATTATAATAATGTTACAGCAAAAACACTTTAGTAGAAGTGGTAGCAGTAGTGGTTTTAAAATGAATAAAACAACAAGAACATCGTCATCAGCATCATCATCATCATCATCAGTCATCATCATCATCGATCATCATCATCAGACCTAGATATCGCAATTATAGAAGTACTCTTTTCTTCACACATCTGAAGACGATCTATCCTCTCATTCATTTCCAAAGTGATTGGTTACTGAGCAAAGTATGTTCATAAACTTGAAAAATAAAATCAAGCTGATAAAAATTTGACGCTATTAAAATCCAAGTGTAGATATCGCAAATCAAGAAAATTTGCTGTCCATCTATCTATATATCTGTCTGTCTGTCTATCTATCTATCCATCCATCTATCTGTCTGTCTATCTATCTTGTTTTCATGTATGTTTTTTTTTGTTTTTTGTTTTTTAATCAAGTACCTGCTTCGGATCTAATAGTCTCAATAACTAGTTATCTTTTGATTAAGCAAAGTTCCCTCATTTATTCCATGCTTCCGGATCGAACCCTCTGATGACAGAATTGAGGAACGCACGGTGAGATCATCGGATTTCCTGAGTGAGCAACATCAGTTCTGCTTATGAACTTCTTCTTTCCGTAACTCTGTGAAGGGGACTTTAGGGCGCCACAGTGAAGAACTGTACACCAAATTCCCTCAGCTCCGTCGTTTGTGCGCCAATTCCTGAGCCTGTGGAAATGTTTCGTCTGCTAACTTTGCAATGTTGTCTGCCCTGTATATACAACATTCAGAACCATTACTTCATTGCTTCTGGATACGCGCGTGACTTCTCTCGATCTGAAATCTAGCTTTCAAAAAAGCCAGCTCTGTGTCCATGAAATCGTTTCAAAGATGGATTGTATGAAGTAGTAGTCTCGATTACAAGCGAACATTTAAAAAGAAGACTATTGGTATGCAAATACGTCTGAACAAAAATTTTATATATATATATATATATATATATTATATATATTATATATATATATATATATATATATATATATATATAATTTCCAAACAAAAATTACAAGAATTGAAAGTTTACACTTGATCACAACAAAAAACACCAGTTGTTCTCTGCCAGATTTTCGTCTTTAATGGACTTCTTCAGGACTGTCACCTTGGAACACCTAATAGTCCTCCTTTGACGTCTATCTTGTCATACGTCATCACCTGTCTCGCTCTGTCTGTCTGTCTGTCTGTCTCTCGTTTGTCTTCAAACCTGAAAGATTTTTGTTCTGTTTCTTTCTTTCTCTCTCTCTTTCTTCCTTTCTCAGTTTCTTCCTTTCTCTTTTTCTTTCTTTCTTTCCTTCTTTCTTTCATTCTTTTCATTCTTTCCACAAAAAAGTAGAAAGAAACTCGTGGAGAGCGCGGCAGCAGAGAGTCCTCAGAAGAGAAGCCCCCGTAACACCCCAGATTGCCCGCCATCCCAGAATGCCCCGGGGGACGTCTTGGGTATACTGATGCGTCCCCCTGGGGAGGCATTCCAGAATGTCCCCCCCCCCCCCCCCATACCTGTTATGTCCCCCCATGGTTGGCAATCACTGTCATCCCAGAATGCCCCCCCCCCAACCCCCAACTTAGTCTCTCTCTCTCTCTCTCTCTCTCTCTCTCTCTCTCTCTCTCTCTCTCTCTCTCTCTCTCTCTCTCTCTCTCTCCCACCTCTCCCTCTCCTCCCTCTCTTTCTCCCTCTCGGTCTCTGTCTATCTGTCTGTCTCTGTCCCTTTCTTTCTCTCTATCTCTTAAAGAGAGAGAGAGAGAGAGAGAGAGTGAGTGAGTGAGTGAGTGAGTGAGTGAATGAGTGAATGAGTATGTGAGTGTGTGTGTGTGTGTGTGTGTGTGTGTGTGTGTGTGTGTGTGTGTGTGTGTGTGTGTGCGTGCGTGCTCGAGTGTATGCGTGCGTGTATGTGTCTGAGTATATTCTCTGTAAGTGGATGCCTGCGCGTCTGTAATAATGCATGTAAGCGAAAATATGACTGATCATTGATATTGTAGATTCTAAAGTTTCCGCTGTTCATTCACTCTCTCTGATAAGACAGTGCTTGTAAGAAGTAGTTCACTACAACTGTTATTACTATACGTTTTGAGGCCAGATCCTGTTGGACACGGATCAACTTTGTTCATGTATGTATTTGATTATTCTACGCATGCAACCATTAATTATTTGATGCTACAATTTAGGAAGGACAGAAGGCTTGCTATTCCCTTTTAGCAATCCTTTTCCATTTAGATTGTCGGCTTCACTGATTTCATTTTGCATGCCAATTATAATAAAGAAAGGCAATGTTTTCTTCAATGGCAGACATTTTGGAAAAGCAAAAATCGGATAAAACATACTGAAATTGGATAAAAATTTAGATACTATGAATCATTCTGGTTAACTGAATACATTTCTTGATTGAGACCAAAATTCAGTATGAAATAATCACAATCAGTCATCATTTGTCCTCTGTATTTGCAGTTTACAAATCTGGTGGCGGCCATCTTGGATTTTACGCAATAACTCAAAATGCTCAACATTTACGAAGTGGCCTCCAACGGATTTGGATTCAGCACCCCAAAATCATGTTAGATCACACAAAAACAACAACAACAACAACAAAAAACGTAATGTATAACACAAAACAAGGTACCCATAACTATCGCCTGGACTAACAAGCAGGTGTGACGTATTTCTATGTTATGACACTCGTTGACACGCGTCACGCTTACTATGTTCCGTTGATCAGCATTCATCCAGTTGGTAATTTTTAAAGAAACAGTGTCTCCATTTAAAGCAAGTTGACACTTGCCCTGAAGAGTCACCTCCGGAAAACACACACTCTCTCTCTCTCTCTGTCTAGCTCTCTGTCTGTCTGTCGGCCTCGCTTTTTCTGTCTGTCTGTCTCACTCTGTCTGTCGTGCTCTCTTGACTGTCTTCTGGCTCTCTCTGCCTGTATTTGTCTGTCTGTCTGTCTCGCTCTCTCTGTCGTGCTCTCTTGACTGTCTTCTGGCTCTCTCTGCCTGTATTTGTCTGTCTCGCTCTCTCTGTCTGACTGTCTGTCTCGCTTTCTCTGTTTGTCTTGCTCTCTGTCTGTCTTGTTCTGTCTGTCTGTCTGTCTCGCTCTGTCTGTCTGTCTGTCTCACTCTCTCTGTCTGTCTGTCTGTCTCGCTCTGTCTGTCTGTCTGTATCGCTCTCTCTCTGTCTCGCTCTCTCTGTCTGTCCGTCTGTCTGTCTCACTCTGTTTTCTGTCTCCTTTTCTGTCTGTCTGTCTCATTCTCTGCCTGTCTGTCTATCTTGCTGTCTGTCTGTCTCGCTGTCTATCTGTCTCACTGTATCTCTGTATGTCTCCCTGTCAATCTCTTTGTATACATATCTGTCTGTCTGTCTGTCTCTGTCTCTGTCTCTCTTTCTCTCTCTCTCTCTCTCTCTCTCTCTCTCTCTCTCTCTCTCTCTCTCTCTCTCACCATTGCGCCTCTTTCTCTCTTTCTTTCTCTTCCTTGTCCCTGTCTCTGTCTCTATTTCTGTCTGTCTGTCTGTCTTTTTATTTCTCTCACCGTGCCTCTGCCTCTGTCTTCGTCTGTTTCTAGGTTAGGTAAGCAAGAATCAGTGTTTTAATATGTCGCAGAGAGAGAGAAAGAGACAGACAGACAGATAGACAGACAGGCAGACAGAGACAGACAGAGAGACAGAGAAAGAGAGAGAATTCTGGGATGAAAATATATTTGTCCTCATGGGGGGCATAATAGATAGGGG
>CM031610.1:37786966-37789466 GCA_018398815.1 Conus ventricosus | reverse complement strand
ACAAGATTCAAAGTGAGCAAAAACCGTGAATAAACAAACACTCCGATCACTCACAAACAAAAGAACAGCTTGCACGCACTTCCCAGTGAAAAAGAAACGTTTTAGGCTGCACTTTCAGTCGGCATTTACACTGATATGCAAACTTTGTTTACTCTTCTTTGTGGATAACTTTTCTTGTCACGCCTGTGAAACAGTAACAAGAGCACAACATGCCCAGTGAAGCTGGAGGCCTTGCTCTTGACTAGCACACAGCATGGCTAAATTGTAGTTTTCGATGCAGGCGTCAGTCAAGGAGAATATAAGGAAATGCTCCTAACACTTTCACGCTACCGGCATCTGTGCGTCAATTCAAGCTTGGTAATCCGTTCTTCCCCACTATGACGAGAGGAGACAACTATAATTTGGGTAATGGAACGGTTTCCCAGGCAAGCGGAGTCCATTCGGGTCCATAGAGGGCTGGTAACGATACACGGAAGCTCTTTCATGTTCAAGAACGCGTGGAACGGGAAAGGGATAACGAGACACTGATTAGTTTGTCTTGGTGTGGCGTTATTGCAGTGACATCTCCTCCCCCTTCGCTAACCCACCCATCCATAGCTCATGTGGCGTCTGAGACCGGCGATCGGCGACCACGTTTCTGTGATGTGGCAATAATGTGATCATTTCTAAGGTCATGTGCTTGACATATTGGAAGGGCGTTGTAAAATGAATATTTTTGCCAGCCATTTGACATAGAGGTCGTTTATAGGGAGGGCCATATAAAATGAACCTCGTGAACATGACGTTTGTGATTCAAATGATCTTGTGGGGTTCCTAAAGAGGCCCGCACACGTCGGATGAATCTGTTGTGTTGAGACAGTGTTGCAAACAGTTTCGTCTGCAGACGTGGCCAGTCGAAAGACAAATTGCGAAATCATTAGCATGCTTGACCTTTCACTCCTGCTTTATGTGCGCGCACTCTGTCTTGGAGGCATGAATGTCTTTCTTTCGAACCAAAAAAAATGCAGTCATTGTGAGATCGGAGTTGAATGAAACCTTGGCAGCGGCCACACATAACGCGGGAAGACAATAGTGTTTTAATACTGTCCTAGATAAACTTTGGTATTCAACCCCACAGACACACGTGTAGTGTTTATTGATCATCGTCTCCGCCGCACACGTTCACACTTGACACAACCGTTTTTCCACATTCCTCCACTCTCCTATTTTTGTGTGTAGTCAGCTGTGTTTCAGCCTTGCATGCACTGTTCGTTGTTGTCATTGCTCTGCTTGCTGGAACAAATGCACAGTTTTTGTGATCAAGTTGATGATTGAAATCTACGTCAGCTGAAACAATCGCCAGTTCAGAAGGAAAGCAAGCAACTCATTGAAATCTATTCTGAATGGACGGTTGCAAGCGACGTTGATAAGGAAAGATAACTCGGCCAAAGCTTTGTTCTAGTCTGTCAACTCTCCGCCATCAACGTTGGAACCAAGGCTTGAGCGAGACTGGCTCATCCAAGCTCCCTCGCAACCCTTCCCCCCCAATGTCTTGTTGTGGCATCAGCATTAAAAATGGCAGCTAAAACAAAAACATCACCATCGTCATTATCATTATTGTTATGATTATCATCATCATCATTATCATCGACAACAACAAAACAAGAACAATGATGATTATGATTATGATTATGGTAGTGATTATAATACTACTAATGATGATGATTTTGATGATAATGATGATTCTACTACTACGACTACCTCTACTACTACCTCTACTACTAATGCTGCTGGTGCTGGTGCTGCTGCTACTACTACTATCAATAACACATGAACTACGAAGTAGACGAAACATGAGGTGACAGGGAAAAGAAGGACGAAAAGGTGAAGAAGATTGAGGGAAAGAGGGGGAGCAGGTAGCCGAGGCAGAAGAAAAGGAGAATGACAAGAAGACCATCACAAAGCAGTGAACGTTGACGGGAAAGCCTCCAACATACACGCCGCGTCCTTGCGCCGATGGGAACACAAAGAGACAGACGGCAACCGAGAACTGGCTTCTGTTGCTTTGATGCAGGAAACCCTGCCATGGCGTGCGCCTTTGTTGTTTTAACAACGTACCACAGAAGAGACAAGCGTTTCCAAATATTGATTGGACACGTAAAGGTTGGAGCTAGTCCAGTCCCACGCTTGTTCTTACGGGCCGTTGTGTCACCGGCACACTGTATGGTCGCTGTGTCACAGGGCCGTTGTGTCATAGGGCCGTTGTGTCACAGGGCCTTTGTGTCATAGGGCCGTTGTGTCACAGGGCCGTTGTGCCATAGGGTCGTTGTGTCACAGGGCCGTTCTGTCACAGCGCTCAAAGGGGTATGGCCCAGTTTGCCGCCGTGCCACCGTGCCGACTTTTATGAAAGTGATGTGTGAGCACTCTCTCAGCCTTCGGGCTTACGTTTCTTCAGCCTTCGGCATCAACCCCATAGCTTCGCTACGGCCTTTATTTTGATGAGATCATCGATCAGACGGG
>CM031610.1:37771966-37781966 GCA_018398815.1 Conus ventricosus | reverse complement strand
ACTGGCTGCAGCGGCAGGCCCGAGGTGAAGGAAATAGGTTTCTAGGACAACCGGAATCGACTCTAATTTCCAGATGGAACCGGGAAAACATCAAAGAGTCTTTCATTTCCGTCATAGACTAAACAAATCTGGACTGATAAGCAATGATCAGTTTCTTTTCCTTTTGATCGAGACCACGACTAGAGCCATGTTGAGATGCAGAGAGTGCCGACATGCAGATGAATGAGATCAATAGATCAAAGACCACGGTTGTTCTGAAGTCATAGTTTGAGTTTTAGTGTCTTTCAGTTACTGTCTTTTTATACGCACTTGGTGATATTACACTGTCAACAGAAAAAAAGCGTTAAGGAGTGACGTGTGTGTGTGTGTGTGTGTGTGTGTGTGTGTGTGTGTGTGTGTGTGTGTGTGTGTGTGTGTGTTTAGGGGACGATGAAAAAGCGGGAATATTTTATGTAAGGGTTCTGTTCCGTTTAATTCATGTTTATAGCTCAGCCGACCGCGAAAGAAGATATCACCCCCTCACAGTCACGCTCTAAGGTAAGGATCAAACGCCTCATACACAGTAGGAATTTTACAAACAGCCAGACCTGTTTCTGGTTCAGAAATTTATAGTTCTGTTTTACTTTGACCGGTTCCCAGATTCTTCATATTTTGTGTTTTGTCTTATAACGTAAGGTTAAAAACAATATAAAACAAACGAAAACATAAAGGACTTAGGAACCGATCAAAGTTGAAAACAACTGTCAGATATTGGTAACTTTCAATAAACGAGTACAAATGTCTACACCAAAAAATGCTCTTGCTCTTTGTAAAATTCTGGGTCTGTGTGTAAGACGTTTAATATATTTCACATTTCGTAACATTAACTTGAGACTCTTCATATCAAGGTTAAGATGAGACATTAGCGAAGAACATGATGATCAGATACTTGACAAAACACAAGGTCATGTTACATTTTGAGATGCTTTGGTTCCCATGAGCTGAAAACGAAGCTTTGAAAATAAACCGCAGACAAGACAGCATCTCAAATTTGTGCGGAAGGTGTCGATTATGCATGCACTTTCGAAAAACGACTTGATTTTACGGCCATCAATTTTCATAATACTTTCTCATTACACCGTCTACTGCTGGTGTCTCTTCAATTTCATTTCATTTCATTTAGTCCAAAATTGTGACGAGATCCGGCAAATCTTTGCGCCGATTTTCCTAGATCTTACCCCCCCCCCCAACACACACACACACACACACCACCACACACACACACACACACACACACACACACACACACACCACACTACATTACTATATATATATACATTCATACATTTAGAGAGAGAGAGGCAGATTCATATATTTGATTTTTTTTAAAAAAGTCTCTCATTTCATATAGTCCCGATTTTGCAAGCTACACAGGAGAGAGAGGAGAGAGAGAGAGAGAGAGAAGAGAGAGAGGAGAGAGGGAGAGAGAGAGAGAGAGAGAGAGAGAGATTTTAAAAAAAAAGTCTCTCCTTTCATGGAGTCCCGATTTTGCAAGCTACGAGGACAGGTTTTGAGTCAACTCAAACCAACACGTCGGAAATTGCGAGGCTGTTGTCACACTTAAGCGTTATAGTCATAAGCACTGGCAAACAATATTCGGGGGGGGGGGGGGGGGGGGGGGGGAACAAAAAACGAAAGATGATTATTTCATTATGGTTATAGAGTGATTTGTTGTTGTTTGTTTTTCCTAGGCGCATGGATTGTATCACCAGCAGTAGGTACACCATCTGTAGCTACAGCGACAACGGTGATACTAGCAGCAGTTGTGGTAGCTTTTAACAAAATACAGATACATGATAGGCGTGTTGACGAAACTATCATGGTATAAGAAGAGGACAAAGCGGTAAGCATACGAACCGTCTGGACAAAGTGTTTCAGACATAATAGCTCCGTATTGAGGCCATTTAAGAAACACCAGACAAAGAGCAAGAAGGGAGGGGGCAGGTCGGGTGAAAGGGGAAGTGTAGAGGGCAATGGGGGAGTTGGGAGTAAAAGCAGCAACAATTTGACTGGACCAAAACAATTGCCAGTAACGCCAGACTTAAGAAAGAAGCTGCTTAGGGGAATACTTGTGGGAGTTTCTGGCCACCACCGACCCTTACGAACCTTCTAATTCTTCGATTTGTCTGTCTTCCCTGGAACCAGGGGACGGCAGGGGCAGAAGGAAAAATGTTGCTCAGCCGGTCTTGATCGATTTTGACTTAGCTAAGTCTACCAATACGTGAAAGAGCTTTTGTGACAGTACGCCTGGAAACTGAATCGATAGTCGCTTGCCGGATTTTGGATGGGTGTACAGTGAGTGAATATGGTCTGATTGTTACTATCGTTTTAAGAACGCTGTGAAATCAGATCATGTATTATGATGTCAGCAATGACAGTGGCACCACCACCGCCTCAGCTATTACTGCTAATGCTGTTGCTTCTTGTACAACTATCACTACTTCTGTTATATGTGCGCGCACGCGCGCGCATGTACACACACACACACACCACACACACACACACCACACACACACACACACACACACACGCACGCACGCACGCACGCACGCACGCACGCACGCACGCACACACACATACATATGGGAGGGAGGGAGGAGAGAGAGAGAGAGAGAGAGAGAGAGAGAGAGAGAGAGTGAGAGAGAGAGAGAGAGAGACTTAGACAGGCAGACAAACACACAGACATTGATGTGTATTTAAATCTGGTTTTCTTTTTTCTCAGTAATATTGTGGCGTGTCCAATTAAAATGAATTAATTCTGCTAATGTGTGATATGTTTTTTTGTTGTTTTTTATGCGCGTGTATCTCTATGGCACCTTCTTCCAATATTCATAATTTGCCTTTCCCCGGGTGTCTATAGAGGCGTAGGCTTTTGCCCCCCCCCCTCCCCCCGTCCCCCGATGGTTTCAATACTATATAATTATTGGTGGTATACCAAGGCTGGACTAGCACAGCTAGGCAGAGTTGTACTGACCAGTCTTACTCAGAACACAAAAATCGACTCCAGATGCAGAATAAAAGTTCTGCAAGACAGTTTTATGGTCCCCCTACTCTGTCGGTAAAAGAGTTTAATATTCATGCTGTGTCACGGACAAAAAAAATGAAACAACCTAACTTGGGGGAAGCAACCTAACTGGGGGGGGAACAACCTAACTTGGGGAGTCGCCAGTCAATTTGTTCGGACCTAAGTCCAAACTCAAACATTCTGGGCGTCAGAAAGACGGGCCCATGGGTCGGGTCCGGCCAATTAAGCTTGCGGAGAGGCTTCAGGAAGACGGTCTGTCCGGCTATACGGGCTAAGCAGCTTTGACGACGCCTCGATGTCTAGCGAGACGAGTCGCAGAGCCGAGCTCAAGCTCATCTAGCCACTTTGTGGAACCAACGTCATTGTTACTCGGACGTCGTGGTGCCTACCCAGACTCAGCTGGCCAATTTAGATTGACCAGTGTCCACCACTTAAGCCACACCGCGCCAGTGAAGTAGGGAAGGGGGGGGAAAGGTAGTGTGTGGTGGGGGTGAAATCTAGCTAATCAATTAAATGACCAATTGACCACCACAGAGAGTAAGGCGTGTAGACGGGACTGTCATGATTTGAACATCCAATGGAATTAGAGGGAGACAACCTCGGGTGTCAGGGGTAAAAATACTGACCAATGGTACTCGCCCGGTTTTTTGGACAGATCGGAACGAATAAAGGAATGCGTAGAGGAGAGAACGGCCAGAACGAGGGGAAGAACGAACAGAGAGAGAGAGGGAGAGAGAGGGGAAGCTCGGGAGAGTAGGCTCTCGCCTACAGGAAGGCAGGGAGATGAGAACGAACAGAGACAGAGAGATGAGGAGGTTTTAGGTGTAGTCTCTGCACGGGGAAAAGGCAGAGAGATGAAGGAGAGGAGAGAACGAGGGGAAGAAACGAATAGAGAGAGAGAGGGAGAGGAGGTTCTGAGTGGAGCTCTGCAGGAGAGAAGGGCAGAGAGAGAGAGAGAGGAGGAGAGAAGAGAACCAAGTTGAGAGATTAGCATGAGATAGTCTGCAGAGGAAGGACTGAGGAGAGATGTGGAGAGAGAGGTTCTGAGTGGAGCTCTGCAGGAGAGAAGGGCAGAGAGAGGAGAGAGATGAGGGAGAGAAGAGAACCAAGTTGAGAGATTAGCATGAGATAGTCTGCAGAGGAAGGACTGAGGAGAGATGAGAAGAGAGAGAAAGAGTTGCTAATTTATGAAGAAGAAAAGAAAGAAAAGAAAAAAGAAAAGAAAAGCAACCATGTCCATTTGATAAGAGCAGACTAGAAGAGAGGAGTAGAGAGAGAGAGAGTGCAATGCGTTAATGCAGGAAGAAAGAAAGGAGAACAGATCGATGTTGATAGTCACTGTTCTACCCTAACCGGGGGTTCGACCTCATACCTGGCAGCGTCACTTCGCCAAGCAGAACCACAGACCACGCCAACAGTCTCACCTGACCAGGCGCCATCAGACCAACACCAGTGCCGGCGGTTGTGTCGTGTTGTGAAAGTGACAGTGAAAAGAAAAAGAAAAGAAAAGAAAAGACAGTGATTCGTGAATAGTTAAGATCACTGGCCAGGTAAAGTAGAAATCTGTTTTATACCGGGTTAGTTAATGATGTTTTAGATAAATGATTTTTGTGAAATTCAAGGAAAGAGAGAATGTTTTATTTTGTTTGATTCTATATGCATTGATGTTCTTTCTATGATCATGTATAGTAAAGTTATAGACTTTACTAGTGGTTTGATGTGACGAATGCATGATATATGAATGAGATTGTAAGCAAGCTGTGAGTGTGTTTTGGGCTGTGCGCTAGTCCTTCCTCCACTGACATTACACCGAGGTTGACAATTTATTGGCGAGCTTGCCAGGATATTCTGGCATTTATTTATAATTGTTCAACTTCTCAGAGAGGAAGCTGGGTGGGATTCAAGTGTTGTAATCCTAAGACAAGGGGTTGTCTTACTGTAGTTCCCAAGATAGTTAAATACTAGGCTGGCATTGCTTCCAAGATAGTTAATACTAGGCTTGGCATTTCAGCCCAGAGTACTCATTCGCACAGATTGCCTATAATTCGCTCTCATAGTTGGGTCAGGCGCTGGGCGTCTTATAAAAACTAATTACGTTTGTCCCAAGCTAATATTATCATTCATAGGATTGTGCTATTACGTCACTCGTGTCGGAAACCACCAGTTTGGCTGTCGTAATAAAATCTTGTTCAAAAAAAAAAAAAAAAAAAAAAAGAGATATAATGGCGGAAGAAAAGAACACCCCTATTGAACAACTTGTGAGCGTCGCTCGTGATTTAGGCTATTCAGGAGATGAGGTGCGTGCATTCGTTGAAAACCAACAAAAGATGGAAAGAGATGAACGCGCGGAAAGACGACGTGTCGCGGTAGAAAAAGAAGAAACAGAAAGGTTAAGGATTCAGGCTAATCAGGAAGCGCAGGAAACAGAAGAATAAAGCAAGCGCAGGAAACAGAAAGAATTAAAGCTAGGGAAAACGCAGGAAACAGAAAGACTAAAGGAAGCGCAGGAAACAGAAAGATTAAAGGTTCAATTAGAGCTAGAGAAAGTGAGAATACAGAGGGAGGCCACCGATGATGGTAGTTCACTTTCCAGTGACTCTGTGCGCAGCTATGCCCCCGACCCAAGTTGCCAAATTCTCGGAAGGAACCGATTCGATTGATGCATACATCAGTCGTTTCGAAACGTTTGCAACCAGTCAGGGTTGGCCTCCAGAAGAGTGGGCAGTCATTTTGTCTGCGTTACTGACGGGTAAGGCATTGCAGATTTTCACTGCGTTACCAGCAGAACAACAGTCGATTTTGGTGCTGTGAAGGAGTCTTTAATGAAGGGATTTGATCTCACAGAGGAGGGATTCAGAAAGAAATTTCGTTCAGCTAAATTGCAAGCAGGGGAAACGTACACTCAGTTTGGTGCACGTCTAGATCACTATTTTGAAAAGTGGTTAGAGTTGAGTGGTACAAAGAAGGAGTTCGTTGAATTGAAAGAGCTAGTTATGAAAGAACAGATTTTGTCAGGTTGCGGCCCTGAGTTAACCATACATTTGAAAGAGAGAAGCCAGAGACAGCAGGGGAGTTGTTGAAGTTCGCAGAGGTGTATAGAGAGGCACGTTTGGGCACTAAGGTGCAGGAGAGAAACAGGTGCTAGGCACAGGTGAGAAGAGTGCAAGGAGACCAGGGGAGTTTTCTGCAAAGTCTGCAAACCCAGTGGTGGGGCAGAAGGAAGGGCAAAGGGAAATTAGGTGTTTCATTTGTCACAAGAAGGGACATGTGGCGAGGGACTGTCGCATGAGGTTCCAGAAGGCAGCAGCCTTGCAAGAGGTGGATAAGGGTGTCAAGGAAAACGACCTGCAGTGGAACCAAAAGGGATTCAGTCTGAAGGGGTGAAGTGCAGCCTATGGCTAGCACTGGACAGCAGTCAGTGTCAGGGATAGAGGGCACTAGGCTCTGAGTGGTTCGTTACCAGTGGAAGAAGGGTGGATTGGCCAGCAGAGGGTGAAAGTGTTACGAGACACTGGTTGTTCATGCGGGGGTAGTACGAACAACGCTGGTCGATAAAGGGGATTTGACAGGGCAAATCCAGACCTGTACTCTAATCGATGGCACTGTGAGGGAGTTTCCAGTTGCTAAGATAGAAGTACGTACCCTTACTTCTCAGGCGAGTTGTCTGCGTTGGTGATGGAGAAAACCCCTTCACGATTTGATCATTGGAAATATTCCAGGTGCAAAGGATCCAGGGGATCCTGAGTTGTTGACTGCTACAGGGGCAGCAGTTCAAACACGGAGCAAGAAGGAGGAAAAGGTTGTTAACCGTTAGTTGTTCCAGGAAGGAAGTCGGGCATAGATGTGTCGCCTGATGAGTTTAGGGCAGCGCAGGAACAAGACCTTCGCTCGTGAAGTCTTGGGAGTTGGCAAGAGGTGGGAGAGAAACAGGAGGTTAGAGGAGGTGATGACAGAATTTCTTGTGAAAGGCGGGCTGTTGTACGAGTGTTCACCAAGGGGAAGACAGGTAAGGTGACCACTCAGTTAGAGGTACCAGCAGGTTATCGTGACACTGTCATGTCAGTGGGTCACGAGTCGCTCATGGCGGGTCATCTCGGCACCAGCAAAACAGCGAACCGAGTCTTTGATGACTTTCATTGGCCAGGAGCAATGGCAGACATAAAGCGGTTCTGCATGTCATGTGATGTGTGTCAAAGGTCAGCCACAAGAGGGGTGAAGAGGAAGGCGCCTCTTAAACATCCCCTTTAATTGACACACCGTTCAGGAGATGGCTGTTGATCTGATTGGCCCAATCGCGCCCTGTTCCAAAGGTGGGCACAGGTATGAGACATGTAAGGTTGCAAAGGAAAGTTTGCAGGAGGCTAGGGTCGTTCAGAAGGAGCAATATGACAGGAAGGTGAGGAAGCAATCCCTCAGGCGGGAGATCAAAGTCTGGTACTGCTTCCACGGGTCACAACAAGCGCTGAGGCATTGGAAAGGACCATTCACCATCACTGAAAAGGTCGGTCGGGATTACCGAAATTGATGTGAATGGGAAACTAAAACTTTTCCATGCGAATTTTCTCCGCAAATATATTCAGCGTGAGACTCAGCACATAGGCGCAGCAGCAGTCATTGATGAGGTGAAGGAGACCAGCAGAAGAAGGGGAGATTTTGTTGCCTGAGTTTCCAGAAGAGTCATACAGGGATGTGTCACTGTATGAAGGGCTAGACGTAGGAGTTCCTAGGTTTTGTTGTCGGAGGCGACACAAAGCAGCCAGAAAGGGGAAAGGTGGGAAGATGATTGAATTCAGAGAGACCAAAGACCAAACAGAAGTCAGGAGTCTGCTAGGTTTTATTGGGTTTATAGGGAGTTTGTCCCAAACTTTGCTGCAATCACGAGTCCTCTCAGTGATTTGGTCAAGGCAGGGAAACCGGCAGTGGTCGAGTGGTCAGACGCTGCAGAGCAAGCACTGCAGACGGTGTTGGAAAGACTAGGTTCCCGTCCCATCTTGAAGCTACCAGATATGTCCAAACCATTTTTGTTGCGGACAGATGCATCAGGTGGTGGATAGGTGCAGTATTGTTGCAGGAGCATGAAGGAGTCGAGTTTCCTGTGAGATACGCTAGCAGGAAGTTGAAAAGTGTGAAGAAGGGTACGCAACGGTGGAGAAGGAGTGTTAGCTGTTGTGTGGGCCGTGCAGAAGTTCCACAAATACTTGTATGGGAAAGAGTTCGTGATCGAGACGGATCATCAACCACTCAAATTCCTGCAGGAGGCACAGCTGAAAAACAGCAGAGTTCTGCGTTGGGCAATGCACTGCAGCCCTACAGGTATCGAGTGCAGTACATTCCGGTCGACAGAATGTCGGAGCTGACTATTTAAGTCGTGTAGTCTAGCAAGCGGCACTCAGAGGAAGTCAGTCATATCCAGGGTGCATTGTTGATAATATGTGTTGATTCCAGTTATGTTGATTGGATATGGGTTCATTCCGTTGGCTATGGTTCATATTTTTTTTTGTGTGAGACTTGTTCATATTTTCTTTGTGAGACTTGTTCATGTGGATGTAGTTATGCTTGGAGCATACAGTCGCTTGTGTAGTGATGCATTATTTGTAATAAGCGAGGATGGAGATTCCTCAGTGAAGTGTCATGGATCGCGATCATATCATATTGTGCTTTTCATAAGAATTGTGAAAAGGAGAGATGGCAAATCCGCAGGTAGGGGAATTGCATAAGTGCGCACAGAGGTCGTTATAGAATGAGTTGAAATAACGCAAGAGCGCACGTCAATGATAACTCATTGGATGGTATTCACTAATTGTATATTTTATACTTATAAACCGTTGGTTGTAAAGTATTTTCCAAACTTTGCGCGTGTAGTGCTGTGTCAGCAAATTCGGTTGTTGTCCTTTTTGTACCGTTGTTTTGAGACAATGCGGTGAGCATGGTCTTTTGCAAGGGGGAAATTGTCACGGACAAAAAAATGAAACAACCTAACTTGGGGGAAGCAAACCTAACTTGGGGGGAACAACCTAACTTGGGGAGTCGCCAGTCAATTTGTTCGGACCTAAGTCCAAACTCAAACATTCTGGGCGTCAGAAAGACGGGCCCATGGGTCGGGTCCGGCCAATTAAGCTTAGCGGAGAGGCTTCAGGAAGACGGTCTGTCCGGCTATACGGGCTAAGCAGCTTTGACCGACGCCTCGATGTCTAGCGAGACGAGTCGCAGAGCGAGCTCAAGCTCATCTAGCCACTTTGTGGAACCAACGTCATTGTTTACTCGGACGTCGTGGTGCCTACCCAGACTCAGCTGGCCAATTTAGATTGACCAGTGTCCACCACTTAAGCCACACCGCGCCAGTGAAGTAGGGAAGGGGGAAGGTAGTGTGTGGTGGGGGTGAAATCTAGCTAATCAATTAAATGACCAATTGACCACCACAGAGAGTAAGGCGTGTAGACGGGACTGTCATGATTTGAACATCCAATGGAATTAGAGGGAGACAACCTCGGGTGTCAGGGGTAAAAATACTGACCAATGGTACTCGCCCGGTTTTTGGACAGATCGGAACGAATTAAAGGAATGCGTGAGGGGAGAGAACGGCAGAACGAGGGGAAGAACGAACAGAGAGAGAGAGAGGAGAGAGAGGGGAAGCCGGGAGAGTAGGCTCTCGCCTACAGGAAGGCAGGGAGATGAGAACGAACAGAGACAGAGAGATGAGGAGGTTTTAGGTGTAGTCTCTGCACGAGGGAAAAGGCAGAGAGATGAAGAGAGGATGAGAGAACGAGGGAAAAGAACGAATAGAGGAGAGGAGGGAGATGGAGGTTCTGAGTGGAGCTCTGCAGGAGGAGAAGGCAAGAGAGAGGAGAGAGGAGGAGAGAAGAGAACCAAGTTGAGAGATTAGCATGAGATAGTCTGCAGAGGAAGGACTGAGGAGAGATGTGGAGAGAGAGGTTC
>CM031610.1:37759466-37766966 GCA_018398815.1 Conus ventricosus | reverse complement strand
TGATAATGGAATGGCGAGTGTTCTTATACATTATATGCCAGCGTCGTGCAGCGTGAAATTAGCTCCCTGTGATCTGCCATCTGTGGAGGTAATTGGAGAGGAGAGACGGTCGGTGAAAGCAGACCTGTGCACCCATACATTGTTGGTGCAATATGCATGCTATTTTACAGAAAGAAAGAATACACTCAGTACACCTCCCCTTTCCCACCCCCTGAAAAAAGCAAACAAAATGGGTGAAAATGTTGTGAAGTTCATCCACAGTCTATGTGAGAGTCCAATTCTCTCTCTCTCTCTCTCTCTCTCTCTCTCTCTCTCTCTCTCTCTCTGCCCCGGAGCAAATCGTAGATGTCATTGACCTCCGGGCAATCGCCCGTAACGTTACCACAGAGTGCAACATCCACATGCAGTCACTTATTGGGAGGGCTGGTCTCTAACGAAGTTGGTATCATGCATTACTGAGCAATAGCAGACTCCAACTATTGGTCGTCTTAAGTATGATACCACGGCTATTGCTTTTTCGTCAGTGCAATGTGAGAATGACTATGTGTCTCATGTTTTCATGACCTCCAGTTCCTGATCGGCAGGCTGGGTCAGACAGGCCGTTTGAGGTTGTTTAGCTGATGATGTTGGATCACACAGACAACAAGACAGGGAACAATTGTCTAACTGGTGATGGTTGACCAAACAGCGAACAAAAGCTGTGAAGGAATTGTTTAGCTGGTGATGATGGACTAGACTGACATCCTCAAAGGGAAGAAACTAGCTGAAACAGGCGGGCAACCTCGGCGGGAAGGAATTGTTCAGTCGGTCATGATGGATCAGACAGACAACAACAAGGAGAAGAAATTGTTTAGCTGGTGATGAGGGACCAGATGGACAAAAGGGAAGGGTTGTTTAGCTGGTGATGAGGGACCAGATGGACAAAAGGGAAGGGGTTGTTTAGCTGGTGATGAGGGACCAGATGGACAAAAGGGAAGGGATTGTTTGGCTGGTGATAATGGATTAGACAGGCTGCAAAAGGGGAAGAGACTGTTCAGCTGGTTATTATGACCCAAACAGGCAAGAAGGGGGAGGGGTTGTTTAGCTGGTGATGATGGACCAGACAGACAACAGGACAAGAGGAGGCGGAACTTCATTGAAGGGAAATAAGGGCGTTCGATATTCCTGGCTTCCTCTACCAACTAATAGAGGTCACGGCCTGGCCTCTTCTTTCAGATCGATGTGCTCGAGAAAGAGCCCTTGAAACTGCTTGTTCAGTAGTAGCCCTTGGCAACAGAAGTCGAAGAGCTGATGGTTTTGGATGGAATTTGCTCGTATATTTGCTGTGCTGTTGGATTTTAACCACTGTTTCTTTAACTCGGGTTGCATTAATTTCAGCTTGCTTCCGGCTCTCATATTGCCTCCCTTGACCAACATGTCTTACGGTTCGCCCTTCACGGGAGGGGCACCAGCGGGGAGGTTCAAACGAGTGAACGGTTACCTCCCCAAACATCTTTTGGACCTGTTACTCCTGCACATTTTATGGAGGGTGTTTAAGGATTTGAAACAACGCTTTCTTTCTGCCGGAGCGCAAACAAGGAACAGCCGACCTAAATGCGCAGAAAGTGGGGAGATCTGAACTGCACTTTACCGTCGTTTGGCTTCAGTTGAAGTCCGTTGACCTTTTTCTTTGTTTCGTTGAAGCTGACTGGAAGTGATATCCTTTTTTCAAGCTGCCTGAGAGTGTTATGATGACAACGGATTGGCAGGTGTTCCTCTACTTGATGTGCCAAATTCGGGCAGCGTGAAATTGACTCCCGTCATCCGTAGAGATAATTGGGGGGGGGGGGGGGGGGGGGGGAGGTGGAGAAAAATAGGCCCGTGCACCCACACACACTGTTGGTGCACTTTATGTGCTACATTACAAAAAGTAATACACATTTAATACACCTCCCCCCCCCCCCCCTCACGCCCATCTCCTGGCTTTTCCACCACCACCTCCACCACCACTACCAAAAGAAAAAAAAACTGATGAAAATCTTGTTACGTATATCCGCACTCACTTTTTAGAGCCAGATTTTTCTCGTCTATTTTTCTTTCTTTATTGATTTCAGTCATTGAGAGTCTCAAAACAGACACGCACAAGCTACTATTACGTGCTGAAATGAAGTCATCTCCAGATTTAAACAAGGAAACCGTTCTGTACAGAAACTCTCAGGAGTAAAGGAGTTTCTGTGATATTCTGGTGTATAAAGGAGATGCTTTTTATTTTTTATTTTTTTTTAGATGAGTATTAAATCAACAATAAATTTTGGATACCAGTCTCTCTCTCATTGCCTCTCTTTCTCTCTCTCTCTCTCTCTCTCTCTCTCTCTCTCTCTCTCTCCTCTCTCTCCTCTCTCTCTCTCTGTCCGTCGCTGTCTGTCCGTCTGTCTGTCTGTCTATCTATCTATCTTTTTTATATCAAACTCTGTGGAAAAAAGCATTTGCACAATGACGTATGTGTATAGACAGATTCACGGACAGACAGACTGACAAACTGACAGACTCCCTGGAAGAATGTTTCGACATTGAACCCATTAACAGCTGAACAGAGGCCAACCGACAGGCAGATGGACAGACGGGCGGATAGACAGGCAGGCAAGTAGGCAGGCACAGGCATAGAGAACATTGCTATCATGACAGCGTTGCTTTCAACCCATTTCCTCATCCCCATCCGTACACTGGTTTACCCGCTTAGCAGCCCTTCACTCCTCATCACTAGCAATAAACTCGACCCACCCCTTCCCAGCCTAAGCATCCACTCCACCCTTCCACTGCACCTTCAGTCTAATTCTATGTTGTTTATAACCCAGTCTACCACGAAAGCTATGTCAGGGTTGGAAACCCGGTAAAAGTGGGAAAATTAGCATTATCAAAATTCTGGTAAAAGCACGAATCTACTTTACAGATCCCTTGTTAGTTAGAACGTGAATATCACGTCGAGTAAAAATGTCTGACGAGGTTCTTGAGGGATCTGTTCATAGTGCTTGCGTCGCAGCTTTCACGAAGAAGTTGGCAAATACTGCTCCATCTAGAGGTCGAGCTCGGGGATCTCGGGCTCCTTCTTGGTCAAACTTGTCGGGGTGAAAGGAAATCGGTCGGTTCAAAGACATCGTTAGTTCCCTGGATGCCTGTCTGCACAGTAGGTTTCTGATCGATTTCTTTCTCGCAAAACCGAATATCTTTTTCCTATATCTCTCTCAAGACTGACGCGTACCTTGGATGAAGTCCAAAGTTTTGTGATAAGTGTGTGTGTGTGTGTGTGTGTGTGTGTGTGTGTGTGTGTGTGTGTGTGTGTATGTGTGTGTGTATGTGTGTGTGTGTGTGTGTGTGTGTGTGTGTGTGTGTGTGTGTTGTGTGTGTGTTCGTGCTCACGAACGACTGAGGCCAGTTTCCTTCCATGTCATTCAATCTCCCGCTGTCTGATTGCTTGTCTGGTTTCTGTCTCTCGGTGCGTCTCTCTTTGTCTCGCTTTTTCTGGCTTTTTTTTGTTGTCCATCTGTCTGTCTGTCTGTTTTTCTGTCTGTCTGCCTGTCTGTCTGCCTGTCTGTCTGTCTGTCTGTCTGTGTGTGTGTCTCTCTCTCTAACAATAAGTGTGTATGCGCGCGCGCACGCGCGTGTGTGTGTGTGTGTGTGTAAGTGTGTGTGTGTGTGTGTGTGTGTGTGTGTGTGTGTGTGTGTGTGTGTGTGTGTGTGTGTGTTGTGTGTGTATGTGCGCACGCACGCGCGCGTGTATGTGCTAATCAAGTAAGCAATGGGGGAAACAAGTGCAGATTTGCAATTCTGCCGTCATTAAAACAATAACTGGGCAAGGATACACAAACAAAGGATACATAAACCTCGAGACATTTCTTATTTCTGTTTTCTGTTGAGCTGCAGTCTAGTTAAAAGAGAAGGGTACATTAAACAAACTGATTGTTGTGTTTGCTTGTTGATTCCTCCCTTCCCTTACCCTCTCCCTCGTCAAAGTTTTAAGTTGTAGTAGTTTCTTTCTGTCAATCTCTTCCTGTTCTTGTTCTTGTTCTCTTCTTCTTCTTCTTCTTCTCAACACAAACGAAGAGAAACTGCACTTCAGCCTATCGTTAGGGGGAGGAAAAACATATGGAGGTGAGGAAGAGTGGGAGTGGTGGTGGAAGGCTAGCATTGTTATGTGTCACGAGGCTTTTACATCCAGGCATCATCTGACATAGTGACGATCGGTTTTAGAATACAAAAGCAATCGTCCGCCAAAGGGAAGAAAACAGTACACAATATCACAATTCCACTCTTCTTATTTCAAATCTTAGGCTTCGTGGCCTTTTTTCAAGAGAAGAGAAAAACAAACAAACAAACAAACAAAAAACAATACAGCTACATAATGTCCATCTTTGACAGCTGGACAGATCAAAGAACTGACGTCATAAATATATTGCACAAGGCCTGACTTCATAATGTGTGATTTCATCAAGAAATTTAAAAAACAAAAACAAAAAACAACAACAAGAACAACAAAACCGTTATCATGAGGAACTAGACCAAAAAGACACAATAACGGGATGGGAACTACTCAAATGTATTTCAATCGTGGCACTTTCCTGCAATCCAGTGCCACTCAATAATATAAGTTGTGTGTGTGTGTGTGTGTGTGTGTGTGTGTGTGTGTTGTGTGTGTGTGTGCGTGCGTCACTCAATAATATAAGTTGTGTGTGTGTGTGTGTGTGTGTGTGTGTGCGTGCTGTGTGTGTGTGTGTGTGTGTGTGTGTGTGTGTGTGTGTGTGTGTGTGTGTGTGTGTGTGTGTGTGTGTGAGGAGAGAGAGAGAGAGAGAGAGAGAGAGAGAGAGAGAGAGAGAGAGAGAGAATTGGATAGCAGGAAAGTGCCACGATTGATATACATTTGAGTAGTTTGCATCTGTTATTGTGTTATTGATCCAGTTCCTGAGGATGATATATTTTTGACATCACACATTATGATGTCAGGCTTTGTGCACTATGTATATGACGTCAAGCCATGTACTACCCCACTTCTGTCAGCAGACAGTTCAACCCTGCTGAAGGAGTAGAGTAGTATCAATGAACGATGGAGAGAGCACTTCAGCAACCTGCTCAACAGGCCCTCCAGTGTAGACCCCCTCGCTCTTGACCTGATCCCACATACGCCCACTATCCACTACCTCGACCTCCCCCCCCCCCCCCCCCCCCCCCACAATGGATGAAGTCTTGAAGACGATAAGGCAGACCAGCTCAGGCAAAGCACCCGGAATGGACGGAATCCCAGCGGAGATGTTCAAATCTGCCGGCCCTGTGGCCCTTGCGGATTTTCACACCCTCCTCACCAGCATCTTGGAAGAAGAAGAACTGCCCAAAGATTTCAGAGATACCACTGTCGTCTCCCTATTTAAGAACAAGGGTAGCAAGTCTGACTGCGGCAACTACCGGGGAATCTCCCTCCTTTCTATTGCTGGGAATATTGGCTCGGATCCTCCTCAATCGATTAGTCGAGAACATTTCCGAAGGAAACCTGCCAGAAACACAGTGTGGATTTCGCCCAAACCCCAGCACTGTGGACATAATCTTCTCCGTCCGGCAAGTACAGGAGAAATGCCTAGAGCAAAACATGGACTTTTATGCGGTCTTCGTTGACCTCACCAAGGCCTTTGACACAGTGAATAGGGAGGCCCTCTGGACCATCCTATCCAAATTCGGATGCCCAGACAAGTTCGTCAGCCTTATACGCAAGTTCCATGACAACATGACTGGGCAGGTTTTCTCGGGTGGAGAAGTATCAGAGCCTTTCAATATTAGCAACGGCGTCAAACAGGGATGCGTTCTGGCCCCGATCCTTTTCAATCTCTTTTTCACCAGCGTCCTTAACCACACTATCAGGGACTTGGACCTTGGGGTATATCTACTATACAGACTTGAGGGCTCACTGTTCGACCTCCGCCGACTGAATTCCAGGACCAAGGTTGTGGAAAAGATCATCCTGGAAGCACTTTTTGCTGATGACTGTGCTCTCATGGCACACAAAGAGACTGACCTACAACTCATCGCAGATAAGTTTGCAGAAGCCTCCCGCCTTTTCGGACTCACCATCAGTCTCGGCAAGACAGAGGTACTATTTCAGCCAGCGCCTGCATCAACTGCCCCCCCCCCCCCCCCCCTCTATCTCCATGGAGGGCACCCAGCTAAAGACAGTGGATGACTTCAGGTACCTCGGCAGTACCATCAGCAACGGCGGCAGCCTGGATAAAGAGATCAACGTTAGGATTTGCAAGGACAGTCAAGCTCTTGGTCGCCTCCGAGCTCGTGTCCTGAACCAGCACAACATCCAGCTCTCCACAAAGCTCAAGGTGTACAGAGCCGTCGTCCTCACCAGCCTCCTCTATGGATGCGAGACATGGACTGTGTACAAAAGACACTTGAAGCAGCTGGAGAAGTTCCATATGAGAAGCCTGCGGTCAATTATGAAAATCCACTGGCAAGACCGGATTACAAACCTCGAGGTCCTAGACAGAGCTGAGATGACCAGCATCGAGGCCATGATACTGAAAGCCCAGCTTCGTTGGTTGGTCACGTGGTCCGGATGGATGACCACAGGCTGCCAAAGCAGCTCATGTATGGCGAACTGACCTTGGGAAAGCGGAACCAAGGCAGACCACGCAAAAGGTTCAAGGACTGCGTGAAGTCCAACATCAAACACTCTGGCATCCCTCCCAAACAGATGGAGCTGTATGCTATGGACAGACCAGACTGGCGCGCCCTCACCATCCGGGCGCTTGACAACTTCGAGAAGAGGCGAGCTGATGTGACTGCAGCACGGGCAAGAAGAAAGGCGTCAACCACCAATCCTGACCGCCCCGGACAGTTTCCTTGCTCCCACTGCACCCGCATCTGCCGATCAAGGATTGGCTTAACCAGCCACCTCCGTGCCCACACAAGACAAGGACTTGGCTCATGAGGACAGTGATCATCGGATCGATGGACGACCAAGAAGAAGAAGAAGAAGATATGACGTCAATTCTTTGATCTGTCCAGTTGTTAAAGATGGACATTACGTAGTTGCGGTTTTTTTTGTTTTGTTTTTTGTGTTCTTCTCTTGAGATGGGCCACGAGGCAGAAAAATTAAAATATGAAGAACGGTATTGCGATTTTGAGTATTAGAAAAGTTTGTTGCGAATTATCCTGATCTACATATCATCTTGAAACTAAATTATTTCATACAGCTGCTTAGCTATCACGAGGGCCCCGTATCTCCCTGTTAAACCATTGACATTTTTGGGAGCTTCCTTCCCGTGACTGCTCGCCTGCCGGAGAGTGTGCTCCCCCGTTTAGAGCGAGTGCCTTCCATAGCTGTCCGGGCCCTCAACAGTTACAGTGCGGTTTGATCAGGTACCAGTCGCAAGGCAGTTTACAAAAGTCGGCGAATCGCGTGGCTCGATGCATAATTTAAAGAGGGGAGAGAGAGAGAGAGAGAGAGAGAGAGAGAGAGAGATGTTAGAA
>CM031610.1:37744466-37749466 GCA_018398815.1 Conus ventricosus | reverse complement strand
CCAGAGACCTTCTATCAGACCATAATTCTTCTCACGTGTTGACGTGGTGCCGTCTGTCCGATTTCGCAGGCGGGGTCACTCTGAAGGGCCCATAGAGTCGGTCAGCCAGCTAACTCGTCATCGGGAGTGTCTCCCCTGCGGGAGTTTTCTGTGAGGGGCGGGTGGAAGTGCGTTCGCCTTTTGCCCAAACCATTGACGTTTTGGGGTCGATTGATGAGGGGTCGAAGTCCCTGTGCACCGCAGAGATGGCCTTGCCTTTGTGATGAAAGAAGAAAGTGTGTATGTTAGAGAGAGATGTGCATATGGAAAGGGAGGGGGGTAGGAAAGAAAAATTACAGACCTGAGCATAAAGCGGTGTGTGTGTGTGTGTGTGTGTGTGTGTGTGTGTGTGTGTGTGTGTGTGTGTGCGTGCGTGCGTGCGTGCGTGCGTGCGTGCGTGCGTGCGTGCGTGTGTTATGAAAAATGAGGGAGAGAGTGAGAGAAGGTGAGGGTTTATTGTGTTTTCTCTAAGAGTCATCATCAGTTAATCCATATTGGTTAATGTTGTTTAAATCCAGTTTAAGGCGCTCTTAAGGATGTTTGGGAAAAAAACCCGATTCATTCATATAAAGTTTTTATCATGCAAAATTGATATAACAGCGCATATATGGTTCCAGGTCTTCAATCCTCTCTAATTTTCATGACCCGAGCTGTTGAGGTCATCTTCCTTATTCTTTTTTGAATTTGTGGAGTGACAATTTCAAGTACATATCAGCATAACTTTTCTTGACATCCACGAACAGGAGGTGGGTGTCCCACAAAGGAGTATTCTATTTCCTGGTTTCTTTAGCATTACAGTCAACAGTGTAGAAACATGCAATGCAACAGGGTTCTGATTCTTCGCTGCTTGTGGATGACTTCACACGCAGCTGAAAGCGCCTTTGCAGGGTCTCAGCCATGGCTCCAGCTTTGCCACTTAAAATACAACAGTGAGCCGAGGAACACGGCTTTAGTTTCTCCTCAAACAAACAAAACACAAGGTATCCATTCTCATAACCTCTGACAGTTCTTTGCTGACCCAAACATCCGTCAAGGTGGTCCGTCATTCTGGTTGGAAAAAGAGGCCACATTATTGGGAGTCATAACTGACGCAAAATTAAGTTTCAGTTATCACATTCACAATCTTAAGACCTTCTACTAGACATTCATAAACATTCTTTGAGTAGTGAATCACACAGACTCGGGCGCTGAGAAGAAAACACTACTCCACCTCTACAGAGCCATGGCTCATTCTAAACTAGACCACAGAAGCGCCGTTCATGGCTGTGCAAGTCCATACCCCAAACTTCTACATACCATTTCCCATCATAAGCTCTGACTCTGTCTCCGGAGTTGTCAAACAACCCCTGTGTTCACTCTGTACACAGACGCAAGGTAAGCCTCCTTCTCCAGGGGCAGACTGAAACTAAACCGTTGTCTAAACATATTCTCTTAACCGGAAAACCCTGCTAATAACTATAGTTTCGACCCCAAAGTAAAAACCAACTTCGAAGAAAAACCCAACTGTATTCATGTCCTTCTAATTTGTATCCTTCTTCATAGTAAAAATGCAGTAACAGATCTTGAAGTTGTGACAGATGACTCCAAATTTCCGGACAACCTGCCGTGAACCACACCCGACATCCGTTTTGATCTTTCTTCCTTCCATACGAACTCCGGCAGTTCATCAGCATACAAGTCTTTCTGTGCAGAACTCTGTCAGATATGTCCGGCAGTCCACAAGACATTCACAATTACCACCCCTATCCCTTCCTTTCTTTAATCCTCCCTCTCACATTGCATTCAGCCTCTTGCTGCATTCGATCTACGATTTGTTTCCCTCTGATGTTTTGCTTGTTACGTGCCTGGCTGTACACTGATTCCAGCGTTTCTACGAATACAAAGTCTCAGTGTATTTGCCAGTGCTGACAGAAATACTCTGAATGCCACCTCAGTCAAAGAGTCTTCCTCCCGAGACTCAATATTAAACTGCTTTTTAGTCAGTTTAAAGCTTTTGATAAAAATGGGAAATCTTCTTCTGCAGCATAGCTAATAGCAAGATCAACAACAACAACAAAAAATCGACAATAACACAGCATGAATATGAAATTCAGAGATAATTCAGTGTTTCAGATCCATCTTGGAGCAAGTTATAATCACTCCCTGCAGCAAGAGTTACCTTGGGTACATTGCGCTGAATGTTTGCAAAAAAGAAAAAAAGAAAGGAGGCGGCTAAGATGACTCGATGTTAGTAAAAGCGTGAAGGGGGACAGGGATGGGAAGGGATAGACCAGACGACAACATCCTGGATTGAACTCGATATTTGTTCGGTGATTTAACAGAAAAAGGGAAAAAAGGAGGAAAGGGATAAGGGGTAGACGGGAGTCGACCATTCCACGGCATCGTTTTCTTCGCACCGCTCCATCCAGTAAAACAGGGATGTGGTGAAAGTTTTCGCTCACGTCGGCATCATGAACACTTTCACTCCCAGGTGATGTGGAAGCTCTCAAAAGAAGCGTGCAGACTGTTTACGTCAAGCGAATGTCTATGTTTGTTCATTAATTAATGACTAATAGCTTTGTGCCTTCTGGGAAAAAAAAATCAAGTTTTGTGAGTCTGATGGAGTTGATGAAATCGCATACCACGGCAGCCGATCCGTAGTTCGTGATAAGACCAAAGCAAAGAAATAAGCGTCCATACCGATCAGCATTTCTCTCTGCGTGTTTTATAGTTTTCGATGTATTCTGCCCCCATTTCTTTGTGATCTTAAACACTAAGTACAAAAGAGTTAAATATGAATTTTACACATATATTGCATTTAAACAACTACGAAAACGTTACTGCGCTGATTTACAGAGACTTCAATCAAAACTAAATGCATAAAAGTTTACAATGAATAAAACATGAATATCACAATTACCATCATGCCATTATTCGCACCGCTCTGAGTTCCTCTATCCAAACATCTTCTTACAAACACATACATTCACCCATACAACCCTACACAAGCAGACAAACCGAGAGGAGCCCAACACACCAAACCAGACACCCCAGACAATGTACGTTAATTCAGTAGTCGACAGAAGCACGAGAGACATACAAAAGGCTCAACGAAGACGAAGACGAACACGGTAAAGCAATTGCTGATGGAACAAACGAAAGGTTGTATGAGTTTTTCTTTCACCCAGGGACCGCGAAGTCCATGGCCAGAAGGCAGTCGTTCAAATTTATTGTGAAGGGAGGGCGGGGGGGGGGGGGGGGGGGGGGGGGGGGGGGGTGAAGGCCATAGGGATTTCACCACCTTTTCTTTTTGTGGACTGTTTGTTGAGTTCAGACGGTTGCTTTTTCTTGGAACTAATTGTTTTGGTCGCTAGATCGAGAAACCGCGACAGCCACAGGGCGTTGCTTTTGTTTTGAGAGTAATATTTCCATACATTGTTAGAAGTTCTTGGTCAATGGCCTGTACATCAATTTATTTATGACTACTCACATGTAAATTCTGAGATGGTATAGTGTTTAGCGTACTTTTTGCACACACTATGAACTTGGCTGTTAAAAGAAAGTTTCTCATCATAAGAGATTTCAAGGTTCACTGAAATGCTCTCTGTGATTTTAGTTCTAGTCGTTATAGTCCAGGAAACTGCAATCAAATCCATTACAAATCTGTTAATTTGAATTACTCGGAGGGCGGATGCTCGTATTTAAGACGCGCAACCAGTCACACCACATGCATATTTAAGTAAAATGAGAACTACTGAGCTACAGATTAGCTCATTTGTATACATTTAGAAGATCATAGGGGACAGTACACCCTGGGGTCTCCACTGTTGAACACCAGTAAATCTGAGAGGCAGTCACCAGTACTGAACGTCTGTATGTGACTGAGCAGAGTATGTTGTTCAAAAAGACACGCAGATCAAGAAGTCACTAAATCAACAAATGGGGCTCCGAGGTATTCAATGCAGATTTGAAAATATATAAAGTATACGATTGAGACTCCAGCCCTGTCAAGGTTGCTAACAGTTGCACTTCTACTCCTTTTCAGCCTTAATGCAAGCTGCAGAGGATCCGTATTGTCATCTATAGAAAGAGTCAGCTTCTCGCAAACTAATCTCTCCATACATTTACACAATATGGATGTTGAGGCCACAGGACCAAATGTTCAACATCCGCGCATTTATCTCTAAGGGACTGATATTATGACTAACGATCTCCATACCTGTACCAGAAAATAAGTGTCTTGAACAACTGAAACAAGCCCGTGAAAACCAGGTTAAGCTAAGAAGAACATTGTTCTAAAACCTTTCTGACTAAACAAGACAGGTTCAGGGGATCTCTTGGCATCAACGTAAGCAAACCAAGAGCAAACAGTTGATTCTAAATTTATTCCATTATTAGAAAGACATATGGGAGAATCACAAAAGTCGTCATATTTGTGGCGAAAATCATTAACGTCAAAACCAGCATAAAATGGTTCTTTCTTTTTTCTTTTCTTTTTTAAAGTTAGTACAAAACGTTGCAGAGTCATCACACTGCATATTGTCTGCTGTTTGTTACCCCTACACTTTGGACACTTTTCCTTATATCCCCCACCTGTCTTCCCCACAAACGGTTTTCAACAGCCTTGCTTTTATAACATAACATCGCAGCCTGAACTTTCCTATCAAGTCAGCCTTCTGACTTTCTCTTCATCACTGTCAAGAAATGCCATTTTCTCTTTATTCAGGCATTGTGTCATCTCTTTACAGACCAATGGCTCATTGTTGGAGTGAGTGTATCTTTCCTTGGCACAACACTGTGTTAACAGAACTGAACAGAAGAGGTAATAGAGTCAGTCGATCATACTCTCACTCAGGAAGAAAGTGTACCCAGTCACATATAACGTGAAAGCATCCCCTCAGTGTCTGTCCTGTCCACATCCCATCCTGGAACACGACGTGCAGTAAACGGTTCACGCTTGACGGGCTATCGATAAGCCGGAA
>CM031610.1:37734466-37739466 GCA_018398815.1 Conus ventricosus | reverse complement strand
ATCAGTTTGACACAGTGAACTGTGGATGTAATTTGACCTTTTTCACATGGTGAATTCTGGGTAAGTCATGACAGTTAAGATATATGTCACTAAAGGTGGCTTATGGGCGTTAGTCTCTCTCTCTCTCTCTCTCTCTCTCTCTCTCTCTCTCTCTCTCTCTCTCTCTCTCTCTCTCTCTCTCTCTGTGTGTCTCTGTCTCTGCGCGAGAGCGTGTGTAAATGTGAGTGAGAGAGACAGAGAGAACGAGTGTGCACGTGTATGTGTGTGTGTGTGTGTGTGTGTTGTGTGTGTGTGTGTGTGTGTGTGTGTGTGTGCGCGCGCGTGCGCGCGCGCAATAGAGAGAGAGAGAGAGAGAGGAGAGAGAGAGAGAGGAGGAGAGAGAGAGAGGAGAGAGAGAGAGAGATATATGTGTGTGAGTATTCTTGATCCACGTGCTTTCTTGCAGGGAATATCTGCGTGTTCTTGTTTCTATTGACTTAATTACCACTTTCCTTACACTTTGCGATTTCTTCCGCCAGGTTTCTCTGGACATCCTTCATCATTTCGTCTATTTAGAGACTTTTCATCAGAACGTAGTTCTCATGTGCTGAACTCTCTGTCTCAGTCTCTCACTCCCTCTCTCTCCCCTCTCTCTCTCTCTCTCTCTCTCTCTCTCTCTCTCTCTCTCTCTCTCTCTCTCTCTCTCTCTCTCCCTGCCTCTCTCTCTCTCTCTCTGTCTCTCTGTCCCTCTCTGTCTCTGTCTGTCTGTCTGTCTGTCTGTCTCTTTCTCTCTCTCTCTCTCTCTCTCTCTCTCTCTCTCTCTCTCTCTCTGTCTCTCTCTCTCTCTCTCTCTCTCTCTCTCTCTCTCTCTCTCTCTCTCTCTCTCTTCCTGTTTCTCCTACATCAGTTTGTGCATGTGCGTGCATGATCACGTGTGCGGATTCCTGTTTTCAAGCATGTGTTTGAGTATGAGTGTTTGTAAACATGCATGTTCCATGCGCAGGCATTGTGCACGTGTTTGTATGTGTGTGTTGTGTGTGTGTGTGTGTGTGTGTGTGTGTGTGTGTGTGTGTGTGTGTGTGTGTGTGTGTGTGTGTGTGTTTGCATAAAGGCCTGCATGCATCTGAATTTGCGAGTGCATAGGTTTAAGCAGCGCGCTCTCGTAACTTGTTATGCAGATACAGTCCTGTGTTTCCCTCCCTTTCCCCATTCCCACTCCCAATCCTGCCGCCACCGCCATTCAAAGCTCCGTCCGTTGGGTTTTTTGTTTTTTTTCAGCTCTCAGTCCGCTGCTAACAGCGTTTCCTTCCTTACAGCGGCTTCCTCCGCGCGTGTCTCGTCGTGAGGCCCTGTCTCCAGAGACCTTCTATCAGACCATAATTCTTCTCACGTGTTGACGTGGTGCCGTCTGTCCGATTTCGCAGGCGGGGTCACTCTGAAGGGCCCATAGAGTCGGTCAGCCAGCTAACTCGTCAGCGTGGTGGTCTCCCCTGCGGGAGTTTTCTGTGAGGGGACAGGGTGGAGGTGATCTCTCCTTTAGCCCGAAGCATTGGCATTGTGGGGTCGATTGATGAGGGGTCCAAGTCCCTGTCCAACTCAGAGATGACCTTGATGATGAAAAGTGAGAGTGTGTATACTGGAGTCAGGCGTACGGAAAAGGAGTGGGGGAGGGGGGAAGAATAACAGGCCTGAGCATAAAGTGGTGTGTGTGTGTGTGTGGTGTGTGTGTGTGTGTGTGTGTGTGTATGTGTGTGTGAAGAGAGATAGAGAGAGGGGTGTCCTTTCCGTTTAGTTGCTTATGATTTTTTTTTTTTTTTGCTGTAAGAGTTATCATTATGAAACTGAAATGAAGAGATAAGTAGTATTTCAGATCCATCTTGGACTAAAGTGTATTCACACCCGTTTCTAGAAAAATGGAAAGGAATTATACCTCCAGCAGAATTCCCAGGGGTACACTGCGCTGAACGTTTGATAAAAAGAAAAAGAAAGGGGGCGGTGAGGAGACTCGATGTATGTAAATGCGTTGAAGGGAGAGGGGGGGGGGGGGGGGGGGAATGGATCAGATTGAACTCAACATTTGTATGATAATTTTTATTTTAAAAAAAAGGGGGGGGGGAAGGGAGGAGAGGGATTAGCGGGTGGGTGGCAGTCGATCATACCACAACATCGTTTTCTCCTCACCTCTCCATTCAGTAAAACAGGGATATGGTGAAAGTTTCGCTCGCGTCGCCATCATGGACGCATTCACTCTCTTGTGATGTTAAAGTTCTGAACAGACTGTTTTCATCACACGAGCGTTTGTGTTCGTTAATTACTCAGTGATTGATAGTTTTTTCTTCCTTGTGGGAAAAAAAATTCAAGTCTTGTCATTCTGATGGAGATGAAATTGCATGTTGTCGCCGACGATTGGTAGATAATGAGACAGACTCTGCAATATGATAGTGTTCACACCCATCAGCATTTTCGCTACGTGTTTTATAGCTTTAAAGGGTACTGTGCCCTAAAATGCTGTGGGTGTAAAAGAGTTAAGGATTAATTTTACGCAAGCATTGCATTAAAACAATGGAAACGTGGTTTACAAAGACTTAAAATTCAATTCATAAAGGTTTACGATGAATATGGCATGAGTATTACATTTAATATCATGTCGATAGTCACATGCGCAGTATTCCCCTATCCAAACATCCTCCTGCAATACACACACACACACACACACACGCACGCACGCACGCACGCACGCACGCAACCCCACTCAAGTACTCAGAGAGGAGCCAAACACATCAAGCCAAACAAATCAGACAATGTCATGTAAAATCAGTAATCGACAGAATCTCCAGAGCATACAAAGGGCTCAACGAAGACAAAGAACTCGGTAAAGTAATTGCTCATGAACAAACGAATGGTCGCATGACTTTCTCTTTGACTGGGGACGGCAAAGTCATTGACCAGAGGGCAGCCGTTGAAATAATTTGTGAAGAAGGATGGCCCTGGGCATTTTACTGGCTTTTCTTTTCTGTAAACTGTTTGTGGAGCTCAGACAGTTGCTTTTGCTTAGAATTAATGAGTTTGGTCACTTGTCTGACGAACCGCCACAGCCGTAGGGCCTTGTTTTTGTTTTAAGGGTCAAGTTTCTATGCCTTGTTAGAAGCTCTCGGTCGATGACCGGTACAATAAATACTATGAGTGACTACTCATATCAAAACAGTTTAACTTTTCTGAGAGCGTATAGTGTCTGGTGCCCTTTTACCCACACTGTCGACATGGCTGTTGAAAGAACGTTTCTTCTCTTAAATGATTTCAAGGTATTTAAATGTTTTCAATTGTTACACATCTTCATTTATTTTTCTTTTGTCTGCTCTGGCCTCACTAGGGATGTCTCCTTTACCATATTCTTATCCTAAACTTTCTTTTTTTGTTTTGTTTTGGTTTTCTGATCATTGAGTTCGAGGATACTGCAGTCAAAACGAACACAAATCTGAAAACTTAAATCAATCTGAAGTGCATGCTCTTAGGACGCGCAACTAGTCAAATCATACGTAAACTGATTAAAATGATAACTGCAGAGCTACAAGTTCGATCATTTGTATACATCGAGAAGTGTTGAGAGGGCAGGACTCACCCTTGGGGTGCTCCAGTGTTGAGAACCAGTTTTTTTTTCTGATAGCTAACAATCAACGCTGACCTTCTGCATATGATTGCTTAAGAAGGATTTACCAGAAAACACCGTTCAGACATGCCCACTAAGAAGTCACTAGATCAACACATGGAACTGTAAGGTATTGAATGCAAAATTGAAATGCATTATAAAGTATATGATCAGGGTTCCAGCTCTGCGGAGATATTGTAATACGAGATAGTTGATAGTTGCATCTTTACTCCTTTTTAGACTCGTATGCAAACTTCAGAGGATCCATGTTGTCACAGAAGCAGCAAGTTGCTTACAAACTGATCCCCCATGCATTTTCACAGTTTTTTTTTTTTTTTTTTTTTTTTTTTTTTTTTTTTTTTTTTGCTGTCCCAGCCTGGCGCCACCTCAGAGGCAGTGCACCCACGCCGCTCATTCCGACACCCCGTCCACAGCCACAGCCCGGTCAGCCCCGCCGCAGCCTCGGCACCGGCAATCCACAGGGAGCAGTCAGTGTCAAGTCGTCAAGAGGCAACCCCCCGGAGGAGACACTGCACTGCTGCCGAGTCACTTCGGTGGTGTTCAGTGGCGCCTGTTCTGATCTAACATACGCAGGACACCACCTACAAGCCCCCTACTGACGACAATAATTGCTTAGTCGCGGAGCCGGCGTGAGTGAGCTCTCCCTCCGGAGGGCGCCACCACGTCCGTCCAATGACAGCCCCATGGACTCGCCGATATCGGTGACCCCGACGGAACCAAACCAAGACCGCAGACGTGGAGACATCGAAATTGAGGTCCATGAGAGCAGGGCATGAAGGGCCACAGAAGTTGAGACATTTTTTATGCTGATCGATGAGAATGAGGATGATTAAGATGATGCTACGGATTTCCATTTCGGTCTGAGACTACATGACAGGGCTGTACTCTACGCTTCCTTTCATAATATATCCAGGCGTCAACCAGGCCCGAGAGATACAGGCACTTGCAGTGTTGGTCAGGAAATTTGAGTCCCAACTGAGTCCGCAGCAAACTCAGCTCTGGGTAGGAGCCGGTCGGGGCAGAAAAACCCACATGACTCTGATGGATTCGAACCCATGACCTCCCAGCCGGGAGTCCGCGACGCTAACCACTTCGCCACGGCAGCTGATTTTCACAGTATTAGTATTTAGCCCACAGGTCGAAAATCGTTCAGCATCCACGCATTTACCTTTAAGAGATTGGGATGATATTGGTCTCCGAAACTGCTCCACGAAATAGATGTATAAAACAATTGAAACAAGCGAGTACGCACTAGGTTGAGATGAGAAGAACGCTGTTTTGAGTCTTTCCACCTAAACGATGATATACATGAGTTCACTCTACATACTTTGAACAAAATATAAGCACATTGGTT
>CM031610.1:37724642-37729642 GCA_018398815.1 Conus ventricosus | reverse complement strand
TACATCCTTCTTGATGATTTATGACCTCGAAAGAAATTTGAATGTTATTCTTTTCTCGCTGATATACAGTCAGTAGAATGTTTGTTTTAACTACAAAACGATCAAAAGTACGAATGTGTATGAAGGTAGGAGCGCACGTGTGTGTGTGTGTGTGTGGTTGTGTGTGTGTGTGTGTGTGTGTGTGTGTGTGTAGTTGTGTGTGTGTGTGTGTGTGTGTGTGTGTGTGTGTGTGTGTGTATGTGTGTGTGTGTGTATGTGTGTGTGTGTGTGTGAGAGAGAGAGAGAGAGAGAGGGTGGAGAAGAGAGAGAAGAGAGAGAAGAGAGAGAGAGAGAGAGAGAGAGAGTCTGTTTCAGTAACGATTCTTTTTTTTTTTTTAAAGAAGGAGAACAATAAATCACCTATACACATTTTCATGATAATTATGTGAATATTTGAATCCGGCAGGACAATTTCGACGATTTCCACAGATATGAACATCTTGTGTTCACAATAGGACGTTAAACTGTTTAGCTGCCATTGTCCCCGACGAGATTCATCTGTCTTCCCTACAGTATTCTGAGGCTAGATATGTATTTAATGTATGAATAATAAACTTTTGATTCTGATGGAACTGTAGACCTTTTTACCAAAATGTATCATGAACAGCACACAAACAGGTTTTGTTTGTACAGTCTCGAATTTGAAGCATTTTGTACCTGGATATCACTGCTGCCACCTCGTTTCTTGAAGTTCAAGGTGAGAATGTCTTGTCCTTGTCACAGAGACTTCAAGACATTACGCGGTGCCGTTTCAGACATTTGTGCTAGATGTCTGAGCATTCAGCGGGCGTGTTGTTTTATGGGGTTGGCTTTCATATGTCATTTCAATTCCAGGAAAGCCGTTTCTGTTGATTAGCTCCCACATGGTCAGGGCTGACTGGGCTTGTAGAAGTATTAATCCGGTTGAGCGGTTCGATGCCGTCTGATTCCACCTGGTTTCGACTACCACCGTAATGTGATATCCGTTTGCCCTTTTGTTCCATGTAGCCTGCCTAACATTATTGAGTGGAATTCTAGATTTCGATGGTATCTCTTATCATCCGCATTCCATTCGTCATGGATGTACTCTCTATCCGTACTCGATAACCCAACAGTTGGCTTAGCGTTGGTCTGGCCATCGATTTTGCATGAAAGCTGTTAAGGTAAACACACACACACACACGCACACACACACACACACACACACACACATACGCACGTACACACGCACACACATACACACACACACACACACATACACACACACGTACACACACACACACACACACACACACACACACACACACACACACACACACACACACACACACACACACACACATATATATATACACACACACACACACACACACACACACACACACACACACACACACACACACACACACACACGCGCGCGCACGCACGCCACGCACGCACGCACGCACACACGACAAAACAAAACAAAATGAATGAAAAAAAAAATCAGAAAGGGAGAAGGACGGAAAGAAGGGAAGAGAGCATGTGAGAAGCGCCGACCAGTCCTCGACTGGACATTTATCAAAACGAATGACGTCCAGCAAAAAACCCTTGTGAGGTTTGCCGGATATAAATGTGGGGAAGAAATTCGATCAAGTCAGCACGAGGGATTGCCAGTGTCTGATTCAGTATCTTTTATCTCGCGGCATCCGTCCCAGAGGACGCTTCCCCATCAATACAGAAAAGGTCAAAAGGACAGCGCCCATGACAGATAACTCCTTTTCCCGCTCCCTTCTCTGTGAGTTCCTTTTTTTTCTCTCTCTCTTCCCTTACCTCCACGCGTTAGTTTGCCTCGCATGGGGAACGTATCCAAGGGTCAAAACTCGTTGCTTCGTCTGACCGGACGTTTCTGCGAGCCGTTGCGTCCAGCAAGCGGAGTGTCACTTTTTTTTTATAATGTTAGAAAAAGAAACACCTTGATGCCAGATGTATGTACCAATGTGTGGACAACATCATATGTAGAATTTCCGTGAAAATGGATCCGTGGATGTGTTCGTGTAGGATTTCGTTGACTTAAGATTTGTTTTGCCTGCTGGCAGGTCACCCCAAACCCATGTAGATTTCAAGAAGGTGAGAGAGGAACGAAAGTGTGTGTGTGTGTGTGTGTGTGTGTGTGTGTGTGTGTGTGTGTGTGTGTGTGTGTGAGTGTGTGTGTTTGCGTGTGCGTGTATCCTCTGTGTGTCTGTGTGTGTGTTCCTGGTGCGTGCGTGCGTGTGCGAGGAGAGAAGAGAGAGAGAGAGAGAGAGAGAGAGAGAGAGAGAGAGAGAGAGAGAGAGAGAGACAGACAGACAGACAGACAGACAGATAGGTAGATAGATAGATAGATAGTTAGATAGACAGAGACAGACAGATTGACAGATAGATAGATATATAGATAGATAGATAGACAGACAGACAGACAGACAGACAGACAGAGAGAGAGAGAGAGAGAGAGAGAGAGAGAGAGAGACAGACAGACAGACAGACAGATAGGTAGATAGATAGATAGATAGTTAGATAGACAGAGACAGACAGATTGACAGATAGATAGATATATAGATAGATAGATAGACAGACAGACAGACAGACAGACAGACAGAGAGAGAGAGAGAGAGAGAGAGAGAGAGAGAGAGAGAGAGAGAGAGAGAGAGAGAGATTCACAAGGTTTCTAAGTTTCAACCATTGCCTGATATAGCAAACAGCGGCTGCTATTCTGGAAATAATGGCACCCGTAGAAACATGTGTGGAAAAGAAGAGAACAGACATAAATGTCTTGCAACAGGAAAGTCTTTCATATATAACGAGAGTCTGCTTTCAGAACTGGACATCCACCATCAGACAGACCAAGCGTACATATTCCATTGAAAGAATGAAAAAAAAAAACAACAACAAACAAATGTGCCCTGGTTAATATTTCAGCGCCGGAATCGGAGATGTAATCAAAGTTTGAATCACTGAATGTGCGCATGTATAAGTATGAGGAGTAGGTGAATGAGTGTAAATTCCGTCCCATTTCCTATTAGATGACGTCCTTCTAAGAAATTCATCAACAGATTTCAAAAGTCGATGAAGTGTGCCCCGTTTTCAAAGCGCGAAAGCAAGACCACGTCCTTCCACCTCGGAGTTGAACTGCACTGGTTACCTGTATCTCTGAGAACAGAGAGCAAGATTGCCTCTAGTTGTGTTCACATTATTACTGGCTCTGCACATGTCTGTGTTCATGAACTTTCAGTTTTACACTTTATCTGTACCCCGTCAGTTTCTTTTGTCATATCCGTATTCTTTGCATTCTTAACCGACAAAACAAAATGGAAAAAAAAGAGCCCCCCCCCCCCCCCCCCCCCCAAAAAAAAAAAAAAGAAAAGAGAAAAAAGGAGGAAAAGAAAAGACAAATCAAGGGTGGCGTGCTATATTAATATTACGGGCCCTGTCGTTCGGAACAAACTCCGCAGTTCCTGCCTTCATTTTAGGCTGCTTTAAAACTCAACCTTTCTCATAGCGACTATAATACTTCTAACATTAACGTCTGTTTATTTTCCTTCTCTCTCATTCTGTCTCCGCCTGTCTGTCTGTGTCTCTTTCTCTCTGTCTGTCTGCTTGCCTGTCTGTCTGCCTGTCTGTCTGTCCATCTGTCTGTCTGTCTGTCTGTCTGTCTCTCTCTATCTCTCTCTGTCTTTCTGTCGGTCTCTCTCTCTCTCTCTCCTCTCTCTCTCTCTCTTTCTCTCTCTCTCTCTCTCTCTCTCTCTCTCTCTCTCTCTCTCTCTCTCTGTGTGTGTGTGTGTGTGTGTGTGTGTGTGTGTGTGTGTGTGTGTGTGTGGGGTAAGTCTTCATCTGCGTGGGTTTACTCATTAGAGCGCATATTTCTTGTTTAAATTTGCATGCATTTTGTTGCTGTAACTGTCGTGAGTTTGATTTGTGCTTGTAAGCAATCTGGGCTTGTTCAAGGTAGAGCCCTTGTATTATCATCCCTTCTTTATTATTATCGTTATTATCATTTTTATTATTATTATTATTATTGCTGTCGTTGTTTTATTGTTTTTGTTGTTATTGCTATTTTTTATATCACCAGCATTCTTGTTTATGTATTTATTTATTTATTCATTTACTACTACTATTACTACTACTACTACTACTACTACTACTACTACTACTACGACGACGACGACGACGACGACGACGACGACAACTACTGCTACTACTCCTACTACTACTACTACTGCTGCTACTATGACGACGACGACGACGACGACGACGACGATTACTACCTTACTACCACTGCCACTGCTGTTGCTGCTGCCCCTCCCACTCCTCTTCCTCCTCCTCCTACTACTGCTACTGCTAGTTAGGTAGTAGGAGTAGTAGTAGTAGTTGTTGTTATTGTAATGTTTACTACAACTACTTCTACTACTACTACTACTATTACTACTTCTCCTGCTACTATTACTACTACTCCTGGTGCTGCTACTGCTGCTGCTACATTAACAACAACTGCTACTACAACTATTACTACTACTACCACCACTACTACTACTACTACTATTGTTGTTGTTCCTGCTGCTGTTATTGAAAATGAACAGATAGATCAAATGGTTCAGAAATGGGTAGCTGAATGACGGGCTAAGGCCGAGTGAATGCAATGATAAATAGACGGATATATGAGTGTACGAATGACTGAATATGTGAATTGATGAATGTATGAATGAATGTGTGAATGAGTGAATGAATGAAGGAGTGAGCAAGTAGGTGTGATGCACAAGAGGGCAGAGGAAAAAAAACAACAACAACAACAGCCGAAAGACCGGAGTAAAGAATGAAAGAATAATCAAAAATAAAAATAAAAAACATTAATAAACAAACGATCTAAAGCAGTAAACATTAAATTTCCGTTGACATCCTCAAGTGGTCAAGAATAAGAAGACTGGGGAGAATTGAAGGCAAAAAGAAAAGGTTAGCAACCCAAACAA
>CM031610.1:37717142-37719642 GCA_018398815.1 Conus ventricosus | reverse complement strand
GGATGAACGTGATTGGAGTTCTTCCACGGTAAAGGTAAAATGTTCTTAACAGAAAGCTGAAATTAGACGTGCGTGTTCTAGAGTCTGTGCCGGGACAAAAAAGGACTTGGTATAAACGATTGTATGTTTTGCGTGCGTTTTTTTTTTTTTCCTTTCCAATTATCGTAATTCTATCAAAGTTTTCACAGAGAGAGAGAGAGAGAGAGAGAGAGAGAGAGAGAGAGAGAGAGAGAGAGAGAGCTAGAGAATGTGAATATTCACAGCCGCTACAATACATTTGTAAACGACAACAAACACCGTTTGTACGTGTCAACCACAAAGGCGCGCGTACACACACACACACACACACACACACACACACACACACACACACACACACACACACACACACACATGCACACACACTCACAGAGAGAGAGACAGAGAGAGAGAGAGACAGAGAGAGAGAGAGAGAGAGAGAGAGAGAGAGAGAGAGAGAGAGAGAGAGAGAGAGAGAGAGAGGATAAATGCAGAGCAACTGCAATACGTTGATTAGTAGCAGCATCTTACATCATTTGTGTGTATTTGAACTGAAGATACCGCGTTCTCATACAACACAAACGCATATTCACACGCACAAAACCAGAGAGACAGAACGAGAGAGAGAGAGAGAGAGAGAGCGAGAGAGAGAGAGAGAGAGTGAGAGAGAGACAGACAGACAGAGTGAGAGAGAGAGAGAGAGAGGAAAAGTTCACATGCACACGACAAGGACAAAAGCAGAATCACACTGAAATGTCAAACATAAAACATCATGAATAGTTGATGTGTTAACAGAAATAGGGATGGGCACGGCCGACCACGACATGTGTTATCGCTGTTCGGATACAAATTCCAAAGAGAGGAAATCAATCGACTCCCTTTCAGCATATTCCAGCCGGCATCAGTCTGCACAATCTTCATTGACGTTTTTTTGACGGCGAGCAAGAAAAGCGTGGCAAGTTCAAAGAGTGAAGAAAAGGGAATAACAAAAGACAAACGGAAGAGACAATGACAGGCTAAAAACATCATGCATGCCGTCTCTCTACACAAAGAGAATTCATTGATCGCATCCATATAAAGTGCATCCACTTGCGAACAGCGTTTCAGTGGGAAGTGCTCCGTGGAACACCATGAGGTTTATGTCTTCGAAGTTTAGAATGGCATGACTTGATTGAGAATTCTGTTGAGAGTGCGGTGAGTAAGCATATTGCTTGATTACACCCTGGCTATTCAGAGTTCAGCGAGTTCCGCGTTGACGTTATCGGAAAAACATGCTGCTGCCTTCAGTTTCTGCAAAGCACAGACATCATTTACCTTGTACCAGTGCGAAATGATGAGGATTCCATCTCTGTGATTCGTGAACGGGTTGGGCTTGGAAACACGAGAGTCTGATGTAATCGAGGACTTGGCGCTTGGCAAACCAGAAACGATGTGATAAGAGACGATCATATTATCCAGATCACATTAACACCATTCGTGTCGTTCGTGAAAATAGAACATTTCTATCCACTCCTCTAACAGGATCGATGGATAGGGTGTCGTGGGAATATTATTCTGTCGTCAGTAGCACGGCTGAATGCCCATAGATTATCTACCCCACAAAGGGAGAACGAACGACACAGGACGATGGCTGAAAACCATTAGCGTCCTGGGGTTTTTTTTCTCACAATACCAGGGAGGCAGATGACTCATTCGACAGGGAGATCAACATGATCTGATCCGCGACCGTCCTCGCATCAACTGCATGTGTTCATCGTTTTGACTGCCGACATGGACCACAAACCCAAACACCCCTAGCAACGAACCCGCCACAATACCCGGCCGGCGGCCACCTTTCATCCAAGTTCGCTCCCCCATACCATGGAAGGTCAAGGTGAGGGTCAGCAGGTCAACCCGGGGAGCGGCGGCGGAGAGCGGCAGAAGGCCCCGGAGGGCCAAGCCTTAACCCCGGAAGGTGGTGGTGGTGGTGGTGGTGGTGAGACAGTCAGCAAGAAAGCCAGCAAGCGGGGCTTCCTCCGTCGCCACAAGTCCAAGCAGTACATGTCTGGCAACGGGTTTCCCAGCATGGTGCCAGAAGCCCTGGACGCCGCCACTTCCTCCTCCTCCTCCGCCTTCATCCCCTCCATCGACTCCAAGATGCTGTCCCCTCAGACGGATCGCACGTACAACGAGATGCTGCAGAACCGCATGTCCAACCACCAGTCGTCCTTCTCCCGCATCCATTCCAAGAACTCCATCCAGTCCCGCGTCTACAACTTCCTGGAGCGGCCCACTGGCTGGAAGTGCTTCATCTATCATTTCACCGTGTGAGTACAGCGTGTGGATGGGTTGGATGGTGGTGAGTGGTGGTGGTGGAAGTAGTGGTGGTGGGGGAGGGGGAGGACAGAGCCAGTGAGAGAGAGAGAGAGGGAGAGAGCGAGAGAGGCTGTCTGCCTCTGTCTGTCTGTCTGTCTGTCTGTCTGTCTGTCTGTCTCTCTCTCTC
>CM031610.1:37687142-37707142 GCA_018398815.1 Conus ventricosus | reverse complement strand
GGTCGGTCACTTCGTGGCGACTTGCTACAAATTGCTTCCTATGGACCGCTGTGCCTGGTGTGGCTTTATGTGTGGCAGTCGTAATGAGCGGTGTGGTAATGATGCCCCCAGGTGCGTGGAAGATGAGAGCGAAGAAAAGCAAATCCACAAACGAACAAATGAATAACAGGCTTGTGTTGTATTGTATTGTATTGTATTGTATTGTATTGTATTGTATTGCATTGTATTGTATTGTATTGTTTTGTATTGTGTTGTATTGTATTGTATTGTATTGTATTGCATTATGAAAGTTACAGGCTGTCAAATCAAGTTAAAACAGCATTTTACTTCCTTTGCGTTTTCCGATGTTTCTGGATTTTGTTTTCGTTTTCTTTCGTGTAACAAAAATGTTCATGGGCCAGACAGAGGAATGCTGCTGACGTTTTTACTTTGCGCACTGTCCTCTCTTCTGCGCGCATGTAGGCTCAAACTGTTTAATTGAAATTTATTGGATGAACATGAAATTTAAAAGAATGGATAACAGGCTTTGTTTCCGATTCCTGGTATCAGCGTCAGCAGACAAGTGCGGCCTTTTTCTGACTTTGCGTGGCTCCCCTTTGTAAACACATTCCATTTCCAATGGCGTGTACAAACCAGCACGAACAGACGTAAAGCGGCTACAAGTCGAATCTTGGCATTTGGATTGGTTGAGATGACTTGTTGACTTGCTGTCGTCTGGGGTTTTGTTCACAAGGTGTCTAAGCAATGTTAGTTCTGGATGGAGATACTGTTCTTCCAAGGCGTCGAAATCTGTGAGATGATTTTTTTTTAAACAAGAGTAGGTTTATGTTGTTTAAATAATGTGCGCATGCACTATTAACCAGAAACAGTTATTATCCTTTCCGTCTTTCTTTTAACAAATGAAATCCACATTATTCGTGTTACTTCTTATGGTTCGTTCCCACTATTCAATCGGTATAGTAGGTTCCCTTTCATTTCGTTTTCCCTCTTCTTCACCTTTTCTCTTTATTTAGAGGTCAACTTGCACTGTTCATCAAACCGCGTCCTGTAACTGCAACCCCACAAAATGCATCCACTCCGTGTCCTCATACAATTTAACAGTGTGTTCCCCGTTCTCAAATTCCATGATATATGCTTACATATACGCTTCCAGAATATACATTCCAACCTTAAAGTTATGGATCACAGTACGCACAATTTTTATACAACCTATCACAAAACAACGGTTACAGCCCTTTTTACGCGCTCGTCTGCATCTGAATTTTCAGTGTCTTCGAGGACCCAACACAGTATTTACAATCCTCTCACACACCAGTCTTCTATGCGCACCTCGTCATTTACAGCTCCATAATCCCCTCCACCCTCCACCACCCCACCCCCACCCCGCCCTCAGTCCCCAAGCAAGCCTGACCATGGCATTAACTTAAAAGTTGCCGCAGAACTGGGGTTACAAAATAGAGGATGCGCGTCAAATCTATCATTTTCAAGTCAAACGTCCGTAGTGTCTACGTTGTCCCTTTTGAACATTTGATCTTCTCGAGGACACAAACTGTCTGGGAGTTCTTAACATGAAAAGTTAACATGTGTTTTCACGTATACGGCCCCGCTGAGTGCTATCTTATTCTTTGAATACCTAACCCTTCACCATTGTTATCGCGTGGTAACAGAGATGTCAGGATTTTGAGACTGTCTATATTCCTTTCCCATTGCTCGGTTGACCTCTGACTGTAAACTGGGGAACCAGCTTCTCTTTCTATGGCTTTGCTGGCACGTTAAAATGGAAAAGTTCTTAGCAGCTGAAGCCATTCACTCTGTTTCTGTTTCCTGACATCGACACTGGTTTTATTTTCATGGTCGTCCTTGATTTAATTTTTGTTGATTATTCAGTTAGCGCATCTGTTCCTCCCGCCCCCCACCACCCCGACTTCTTCTCCACCACATACACATACTCACTCATTAACAAACAAACACACACACACACACACACACACACACACACACACACACACACCACACACACACACACACACACACACACATATGTGCGCGTGCACACGAATACATAACATACACGAAGAACAGGTATGAGAGAGCAAGAGAAATATACAGACGAACGGAAACCTATTTGCTGATGGATTAATAGACAGAAACAGAAATGGATTCTGTGTGTGTGTGTGTGTGTGTGTGTGTGTGTGTGTGTGTGTGTGTGTGTGTGTGTGTGTGTGTAGCTTAGACAAAGAGAGATTCACATAAACCACTCTTTATTGATGGTAGAAGCAATTCCTTACTCTGAAACGAACCCCATTGATCGTAGAAAAAGCGACAATTGTAACGATGGTGAGGCAGTGTCTTGACAAGGAGTCCTGGAACAGAATCGTTCTGTCGCTGTCCGACCCTAATTTTCTGAAAGCCGTGGTAGTCACGTCACAATAAAGGGAGGATGGGGACCGTGCTCCCAGTCCCGTTACAATCGGTATTATCGTCTCCTGGTTGCGGCAGTGCTCCTTAATGTACGCGTGCCGCTGCATGCTCTATCAGTAACTGTCATCGTTAGGCCCCGCAGTTGTCTCTGGTCCTCTGGCTACACTTGGTCGCCGTGGCTGACGATCGATGGGGGATGATGCGATTCCTGCCTCTCTCTGACTTTGATGTTGTGGGTGATGGGGGAGGGGTGTGTGTGGGGGGGGGGGGGGGGGGGGGGGCGTGCTTCAGTCTTTTTCTAGACTAAAGTTGTTTCTTGATTTTTTTAAAGGTGTTGTTAATTGAGTTTATTTAGACGTTCCCTTTTTATTCTGACAATGATCAACAAACGGGGTTTTTAATGCAATATAGATTCACCAACCTTGTAACTTCAGATTTTTTTTTTATAGGCCTTTAATTTTTTTTTTTTTTATTGTCTGTTCTGATGAACTTAAAAATATTCATTGATTAGGAAACCCTTTCACCTCTAATATCATGTTTATAGGCCTTTGTTATGATGAATTAAAAAAACATTGATCAGGAACACCCTTTCACCTCTAATATCATGTTTATAGGCCTTTGTTATGATGAATTAAAAAAAAATTGATTAGGAACACCCTTTCACCTCTAGATGTGCGGAGCTCTAAAACCTGCACAAGCCAGCCATGCAGCGAAGCACAGCAGCTAGAACCAGCTGTATAGCAGTAAGCACCCAGACCACAGACTGCCCACTTTGGCTTGATATAGCATGGCTTTCACATGCTTACTTTTTGGAAAAGAGTACGGTCTGCGCGAAACGTTTTTACCTCATGAATTTTGAACAGATTTGTTAAAACAAATAATTTCTATTTAGTCAGTAGTTTTGACATGTTCAAACACTTTTCTTTTACAAATAGTGGCTGCTGTTTTGAATAGAAGATGATCAAAAAAATTAATGCAAAATGATGCATGCACAGGCTAATGAATCAGACACACACACACGCACGCATGCACCCACGCACGCACGCACGCACGCACGCACGCACGCACGCACGCACACACACACACACACACACACACACACACACACACACACACACACAACACACGCACTCGCGCGCGCGCACACACACACACACAACACACGCACTCGCGCGCGCGCACACACACACACACACACACACACACACACACACACACGTGTGTATGTATATATATATATATATATATATATATATATATATATATATATATATATATACAGCGCATGCATACGAACATGCACACGCACTCACATGTGCATGCACACGTGCATATGCTCTCTCTGTTTCTCTCTCTGTCTCACTCTCTCTCTCTCTCTCTCTCTCTCTCTCTCTCTCTCTCTCTCTCTTTATGTGTGTGTATGCGTGAGAGAAAGAGAGAGAGAGAGATCACAATGGCACACTGCATGCTGTGTTGGTAATTGTCCTCGTTAGCCAACTCTGTCTCCTCCCCCCCCCCTCCCTCCATCCACCTCTTCGGGGTCCATGCAGCTTCCAATCGCACATTTGTCCCATGGCAACTCATCCGTTAGGACCATGAGATTCTTGTTGCTCCCTTGATTTGAATGTTTAAGGGGTTTGTGATGCTGGTGATTGCCTGCCGGATTATCATCATCATTATCGTCATCATCTTCGTCGTCATCGAATCATCATCATCGTCATCATCATCATCATCATCATCATCATCATCATTATCATTATCATCATCATGGTGGTGGTGGTTGCAGTGGCGTTGGTAGTAGCAGTGGTGGTGGTAGTACGAATGTGAATATTCTTGCTGTGATTTCTTTTTTTCTTTTTGATTTATTTCATGTACTTTTTCTCGAGGATTGGCATGTTACCAACAATTCTACTGGACTTTTTAGGGAAATTTGGATTGATTTTATTTAGAAAACTCTCTTTCATAGAAACTGTTAAACACTTGAATGCCGTGTGTGCTGTACAGATTACGTAACACCAGTACAATTATTGTTTGTTACGAACACTCATAAAACCTTGTGTATTGGAACGTGTATTGTTGAAATACAGAGGATTGAAATATTGGAAAATACACGTTCGCTCCGCACCATGTAACGAATTCACTTTGATCCGCCCTGTCTGTTTCAAGCTGAGATTAGGTGTTTTGATGTGTGACATGTGTTCATTAAATAATGGGTGTGGAAGGGACCAATGATAAGGTAAGCAAGGATACAATAGATATAAATCTCTAGTAAGAGGGATGGGAAGATACTGGTTAGGACTAATGGACACAAACACACTCGAAAATGTATCACACCTGTACTTCTTTGGAATTTGAAATAGTGGGAGAGACAGACAGACAGACAGACAGAGATATATAATTCTGCTGCGATGGGTACCATCGTAGTATCCAGCCCGCATTTGTGGCAGTGCTCATATCCTTCTCCCGTAACTGTAATGATTAGACCTCTACTTGTCTTTGAGCCTTTGATCATTTTGAGTCATCGCTGACGACCCATAAGGACCTTGTTATTCCTTTCCTTCTAGCTTTGAGGACAAGGACAGAATATTCATCCAGTTTTCAGTGACTGTACGTTTGTGATGAGCTTGTGCTTATTTGTTACTTTAGCCTGTTAGAAATCCACGTTCAAAGCAAAAGCTTTCAATGCAAGATGCAATGAATCGCGCCGGTACCTTCAAACACATTCTATGTCTAAATGTTTCATTGGTTTTGTTGCTTTTAAGTGTCTGAAGTATTTGTGAGTATTTTAAGCACTTATAAGAATGTCATAGTATTTGCTCAATCTTCCTGAGTTTCTTTAAGTCAAAAATTCTCTATGCAGAAAAGAGAAGGGGTCAGGCTGACCGAGGACAGGGTGAGCAGAAGGAAGGATTCATCAAGGGAGAGAAATGGGGGACCCACTAATGTGGTCTGACACATAAATACACACTCGGTGAGGCATCTGACTTTTATCCCTCTAGGTATTGAAGCAAGGGAGGGGGGGGGGGGGGGGGGGGTTAGTAGGGTGCAATTCAAGCATAGTTCCATTGCTGTCAGTATCATCGTATCCCAGTTGTGTTTGCGGAAGTGCTCCTAAACGAGCGCGTCCCGCTGCCAGCTCTGTCGGTAATTGTCATCGTTAGACTTGCTCTTGTCCCTGAACTTCTGGCCGCGCTTTTACGCTGTTGCTGACGATCTATGAAGATGATGTAATATCTGTTACTCCCCGGCTTTGATGTCGTAGAGGGTAGTGATGGTAGAATAATATGTTATTCTGTGAGATATTCCAGTTTTACTGAACTTTTCAGGACATTCGTTGATCAGGAGAAGACTTAGTATTAATCCGTTGTGTGTGTGGGTGGGTGGGTGGGGGATGGGGGGGGGGGGGGAGTAATAATTTCGACTGATACATAGGAACACTCTCGGTTCTCATCTTTGCTGCTCACGGGTAAATGGAGAGAGAGGATGGGAGTTGGGTGGATGGAGAGGTTGATAGGGGTAATTGTAACCCAGTTGCAGTCGTTATTTTATTGAATCGTATTTGCATCAGTATGTGAGTTTTGCTGCATGCTCTATCAGTAATTGTCACGGCTGGCTGCCTTCCTCTTTCTCTTGATGTACTTTCGCCCCTGTTCTCCGTTCGTGGCTCCCTCCTCCTCCTTTTCCCCTACTGTTCCTAATCCTATGATCATGACTTGTAACTCATCAGCACGATGTGATTCCGTATCTCTTCTCCTGCTCTCCCCCCCCTCGCCCTCATCGTCCTGCGTTGTTATCATTCGCGCTGATCACATCAACATGTTTCCTTTTGCAGTGAGCGTTTGCATATTTAATCATTGAAATCATTTTGAATTTTTTTTTTTTCATAGCAAAAGTCTGTCGCAGTGCTTTAATATCAGACAAAGTGATCATTTCAGCGTGTGGTTATCGGATATTATTGATTGTTCTCTTTCACAGGACTTTAAAAAAAGCGGCTTCATGCAGTAAATAGTGATATTTCATCGTGTACAACTGATAACACATACTCTATCAGCCATACGTGTTTAGTCAGATGGATCCAGTTGGCCTAAATCTGACTTATCATTGAAGGAAGGAGTACAATTGTTAGAGACCAAGGACAGTGTGAGCTATGATGGATGTAGTGGGGGGGGGGGGGGGGAGAGATGACAGAGAAGAGGAAAGGCATGTGAACTGAAATAATGAAAACACTGTCAGCCATATATGTAATATTTATTTCAAGGCGTCAAAATTAAGACAGAGAGAGAGAGAGGGGGGGGGGGGGGGCAGACACACAGAGAAAGAGAGAGGGAGAGAGAGAGGGGGGGGGGGCAGACACACAGAGAAAGAGAGAGAGAGAGAGGATGAGTTAGGGTCATGGGAGATACAATTCTAGCCCACTGGCAAGCAGTACTGTCATAGCCTGGCGGCGTTTCCGGCAGTGCTCCTTAACACATGCGTTACGCTGCGTACTCGGTCATTAATTGTCATCGTTAGCTCTTCAGAAGGCCTTGAACCTTCGGCTCCACCATTGACGATCCTTGAGGATAATACAATTCTTGTCTCTTCCCCTTCTTCAGCCCTCCAGCCCTTCCTCCTTTCTGCATCCTCTCTGTTTTGACATTGTTGTTAGCGGTGGTTTGTTTTCACTATGCATTTTGAGACAAAACTGTCCAGTGTGTGTCTGTGTGTGTGTGTGTGTGTGTGTGTGTGTGTGTGTGTGTGTTTAGGAAATTCGTACGTTGTATTTGTAATTTAAAACAACTGCTGTCGAAAGTTTTGATTCCAGGTGACAGTGATGAGAGATTGTAACAACATGTTTGATCATTTCAAAAAATGTTCTAACAGACGTAGTCTGTCGTTTGAAGAACTTTAAGCATCAGGACCTCTAGCGATGAAAGTCTGTATTTTTACAAAGGGAATGAACTGCTGAAAACAAAGCACAAGACTGCTTTTGGTTTATGCATCACTATACTGTCATAAGATTTTCAAGAACAGCTTACCAAGGCTATTTCGTAATCTATATGCACGCAGCTGATCTGATTCTCCAACAACATTTTTTTGCACATAATAATGACGTTAATGTGTCGATAACGATGATGGTGAAGCTAACACATTACCGCCTTTATGACTGTGGACTTCAGTTGCGTACACTTTTTGGTAAAGCAGGACCGTAACCCCGGTTCTGACAGGCGGCGTTATAAGAAACCAATGTTGATAGCAGCCATGCTCCTAGCAACACGAGCAACCGTCATGGTTCGACGAGGACAGATCTAAACATAGGAAAACAAAGCGTTTTAGTTATTCAATTATGGATATCTCTTGCGCAAGAGTCTGATCTTGGTGGGGACTGTGACAGAGCCACCAAATGCCGTGTTTCAGAGGAGATGTGAGCCGCGTAATGGAAGAAGGGATGACACAGCGTAAACTGACCGGGAAAGCAAGTTCTATTCCTCACCGAAATAACATTCCAAACAAGACATTTATTCAATGTTGAATATTAATACTTCATCAGGGAGCCGTCATTTGCCATATAAAAGGTCGTATCAGGTATTCACTGGACAGTAATGTCGATCCACGATCACTAGTAAAATGGACGCAGTTGTCAGAGATGGTGTTATCAAGATGCCAACGATGGACGAGACATGTTTTGGTGAGAATGAAAAGGGTTAAGATATCTTGCTGAGGTGAGACACGGATAGAGAGATGCTGGACACAGATCGTGGAACAGACGTGTATGCAAAAAGCTAGTCAAGGGATGAGAGGGAGAGAGAGAGAAAGAGAGAGAGAGAGAGAGAGAGAGAGAGAGAGAGAGAGAGAGAGAGAGAGAGAGAGAGAGAGAGAGAGCTACGAGGATTTGTTTTTCATAGATCCAGAGAATAACTGTATTCACACAGGTGGAGATTTACGCAAAGAATATGTTTTCAAATGCGTGTGCGCGTTCGTGCGTGTATGCGTATGTGTGTGTGTTTGTGTGTGTGTGTGTGTGTGTGTGTGTGTGTGTGTGTGTGTGTGTGTGTGCGCGCGCGCGCGCGCACACATGCATGCGTGAGTATGTGTGCGCTTCTCTGTGTATGTGTGTGTGTTAGTGTTCATGTGTGCATATGTGTGTGTGTGTGTGTGTGTGTGTGTGTGTGTGTAATAATAACAATAACAATGGTTTATTCAGTTTTTGCAGGCCCTCTGGCCCATATGAACAGGAGAACTGAATTGCACAATAATTAGCATGGAATAGGTGAGTTTGAAAGAGTATACCGACAAAGAAACAAGAATACACGGCAAAGTAAACGTTTACCTTACAAATCAGTTACAGACAGAGATTTCATTTCCTTAATTTTAGAGATTCAGTAATGTAAACTGCAACTTTGAATAACAATTCATTTGACATATTTCTGCCCAATAACTGTATCTTAAATTCCGATGGAAAACGATAATAATACAAGGGTATGAATTTCCTGCGAGGTGTGGAATATTTAGGACAAATTAACATGAAATGACATAAATCTTCAATACAATGACCATCACACTGTTTACAAAATGGATCAGTGATTAGTTGAGTCGAGTGACACACACTGTTCAGAGGTAGCCGATTGCATCTAAACAGACACAAAACACGACGATGTTCGCGAGCAGACAACTGACTCACATAACCGGCCATTATTAACTCTGGGTGATACATACAATAGTCAGGGTATGATGAAAGCGAAGAATGCCAGTCTTGAAAATACGAATCCTTCAAACGTTGTTTGAGCAGATCTATAAAACATTGAGCATTTCCTACATTCTGCATCTGCCATACATATCCAAAGCCATAAGTGCACAATAGCAGTCTTACACGTGTAACCCAGTTTTTTCTACCAGAGTGATCGTGCATTTGCAACATTTTATAGCATTGTTTTGGATATCTGTTCTCGGACATAGACACAAGCCTGCACCAATATTTCACAAGTCGAAGATATGTATCAATATAGATAGGATATCTACCACACTCCCCAAGGGCAATGTTGTTTTTGACATCCCTTCCAACCCCTAAAATCATCTTGCAAAATTTAATCTGGACTTTTTCAATAGCATCATATTTTTGAAACCCCATATTTCAGAACCATACAACAGAATTGGCTTTACTTTCGTGTCAAAAATTTTGAATAACGTAGCAACTGGAATTCCTTGAAGTTTAACATGCAGTCTTTTAATTCCTGCCACTGCTCTCAAAGCCTTACCTGACAGATTTTCTGCACACCTGGACCAGTTTAATGTGGCCGAGAATAAAACGCCAAGATAGTTGTATCTAGGTTCAACCTGAATCTGCTTACCATCATACCACCATTTCTCAGTTGATTTAATGAAACCACCATTTTTGAACACAACCACTCTGGTTTTATCCATATTCACAGTCAGACCCCATTTACGGCAGTATTTTTCCAGACACACTATCTTCTTCTGCAAGTCTGCCACAGAATCGGAAACTAAAGCAATATCATCTGCATACATCAACAGAAAAATACCAAGTGGGTCAGCAAAAACGTCAATACCTCTTGCACCACAGTCTAATAAGTCAGCTTGCAACTCAGACAAAAATATAGAGAACAACAATGGACTTAAAACACATCCTTGTCTTACACCTGACACAGAGTCAAAATACTCAGTTATACTGGTCCCCACTTTAACAGCAGCTTTCACATTTCTATACATAGCCTTCAATGTTTTGTACATTTTTCCGTGAATACCTGTTTTCTGTAATATGAAGTATAGCAGTTTTTGTCTGTGTATACTATCAAATGCTTTGGAGAAATCCACAAAGAGCGTATAAAACCGACCACCATGTTTTGTCAGGTATTTTTGAACCAGTGATTGAAGAGAAAAAATGTTATCTGTGGTACTGTAACCTTTGCGAAAACCTGCTTGAGCTTCAGGAATAGTATCATTTGCATCACAAAAGTCCTTTAGTCTGTTATTAACTATTGTACTGTATAATTTGCTGATTATGTTCAACAATGAAATCCCTCTATAATTGTCTGTTTTCATCAAACTACCTTTTTTGTGTAAGGGGAATATGACAGCTTTCGTCCAGCTTTGAGGGTACTCCCACTTTCAAAAATTCTGTTGAACAATGGATACAGAAATTTAACAAGAACATCTTCAGCATGAATGAAAAAATCAGAGGACAGACCATCTGGACCAGCTGCTTTTCCATGTTTTAATGCACGAATAGCACTACGAATTTCAACCTCTGAAATATCCCCATCTCCTTGGGCATTTAAACAATCACTGCAATTTCCAGATACATGATCATTTAGAACATCATCAACCTCCCGGCCGAAATCAGAGTCATCCGCTGATTGCTCTACATTGAACAGATTTTTAAAGTAATCATACCACGCACGAGGTGAGATCAAATTCGAACAGTTCGGTTTGGATGATGTCAATGACTTAACTTTTTGCCAAAATGCTCTGGAATTAATATCAGAACACGCAGCATTTAGTTCGTTTAAAACGCGCTCATTTTGCACTGCTTTTTTACTTTCACACAAATCTTTAAATTGCTGTTTCTGATTCAGATAACTGATTAAATCTTCCCTTGAATTAGACCGTCTGAATACAGCCAGATGTTGATATTTCTTTTCTTTCGCGCGCTCACACTCCTCGTCCCACAGGGAGGCTGTTCACGGGATACTTGCATTTTCCTCTTTGACCTCATTTGGCAAGCAGCGTTCTGAAGGAATGTGACAAGACAGGTCGACCCCGCCTCAACGTCACATTCAAGTGCTGTCATAAAATTTTGAAATTCTCTTTCTTTTTTACAGAAAATGTAATCAGCGAATGACTCTGCATATTCTTCCTTCCAAACAAATCTCAATTCTTCTTCCAGTACAATTTGTTCAGCATTATCCTCAGTCTCCATGCCATCAACATAAGTAAAGGAAGCAACAATAGGAAAATGATCAGATTCACACCTGTTTGCCACGTACATATCAACAACAGTATCAAACAATAACTGTGAACAAACAAAATAATCTACGACACTTTACCCTGGTTTGCTATGCAAGTAATTTCACCCTCACTATCCCCTTCAGTGTGTGTGTGTGTGTGTGGTGCGCGCGCGCGCACACATGCATGCGTGAGTATGTGTGCGCTTCTCTGTGTATGTGTGTGTGTTAGTGTTCATGTGTGCATATGTGTGTGTGTGTGTGTGTGTGTGTGTGTGTGTGTGTGTGTGTGTGTGTGTGTGTGTGTGTGTGTGTGCGTGTGTGAGACAGACAGACAGATACAGATACAGCCAGCCAGACAAAGGCAAAGGCAGAAAAAAGTAAAAAATACAGACATAAATATTATTGTTCGAGCACATCTAATTGATATGTATCACGTGACGTTCACTTGAGAGCATGTTCGTTAAGATATCTGACACCGCTAGACGAGACAAAGGGAAGCTTTTTTAAACGATGACTTTTTTTTCCACTCGAAAGATGACACGAGAGAGATGTTTGTAGCAAACAGAGCTTCGCACCACACGCATACGAGATTGTTTTCAAAACTTTCAACTTTTTATCGCATTTCAAGATTTGAACAACTCTTTCTGATTGTTACTTTTCTCTTATATTATTTTTATTCTTTGTGAATTGTTTTTAAAACTTTCAACTTCTTATCGCATTTCAAGATTTGAACAACTCTTTTGATTGTTACTTTTCTCTTATATTATTTTTTTTCTTTGTGAATTCCTTTTTTTTTTCTACTGAAAACTGTAATGTAAAATTTGACAAGTTTCACTGTGAAGTGCGTTTGCAGATTGGTGAATATTGCGTTAAACATACACAAAATGGCTTACATTTCTCTGTCATGTTCTGTGTAGTTAAAGTATTATTCATCACACAATACATTAGTATGTTCTGGCATGGGCTAATTGAGGGGTATGTGGTATGTGTCTTTGGATTCTGTTTTTCATACAGTGTTTGTAAAGGGAATTGTTGTTCAGAAAAAACGGAACCTTTAATTCAAAACAAAGGGAAGAGGATTGCATGGTCCGAAACACACACACACGCACGCACGCACGCACGCATGCACGCATACACACAAACTTTTTTCACCTCAGTGATAAAAACAAATTAGCTCAATTTTTAATACTAAGGCCGCATTAATTATGCTCACTTACCTAAATTAGCTATACTCGTTTATGTCGGTCAATTATGGTTCTCAGAATGGTTTGTTCAAGATTGTTTCCATAATCATAGCATAGTTTCATTCACATAAGCATGAATGGCAGGCGGTAGATTTCACATCCGTCCCACAGAAAAACAAACAGATCATATTATTCAGAATTATCCACAAGAAAAAAGTATTAACTCCACTACATAGCTGAATACTGTTCATTAATTCCGGAGACATGTTTCTCGGGTAGACACAATGTAATCACATGAAGAATCACTTGTTTATCTTCAAGTACTCCATAGTCTGAATTAGAGTGCAGAGTATCTGGAGAAAAACCAAAATACAAATACATGTACAAAACAAGGTGCAAAGTACAGACATCTATGTCTTCTTCAAACGTAACAACGTAACAAACGTAGCAAAAACAAGATATGAAAACGCACAAAAGAATACTCTTCAGATACATGAAAATTTTAGATCATTTTCTATTTTTACTTTGAGTTTATTTACTTATGTTGTATTTGTTGACAGACATTTGCAGTGAGCATCGGAATATTTAACGATTGAAGTCATTTAGAAATTCTTTTTCGTAGCAAAGGTTTGTCGAATTGCTCTACTGCCAGATAGACAGACCATTTTAATGAGTGCAGTTGTCAATTAGTATTGATCCTTATCCTGAATACAACTTGAAAAACAGCTTGACGCATTACAAAGCAATATCTTACTGTACAGGATCGAAGACATGCTCTATCAGCCATGTTTTTATTTAGTCGAATGGACCAATCGGTCTTAATCTGACCTACCATTGAAGGAAGCAGTATGGCTGTGAGAGACCAAGGGCATGGTGAACCACGAGGGAAGGAGAGAGAGAGAGAGAAAGGGGGGGGGGGGGTAGGGAAGGGAAGGATTAATCTGAAACAAGAGTGAGATGTTATGTGGGCATATACCGTGATAACATTGTCAGCTATGCGTGTAATATTTATGTATGCGTGAGATATTTATCTCCGGATGTTAAAATAAAAGGGGGCAGAGGAGACAATGATTAATCTGAAACAAGAGTGAGACGGTATGTGGGCATATATCGTGATAACATTGTCAGTTATGTGTGTAACATTCATCTCCGGGTGTTAAAGTAAAGGGGGCAGAGAGAGAGAGAGAGAGGGGGGGGACACAGAGAGAGAGAGAGAGAGAGAGAGAGAGAGAGAGAGAGAGAGAGAGAGAGAGAGAGAGAGAGAGAGAAAGAAGAGAGAGAGAGAGAGGAGAGAGGAGAGAGGAGAGAGAGAGAGAGATGCTAGTCTAGCCCAATCGCAAGCAGTCTTGCCATATCTTGGCTGCGTTTCTGGCAGCGCTCCTTAACACATGCGTTATGCTGCGTACTCGGTCATTAATTGTCATCGTTAGCTCCACCAAAGGCCCTGAACCTTTGGCCATGCTTTGGCGCCACCATTGACGATCCATGAAGATGATGCTATTCTTGTCTCTTCCACCTCCTCAGCTCTCCAACCCTACCTCATTTCTCCATCCCTCTGTTTTGATATCGTTGTTAATGAATCTAGAAGTGTACGCTTTTATTATATGGTTAGAGACACGTTTTCTGGTGGGGTTTCAAGGAAATTTATGGACTGGATTTCTCTTTTGATAACAGCAGCTGTAGAAAGCTTTGATTCCAGGTGTTTGCGATCAAACAGTATACTGTGCGTTTCCCCCCTTCAAAAAATTACATGCGTTTTAATGCCAAATATGATAATGTAATAAGACATTTGAAGAATTTTAACAATTGTATCAACAGGACCTTTTTCCGATTTAAAACTGCATTTCCACAAAGGAAGTGAAAGGTTTAATACGAAAGCTTGGTAATACTTTCGGTTTATGCGCCACTAAACCGTAATTAGTTTTTCGAGAACAGCTAACCGAGGCTATTTCATAATGTAAATCTGCATAAAAACAGATCTGATTCACCAGTAACACTGTTACTAAAATTCTACAATGAGGCTGATGATAACTGCAATAACAACGATGATGATGATTAAACTAATTCATCACTGGTATCGTTATGGACCTCAGTAGTGGACACTTTTTGTAACAAAGGACCACAATCCTAGCTCTGGCTGGCTGCCTGACAAGAAATAATGTTGAGAGCAGCCATGTTTGTAGGCAATACGAACAACCGTCATACCACGACGTGGACAGATCAAAACAGGGGAAACCATGCACATCTCTTGCGCAAGAGTCTGATCTAGGTGACGACGTGACAGAGCCACAAAATGCCGTGTTTCAGAGGAGATGTAAGCCGCGTAATGGAAGTGGGGGTCTTTACAACATAGGGCAAACTGACATAGGAAAGACAGTTCTATTCTTTACCGAAATAGTATTCCAAACAGATTCTTGTTTTTTTTTCTGTTTTCTCTCTTTTTTTTTAGCAATTCATTAACGAGCCGTTCTTTGTCATACAAAGACCGTGCCGGATATTGGATGGACGTTATTGTCAATCCATGATCTGTAGCAGAAGGGACGCAGACGCCAGAGATGGTATTAACAAGATGCTGAAGCCCACCGGCCCTGTCTTATTTCTCCTTCCCTTCTGTATTGATATTGATGGTAATGAAGTTGGAGGTATGTGTATTTTATAATGCGTTTGGAGACAAAATTTTCCATTGGGTTTTTCTGGAAAATCTGTAGATTAAATTCATCTTTTGATAAACAATAAAAGTCCACAGTTTTTGCTCCAGGCGTCAGTGGTCAAACGTCGTAATTTTTAACCATTTCAAAACTGTTCAACCATTTTAATGCCAGATATGATTATTTATTCAAAGAATATAAACACCAGGAGCATTTCCTCCATCAAAATCTGTATTATCGCAGATGAAACGAAGCGAAAGCATATAAGTATCACTTTTGTTTTATGCATAATTAAGCCATTACAATTTTTTTCAGAGCGGTTCACTGAGGCTGTTTCGTAATGTAAATACGCACAAGAGATCTGAACCGCCAGCTCATTGTCACCAAAAAACCTCCATATTATGATAATCACGATAATGATTATGGTGATGCTGAAGCTGATCCATCGTCATTGTCACTGTCGACCTCAGAAGCGGACACTCCAGTAAGGCGGGACAGGAGCCCAAGTTCTGACGGCCTGTGCGACAAGAAATCAATGTTGATAGCAGCCATGTTTGTAAGCAGCACGAACAACCGTCACGGCTCGACGAGGACAGATCGAAATAGAGAAAAACCAGGCGTTCTAGTTATTCAGCGTGCGTATCTCTTGCGCAATAGTCTGATCTAGGCGGGGACGTAACAGAGCCACCAAACGCCGTGTTTCAGAGGAGACGTGAGCCATGTAAAGGAAGCAGGGGTCTACGACGTAGGGCAAACCGACCCGGGAAACCAAATTCAATTCCTTACCGAAAGAGCATTCCAAACAGAACTTTTTGCAATAATTCATTAACGAGCCGTCCTTTGCCATTCAAAAGGCCATTCCGAGTATTGAATGGGCATGAATGTCAACGCACGATCTGTAGTAAAATGGGTTCAGTTGCAAGAGATGGTTTTGACAGGATGCCGAGGATGGATGAGACGTAATTGAATATAACGAAGAAGGTTGAAATAAATTGCTGAGGGCGGGACACGGAAAGAGATACTGGACACAGGTTTGGGAAGAGATGAGTGTGCAGAAAGCTTCTCAAGGGGATGAGAGAGAGAGAGAGAGAGAGAGAGAGAGAGAGAGAGAGAGAGAGAGAGAGAGAGAGAGAGGAGAGAGAGAGAGAGAGGAGAGAGAGAGCTACGAGGGTTTGTTTTTCATAGATACTGAGGGTAACTGTGGAATCACACATGCGGAGGTTTACGCCGAAAAAATGCTTTTAAGCGCACATTTGTGTTTGTGTGTATATGATAAAATGGCTAGGATGTCGTGAGCTCGATTCCCATCAGAGTCATGTGGGATTTTTCTGCCCTGACCGGCTCATACCCAGAGTTGAGTTTGCTACGGGCTCAGTTTGGGAAGACTGGGACCACACAGTCGAGTTTCATCCTCTTAATGGATGTGTTTCTGAGAGTGTTGCTCAAATTTCCTGACCAACACTGCAGGTGTCTGTATCACTCAGGCCTGGTTGATGCCGGGATATTTAATAAAAGTAAGCATAGAGTACAGCCCTGTTATGCAGTCTCAGACCGGAATGGAAATCCGTAGCATCACTTCATTATCCTCATTCTCATCGATCAGCGTAAAAAAAGAAGTCTGAAATTCTGTGGCCATTCATGCCCTGCTGTCATGGTGACCTCAGTTTTTATCCCCTCTCCACGTCTGTGGCTTTGGTTTGATTCCGTCGGGGTCACCGGTACTGGCGAGTCCATGGGGGCTGTCGTTGCACAGACGTGGTGGCGCCCTCTGGAGGAAGAGCTAACTCACGCCGGCCTCCGCGACTAAGCAATTATTGTCGTCAGTAGGGGGCTTAATAGATGTGTCCTGCGTTGGATCAGAACAGGCGCCACTGAACACCACCGAAGTGACTCGGCAGCAGTGCAGTGTCTCCTCCGGTGGGTTGCCTCTTGATGACTTGACATTGTCTGCTCCATGTAGATTGTCGGGTCCAAGGCTCCGGCGAGCTGGCCCGTGCTGTGGCTGTAATCGGGTCAGAGTGTCGGAATGAGCGACGGGGTGCAGTGTCACTGAGGTGGCACAGAAGATGGGACATAAAAAAAAGTGTGTGTGTTTGTGACAGAGAGAGAGAGAGAGAGAGAGAGAGAAGAGAGAGAGAGAGAGGAGAGAGGAGAAAGAGAGTGCGTGTGTGTGTGTGTGTGTGTGTGTGTGTGTGTGTGTGTGTGTGTGTGTGTGTGCGCGTGCGTGTGTGCGTGCGTGCGTGTGTGTGTGTGTGTGTGTGTGTGTGTGTGTGTGTGTGTGTGTGTGTGTGTGTGTGTGTGTGTGTGTGTGAGAGAGAGAGAGAGAGAGAGAGAGAGAGAGAGAGTGGGCGAGAGACAGACAGACAGACAGACAGAGACTGAAAAAGAAGCAAAAGACACAGACATTAATGACATTGTTCCAGTACATCTGATTGAAAGGTGTCACGTGCGTCTGCTTGAGTGTGTGCGTGCAGGGATATTTGACTCAGAAAAACAAGACAAACGAAAGTGTTTTTGTTTGTTTTTTTATTTTAAAGTGGAGGTTCCTTCAACCCCAAAACGACAAACAACAGACGTTTGTAGCAGTTTGCAACACACGCATACGTGACTGTTTTCTATACTATGAACTCCTTATCACATTCTTACGTCTCTGTCATTTTTACCTAACTCTTTTTATGTCTGTACTCTTTTCCTTTGTGCTATGAAAGAATCGTAATGTAAAAATTTGACAACTTTGACTGTGAAATGCATTTGCAAATTGGTAAATATTGTTCTAGAAAAGCGACATATTTCAGTGCTGTGTAAAATGTACTTACAGTTTTACTCATCACACAGTATATAGTTTATTCTTGACTTGTGGTAAAATGAGGGGGTATGTACTATGTGAAGTTGGATTTTGTTACTCATATCGTGTTGTAAATGTAAATATTGTTCAGGAAAAAGTGGACCTTTTGTGGAAGGGTGAGGGGGGGGGGGGGGGGGAGAATATAAAACACAAAAGCTTTTTATACTTGTGTACTACTAACACATTTTCAAGGGTTTTAATACTGAGGGCCCGTTAATCATGCTCACATATGCCGAATTAGCTACACTCAAATATGTTATTCAATATGGTTCTCAGAATGATAGTTCAGTGTCGTTTCAAGAACTGTAAGATAGTTTCATTTACAGATCCATAAATGACAGGCTGCAGAGTTTACGCATCCCGTTCCACGGAGGAACGAAAAGATTATGTTGTCCAGAATAATGCAGAGGGAGAGTGCATAAACTCCGCAACGTAGGTGAATATTGTTCATTAATTCCACAGACGTATTCCCTGAGTACAGGTAGATATAATGTGATTACATTTGTTTTAGCTTCAAGTGCTCCAGAGTCTGAATCAGACTGCAGATTATCTGGAAACAGGTCAACAAACAAATATATACAAAACAAGGTGCAAAGTAACTCTTACTTAATGCACAAAACTAAATAGGCAAATGCATTGTCAACAATATGCCCTTTTGAAACGTCACAAAAGCTGACACATTATACTGTACAAAACAATACACTCCAGATGCGTGGTTTCCTATATATTTCTTCTTTTTTTTTTAACATCAACTGTATTTGTTTATGTTTCATCTGTTGACAGACTTTTGTAGTGAGCATAGGAATATGTAGTGATTGAAATGTTTTTGACATTCTTTTTCATAGCAAAAGTCTGTCGAATTGCTTTAATATCACATAGACTGACCTTTTTATTGAGTGTGGTTGTCAGATAGTATCGATCTGTTCTTTGACAGACCTTGAAAAACAGATTAATGCAACACAAAGTGATATCATTTTGTACGTTTTAAGTCGAGTGGATCCGTGTGACCTTAATCTAGGCTACTATGGAAGGAAGGAGTATGATTGTCAGAGGCCAAGGGCAGGGTGAACCATAAGAAGAAAGGGGAGGAGGGGGTAGGACTGATCTGAAACAGAGGAGGTAGAAGGTACATTTGTGGACTTTTACCATGAGAACACTGTTGGCCGTGTACGTAATATTTATTTCCGGGTGTTAAAATTCACGGGGAAAGAGAGAGAGAGAGAGAGGGGGGGGGGGGAAGGGGGGGACAGAAAGAAAGAAAGAAAGACAGACAGACAGAGAGAAGAATGAACAGGTACCAGGGCGATGTAATTCTAGCCCAGTTGCAAGCAGTGTTGTCATCTCCTGGCTGCGTTTCTGGCAGAGCTCCTTAACACATGCGTTACGCTGCGTAGTCGGTCATTAATTGTCATCGTTAGCTCCCCAGAAGGCCCTGAACCTTCGGCCATGCTTTGGTGCCATTGTTAACCGTCTTTGTGGATAATGCGATTCCTTTCTCAACCCCCTTCCTCAGACCTCCAGCCCTGTCTCCTTTCTCCATCCCCTCTGTTTAGATATTGTTGTTACTGATAGTAGGAGTGTTTTCTTTACTATGCATTTAGACACAAAGTTTTCTAGGAAATCCGTTGTGGACAACAGCTTCCGTAAGTTTTTATTCCGGGTGTCAGTGATCAAACATTGTAATGCCATGTTTAACCATTTAAAAGATGTTAAAACGTTTGAATGCCAGATGCAGTCACTGCCACCAGGACCTTTTTCCCATTAAAAACTGTATTTTCTTCTCACAAAGCAAATGAAATGTTCAAGCCTAAAACACAGCATTACGTTTGGTTTATGCATGCCTGAATCTTTACAACATAAAAAAGACAACTAAGGCTATTTCATAATGTAAATTCGCGTAACATACCTTAAGAAGACACAGGTGAACCATGTCTGTAAAATATGCTTTCTGGAAATT
>CM031610.1:37682142-37684642 GCA_018398815.1 Conus ventricosus | reverse complement strand
TCAGTTCTACGAATTTGACTGTGCGCTTCACACATACGAAAATGGCATACACCCCTGTGTTCTGTGCTACGTAATTAAAGTATGATTTATCACACAGTATTTGGAGTTACTCACTACACAGTACACAGTATGTTCCCGGCATGTGCTAGTTCAGATGGTAGGATTTTGGTACTTATATGTTGTTTGTAAAGTAAATTGTTGTCCAGAAAAAGCGGACCTTTAATTGAGAGAGGTGGAGGAGAGGGCCGGGGCAAATGGGGAGGGGAGCAGAAAAAAACCCCCACTAACAATCTTTTTCTCTTCTGTGCTATTAACAAAACAATTAAATTGTAACTACCAAGAGCTCATTAATTATGCTTCGCTTATATCAAATTAGCTTTTCTTATCCGTGTCAATCAACATGGTTCTCAGAATGATAGTTCAACATCGTTTGCAGAACTGTAATACAGTTTCATTTATAGAATCATGAATGACAAGCGCCAGATTTTACACAACCGTTCCACAGAGGAACGTATAGATCATAATGCATAGAATTATGCATAGGCCTAGGGAAAATGCACCAACGCCACAACAGCGATGAAGACTATTTATTGATTCGACAGACTTGGACAAGTAGATGTAATATGATTACATGACGAACAAAATTTTTTTAGCGTCAAGTGCTACAGAGTCCGAATTAGTCTGCAGTGATTCTGACAACAAGAAAAATATAAGTAGCTACACAAAACGAGATAGGAAGTAACGCTTATTTGATACACAATTCGAAACATACAAATGAATTTTTCAGCAAATATGTCTTCTTCAAACGTCAGAAAATACATAAAAATGCACAACCTTAGATGAGTGACGTTTTCTACACATTGTGTGCTTTTTACAAAGGTTTAGATCTTTACTTTTTCTTTGGCTTTTAGTGGTCTTTTTGTTGTTGTTGTTGTTTTAAATCTTTCCTAAAATCGTTGTTAAGAATACATTCTATAAGAATTTTCCATTCAGGTAAACACGTGACTATGCATTTACTTATCCAGAACGGATGATAAAGCGGACATCGAATCATTTCTGGTACACCGATAAAGTATGAAGCAAAGCTAAGCAAACTACTTTAACTTGTATGTGTGTGTAGGCCAGAGAGAGAGAGAGAGAGGAGAGAGAGAGAGAGAGAGAGACAGACAGACAGACAGACAGAGCGACAGAGACAGAATACGTACTCTGATTATTTCCCCCCCCCCCCCCCCCCATCATTTCATTTTTTACATAGGATAAAGTTACGTGTGAGGTTTCTGGTATCCTTGCCGTTGTTTTGAATTTTTCTTTTCATTACTTTTTTTTTTCGTCTTGAATGTCCAAATTTCATTTAAGGATGGCATTGTATGTATATTTTGTTTTTGTTGTGTTTCTTTCTTTGTTTAATGTTTGTTTTGTTTGTTTGTTTCTGTAGTTTTGTTTGTTTGTTTTGAATAGGAATTGGGTGTGCATGATACCACATAAACATGGACTCATGTTTTGATGCGTGATTTTAACGTCAAATGCTAATATAGTTGAACAGTATCAGCAAGAACGAAAGTTCTCTACTTTAAGCCAGTATTTTCACATTTGTGAAAACAAAGTGTCGTTGCCATTGCCATTCCTTCCCCCCCCCCCCACCCTCCCTCCCCCAGTCCCTCTCCCCCCCCCCCCCCCCCCCCTCTCTCTCTCTCTCTCTCTCTCTCTCTCTGCAAAATGACCGTGAATTCTCCGCAATCTCTTAACGATTTACTGCATGCCTGTTGCGTCAAACGTTCGCTATATAGCCAATCGCCTGAACACAAATCGCCGTTTCCCGATGAAGTTGACCCCCTATTGCCGTCTCTTACCAGGCCACTGGTTACCCCATGCCTCGTTGCTGCAAAAGACCACACAGTAAGTGCAGAAACCCAGGTAAGTACGGGCGCAGTTTTTAACAGATCATTCAGCGTGCATGTATACAAATAGTCACAGATTTTCTTAGTCAGTCATTTTTCAGGCAGTCTCGGGCTGCTGCTACCGCTCTTCCCGTTTTGGTGATGAGCGGCGAAATGCACCAGAAAATAAGGCTATTTGACGCGGTTCGCGTTTTCAAGAAACCACGGCAAGACCCATACTGCGATTTAGGATATGATGAATAGGTCCATGTAGTAAATCGTTAATCAAGAGTTGTGCTGGATAACTCGGCTTAGTGAAATCATCTCTCTTTGAACAAGAAGGGAGCCCAGTTTTCTGTAAACTTGCATTTCAAATATGTCGTCGAGAAACGACGATGAGCTCTTGCATTCTTTGCTATTACAGTAATATTGAGGATACTCGATCACATGGGCTGCCTCCAGAAGATGCTTCTATTAGATGTCTACTCAATGACCACGTGGACCTCTGGACAAGGAACATCCGTCCTGCGTTAAGGCTAAAGAGGGTACAACGTTTAGGTTTTTTTTCGATGGGCATGTCTTTCAGGATTTGTCTATGGTCACAGAGAATTCATCTCAGACGA
>CM031610.1:37659642-37669642 GCA_018398815.1 Conus ventricosus | reverse complement strand
TGCTCCTTTTCCTCCTTCTCCGGTTGTTTCCTCTCATTATCATTATTGTTATTGCTGTTGTCATTATTACCACAATCGTCATAATTAATATATCCGTTATGTTTGTTGTTGCAATTGTTTTTATTCAATATTGGTTCTCTGTGTGTTCCGAGTCGGTCTTCAGAAGATTTCTGTCTTATTTACTGAAGAATATACCTTCCAGTGCTTTGTTTTATTTTAATGTACATAACTGATTGTACAGAGATCTTTGTCAGGTTTTAGTTACTGGACTGCTCACTGAGTATAGTCTGTTGTGTCTAAAGTAATCAAAAAAGAAAATAATAAAGTAGATATTGGGCGCTTATTATGTTAATCGTTTGTTTAGGATTCAACGGTACGCCACATGGTTCAATTTCAGTACCTCGAAAATCACACTTTAACATAATTTAAGCTTACCAGCATTTAAACAAATCTAGGAGGAGAGGAAAAAAGTTCGAATACTAACGAATGAAACTATGGCAATACAGCAGCGGCGCGCTTCATGTGTGGTTTTGTTCCCGCGGACTTACGAATACAAAGAAAAAGGCAAAAAATTCACCTTTTTTTTGTTTTAGGGAAAAGGTCTTGCCTTTCTATTCTTTGGAAAGTGATCGTTATTGTTTTGATCTTATGTGTGTGCAGATTCATGATGGTCTGGTTTGCCTCATCTTCAGTGTGTTATCTACCATCGAACAGTACTCCGACTTTGCACTGGAGACGCTCTTTTATATGGTAAGTTCAACGTCTTCCTTACGACACAGTTTTCATTTGTGTCTTGCGTGCGTTTTTGTGACCTCCGTCACGAAGATAATGGTTTCATCCGCGTCTGTTGGTTTTGTTGTTTGTCTGTCTGTGAACAATTGACGCAAACACTTATGACCTGATCTGACATTTAAAAAAAAAACTGCGTGGAAAGATGGAATTTTGCCCAAGGGCGAACTTGTTAAATTTCCTCTGGGTGCGGATCTGGATCAAAGGACCGATCCAGGATCCGTTTTGTCTCCTCGGAGGTCTGCGCTCTCCCAATTGATCACGTTTCATCACGCTGTGCGCGCGCGCGCGCGCGCGTATGTGTGTGTGTGTGTGTGTGTGTGTGTGTGTGTGTGTGTGTGTGTGTGTGTGTGTACGTGCGTGCGACTATGTGTGTGTATGCGTGCGACTATGTTTTTGTATGTGTGTTTGTATGTGCTTGTGTGTGTGTGTGTATGTGTGTGTGTGTGTGTGTGTGTGTGTGTGTGTGTGTTGTGTGTGTGTGTGTGTGTGCGTGCGTGCGACTATGTTTTTGTATGTATGTGTGTGTGTGTGTGTGTGTGTGTGTGTGTGTGTGTGTGTGTGTGTGTTCTATTCTTTCGTTGATTTTTATTTTTTTGCTACGGTTTCTTCTTTCCCGTTACTTCTTTTCCCCAAGTCATTTGTTTGGTTTCTTTCTGTTACCTCGTTTTTGTGTTCTTTTGTTTCTGTCTGTCTTTGTTTTTAAGGATTTATATTTCTTGTTTTTCTTTATTTCTCTCTGTCTTTTGCTTCTGTCTTTCTTTTTTTGCAGTAGTTTTTCTTGCTTTTCTTTTTTTCCCTTCCTGCCTGGCTTTCTTTCGGTGTGTGTGTGTGTGTGTGTGTGTGGTGTGTGTGTGTGTTGTGTGTGTGTGTGTGTGACTGTGTGACTGTGTGTGTGTACGTGTGCATGCGTGCGTGCGTGCGCGCGCGCTCTGTGTGTGTGTTTGTGTTCTTTTTTCTGTCGCATTTCGTGTGTCTTCCTGTTTAGATTTGGCTTTTTTCCCCTTTGTTTCTTGTACTCAACTGATTTTTCCTTTCTCCCCTCTCTCTTCTTTTTCTTCTTCTTCTTCTTCTTCTTCTTCTTCTTCTTTTCTTCTAAACCGATTTTTGCAGTGATGCTTTACCCGTCCACCGTTGAATCGCAAGTGCACATATTGAATTCTCACTACATCAAATGGTAATTAATTTGTTTTGTTTCCCAACCATGGGTGTTGTCACAATGCTAACAAAAAAATTCTTTGAACGCTGACTGATTTTCAACCTTTGTCATTTCTTCTAAAGTAGTATATGCAACCTGCCTCCCGCTCGCACTCATGTACATCTTCTCTCTCTCTCTCTCTCTCCTCTCTTCTCTCTCTCTCTCTCTCTCTCTCTCTCTCTCTGTCACACACACACACACACACACACACACACACACACACACAGAGAGAGAGAGAGAGAGAGAGAGAGAGAGAGTATTTCGCTGCACAAATTGTACTGAAGATAACTCAGAACAGTTTTTGTTTGATTTGTTTGCTTGGTGAACTAATGTGGTCAATGTCACCATCCTTCCTGTACAGATTATGAGATAGATAGAGACATCATCAGAATCTTAGCCAAAAGAGATCACTGGCTTCAACTGTAAGAAAAGAAAGAATTAGCTTTTTTTGGTCGTCAGACGCTGCCAAACTGTTTGAAGGCGGGGAGAAACAGAGTACGCTTTGATTTTAGCTGACGAAGAAGTGGCAGATGGCTGGACTCCTTCACCGGTTAACCCTGATCGGAGAAAAGCCTCGAGGCGCATTCTATCGCGCTGGACGAGTGGTCTGAGGAGCACACTGACGCGTGAATATGATGTCACCTAAATCGCAGTGACAGCGGCATGAAGGTCTGTGCACATGTGTCGGCAGAAATGTCACAGTGGCTAGGATTGACTGTAAATTTTGGACTCGGCGACAACGACCCATTTCCCCCCAAACAAACAGATCGACAGACAAACAAACAAAAACTCTACAGGTATTATCTGCAGCTGTGTGAACTGTTCGAGTCTCGTTTGTCTAGATTGTGAAAGACTTTAAGAGTCAAAACGCGTTGATTTCGTCATGGCATGTGTTTGTTCCATTCCTTTGAGAGTGCGGGTGAAGTATTTCTTCTCTAGCTTTACGCTTTATTTATCACACAAAAGCAAGTCATTTTCAACATTATCACCATACAGCTCTCTCTCTCTCTCTCTCTCTCTCTCTCTTCTCTCTCTCTCTCTCTCTCTCTCTCTCTGTGTGTGTGTGTGTGTGTGTGTACGTGTGTGTGTGTGTGTGTGTGTGTGTGTGTGTGTGTGTGTGTGTGTGTGTGTGGCGTGCGTGCACGTTACCCTTCTTTCAACCAGCTCTTTATTTTTTCATCAAGTTATGAGTTCTTCACGCTTCGAATAGAGGACAGACTTTGCTTGATCATAGTAGCTGTGCAGGTAATCCCCCACAGGCAATTGACTTGACATGGATGGCTGTCTCACCGGCGATCTTCCACAGAACTCTGATGGCCACTAGAGGCAACCATTAAGCTGCATATGACTGAGGCCTCCTGTGGTAAGAACTGTCTGGACTACGTTCTCTGGTACAGACAGAACAAGCTGAAGCTTGAATTTGTGTCTCGGGAAAATGGATGATGAGATTAACCCTTTCAACGTCAACGTAGCAAAAAAAAACACCTCGGTCAGGCTCAGCTTCGGTGGTCGTTTTCTACATTAATTGAAACCATGCTGCTGTAAAACTGAAAGAATTTGGAAGATACTATAAAAAAAGAAAGGCTAATACTGGTTAAACTATAACTTTTTTGTTGTTGTTACATTAAGCAAGGGTTCAATAGGGATGAAATTAACCGTGTGTCTTTTAAGAGTGTGTCTATAAAAAAAAAAAACCAGTCGACGCTAGAAAATACTGCATCTACATTACCATTTGCAGGAGGGGTTAAATTGCCAGGTGATCTAGTTGATACTGCACTCGCACAGGAAGCGAGAGTGTCTAATCCATGCCCCCAATTCAGTTACAGAATAGGGTTTTTAGCAACGTCCAAGTTTAAAGACTATTGACTCGCATTTATACAAAGGGCAGCCATTCAACACGTGAGAACCTCAGTTAGTGATGTCGACACAAAAAGGGGGAGGGGGTTAGACTAAGGCTTTGTCGAATCCTCCCCTTTTCTATCAAGGCTTCACGTGATGGTCTGAGTGCTGATCTTTCGGAAGAGGCAATCAACTAGGGTAACGTTTTCAGTATGCGATTCGCGCTGGTCAAAGAGCCTAGAGTAGCAAAGCTCTCCGTGCAAAATGTCTATGTAAGTTCCATTTGATGCATAAACAAGCAAACAAAAAAGATGAGTGGTGTCAGACTATTATGACGCGCTCTCCTGGGGGAGAACATCCTAAATTTCATGTACAGGTGTACAGGTGTAGTACAATGTAATTTAACACAATACAATATGGTAGAGTACAGTTCAGTACATTACAAGGCAACGCAGCACAGTATAAGATACCGTACCATAAAAAAAACAATATTATGCTCTCTCTTAAGGACAGTTTGATGACACACCATTTCTGCAGAGATGCAAAGGTCTGTTTATGATTGTAGCCACTCCGGAAAGAGTCTGTTTTGATGTAGCCACTTTGAAGAAAGTGGAGTGTTTGTTTTCATCGTAGCCATTTGGAGGGGGAGAGTGTGTCTTTTTATATTGTAGTCGTTATCAGAAGCGTGGAGTGTCTGTTTCTTCTTCTTTTTTTGTGTGTGTAGCCATCGGTAGGTAGAGTGAGGGCTTTGTGTAGCCATTTGCGAAGGGGTGTGTTGGGTTTTATTGTAGCCACTTTGAGGAAAGTAAAGTTTCAGTTTCTATTGCAGTCACTTTGAGTAGAGGGGAGTGCCTATTTTCACTGTAGCCACTTTGGGAAGGTAGAGAATCAGTTTTTTTATGGTAGCCACTTTCGGGAAGGTGTGGTGTCTGTTTTCATTACAGCCACTTCGGGAAAGGGAATGCTTAGCTTTCATTTAGCCATCTGTTGGGAAAGCGGAGAGTCTGTGTTTATTGTAGTGATTTGGGGAAGAGCGGCGTGTCTGTTTTGATTGCAGTCACTTTGAAGAGAGTGGAAGGTGTGATTTTACTGTAGCAACTTCGGGGAGAGTAGAGTGTCTGTTCTTACTGTAGCCACTTTTGTTAGGGTGGTGTGTCTGCTTTTGTAAAAGCCACCTTGGGGAGAGTGAAATGTCTGTTTTTATTGTATGTGATTGTACGAAATGGGCTGTCTGGTTTTTTATTTTAGTTGTTGTTTTGTTTTGTTTTACTGTAGTCTCTTTGTAAAGAGTGAAGCAGCTGGTTTTACTGAAGCCACTTTTGGGAGAGCGGAATATCTCTTTGACTGTAACCATCTTTAGGGAGAATGGAGTTTCTCTCTTTATAAGCATCGTCTTTTAGGAGAGTGGAGTGTTTGTCGTCAATGTTGCCATCTTTGCGGATAGTGGATTGTCTATCTTTATTGCAACCATCTTTGTGGGTAGTGGATTGTCTGTCTTTACGGCAACCGTCTTTGGGTATAGTGGATTATCTGTCTTTATGGTAACCATATTTGAGTATAGTGGATTGTCTGTCTTAATGGTAACCATATTTGAGTATAGTGGATTGTCTGTCTTGGTAACCATATTTGGCGAGAGTGGAGTGTCTGTCTCTTGGGTAGCCTGATTTGGCGAGAGCGGAGTGTTTGCTTCTATAATAACCTTATGTGGGGGACAGTTGAGTGTTTCTTTTATACTTAGCGATAGTCTGTTTTCACTGCAGGTATCTTATGGGAGAGCAGTATTTCCCTGTCTATTTTGTAACTTTCTTTGGAGCAAGTTGATTTTTTGTGACCTTTATTTGGGGGAGGGGGAGTGGAGTATCTGTTTTTTATTGCAACTCTTTCTGGAGAGAGGTTAGTGTTTTGTTTTAATTGAACCCGTTGATGTGTATCTTTTACTGTAACCAACGTTTGGGAGGGTGGAGTACATTTTTGTGACAGCCATTTTGGGGGCTATTGGGGTTGTCTCTTTTTTATTATAAAATCCTTCAGGAAAAACAAGTGTCTACTGTCGTTTTAACTATCGTTGGGGAGATTGATGTGTCTGTAGTCAATGTTATCATGATTGGACAGAACTAAGCGTGTCTTTCTGTTGTGTCCGTCTTTTGGAGAGTGAAATGTATATCTTTAACTAAACGTCTTTAAAGAGAGCTAGAGTGGAAGGTCTCTCTTTATTGCGACCATACCATCTTAAGGGGAGAGGTGAAGGGCTCTTTCTATTGTAACCATTTTATGGGTAAAAGTAAATATCTTGTTATTGTAACCATCCTTTTAGAGAGATGAACGTCTCTTTTTGTTGTAGCCGTCATTGGGGAGAGGTGAGTGTCTCTTTATAGTCTATCCATTTTTAGGAGGAGTGGGTGTCTCCTTTTAGTGCAACAATCCTGGGGGGGGGGGGGGGGGGGGGGGAGCAAGTGACTTCTTTTATTTGAACTATGTTTGGGTAGAGTGGAAGGTCGTCTCTTTTGATATAAACATCTTTGGGGAGAATCGAGTGCCTCTTTCTATTGTATCTTTCTATCGTGAGAAATGGAAAGAATGAAGGAAGTAAGGAAAATGAGTGATCGATATTGAACGATACTGACTGGATGACACGGGAAACGACTGAATGAAGCGCCAAGTGGCAGCTCTTCAGTCGGCACTACCCAGGTAGGCAGCCCGTTGTGTAAACGAGTGTTGATTGTAAAGCGCTTAGAGCTTGGCCTCTGGCCGAGAATAGGCGCTATATAAGTATTCATTATTATTATTATTATTATCCAAATTTTAGGAGAGTGAATTGATTCTTTTCATTGTAACCATCTGTGGGGAGAATGTAGCGTCTCTCTTTAATGTGACTGTCTAAAGGGAGAGAAGTGTCTCTTTTTGTTATAATCGTCTTTTGGGAAAAGGTGTCTTTTTGTCCTGTAACCATATTTTCGGAGAGGTGAGTGTCTCTCTTTTTTTTTAAAAAAAATTAAGACAACTTTGGGAAGAGATGAATATTTCTTCTAATTGTAACGATCTTTGGAAGGAGGTGGGTGTCCTCTTTAACGATCTTTGAAAGGAGGTGGGTGTCCTCTTTAACGATCTTTGGAAGGAGGTGGGTGTCCTCTTTAACGATCTTTGGAAGGAGGTGGGCGTCCTCTTTATTGTAACCATCTCTGAGGAGAGGTGAGGGCCATTACAATCATCTTTTGGGAGAGGTCAGTGTCTCTTTTTATTGTAAACGCCTTTGGGGGGGGGAGTATCTGTTCCTGTTGTATCCAGTTTTAGGGTTGGTGAAATGTCTTTGTTGTAATCATCTCTAGGAGAAAGAAGCGTCTGTCTCTATTGTGAGCGTCTTAAGAGAGAGTTGAGTGTCGCGTTTTCTGGTTATCGTCTTTGGGGAAAGATAAGCGTTTCTTTTATAGTAACTGTCTCTGGGGAGAGGATTGTGGCCATCTGTGGGGAAAGTAAACTGTTTTTGATTGTAACATTTATTGGGTAGAGGCGAGTGTCTTGTTTCAGTGTAACCATGACCAGGGAAAAGTGGATGTCTCGTTCTATTGTAACCATCATAAGGAGCAGGCAGGTGTCTTTTTCAGTATATTTACTATAACTAGTGTCATATTTGGGCTGCAAGCATTGGTACTCTCGGCAAAGAGGGCTTTAGACCGTCGAGAGTGACGACGCAGTCAATTTTCTCCGAGGAAGAGCTCAAAACCAAGTAGATGTCGCTATGTAAGCACACATTTCTCTTTGTGTCCATCTTGTCTGTCTGGGCCGAGCAGTTGGCAGGGGGGAAACTCGAGAGTGGTTCTGGCAGGATTCCTTTTAGAGAGCGTTTTCCCTTGGACGTCCACAGAGCCGGGCAAAGAGAGCGGGTGCTGGGGCAACTATCCTTTTCTGTATGGAGTGTGCTTATGTTGTCATCCATTTGCTGCAAGTGTGTTTCTCTGCCAACGGCACCGTGAATGTAGCTCAGAATGTCGTCATTCGTCAGATACGTTGTAAATCACCTCATCCTGGAGACTTTTTTTCTCCATATTCGTTGACGGTCAGTCGAGTCACAAGGCTTAGATGTTTAAGCTGTCACAAATAGAGTTCCATCCATTCGATTTTCAGTCCTGGAGAACTGAAACCCACTTTACATGCCTTATGCCTTTTAGTAAAACAAGAATCGCTCAACGCTGAAAGCTTTACTATTCACTCAGCTCTCCATTGAGTTTTCTTTTTCGTCAAGTATTAAAGTGAATTTAGCTGGGAAACACCTTTAGTCAGGAAACAACTCTAGATATCAAATAAACACACATGTTGACACACATGTCCGATTGTTTAAACCAACCCGGTCTTTGCATAAAATTTGACAGAAACCAGCTTTCAAAGGGAGTCGTTAAGAGGACTGCTAGTTGAAACCCCATATAGATAACTTCTTTGGCAGTATCCTCAACTCGGCAGAGTTTTGTTTGTAGGACCGGGTTGTGCAGCTGCTCGTTAGAGCTGCTGAGGTAATGATCAGTCTTACAGCACGGCTACATAAGTGCACAGACATCACACACACACACACACACACACACACACACACAACGCACGCACACACGCACGCACACACACACACACACACACACACACACACACACACACACACACACACACACACACAACGCACGCACACACGCACACACGCACGCACACACACACACACACACACACATACACACACACACACACACACACACACACACACACACAACGCACGCACGCACGCACGCACACCACACACACACACACACACACACACACACACACAACGCACGCACGCACGCACGCACACACGCACACACGCACGCACACACACACAACACACACACACACACACACACACACACACACACACACAGGCAGACAGACAGAGGAACGGATAAACAGTACTTCATCAGATCGGAGCGGAGAGGAGAGGAGGGAGTTAGTATACTTTTGTCTGTTTTTTTTTTTTCCTTATGAATACTTGGAGGGGATAATTCATATGCGTATATCCGTTTGTGCATGTGAGTGTCTTTGTCTGTCTGTCTGTGTCAGATCATTCATCAATAACAGTGTGCTGCATACACGTAGCCGACCCATTGGTTTGTCAGCTTGTCGATACACGTAAGAAATCACTGTAGCAGCACTCTCTCTCCCAGCGACGTAGATACGACCGCTGTCGTAATTTGTTTATCCCGTATAACAGATCACATCAGTCCGCCCGTCGTGGATGTCGTCTGTTTGCACTGTCCCCTGTGGTAGGGAATGCTGTACCGGCTCCCTCCGGCAGTTGTGTCCCTTGCCTGAGGCCGGAATTATGATACCAATTTGTTCAACTCATTTAGAGTTTGTGTCTAGAGAGAAAGAGACGGGACACTGTGATATCCGTGAATTGGGAATTGTCTAAGACCGTAGGAACGTTTGCCATGGACCATCTGGAGAGTGGGACAGTAATGTAGTGGATAACGTATTCCTTATCGTACGTTTGGGAAGCGATAGAATCCCAGATCTGGGGTTTGAATCTGTGCAGGAATGGTTGTGTTCACACACACACACACACACACACACACACACACACACACACACACACACACACACACACACACCGCGCGCGCGCGCGCGCGCGCGTGTATGTATATATTTATATATATAATTTTATATATATGTATATATATATATATATATAATATATATATATATATATATATATATATGTATATCCTTCTCTATCGGCATCAAGTGGTGGTCTGTGCAGTTATTGCATGTTAAATAACCTACAGGATCAAGGCAGCTGACCTTGGCAAAGTTGTGCGGATAATTGTCTTCTGATAGATGAAGTGAAACACGGACAAGAGAAAGACAACAAGATATCGGTGGCGGTATGCTACGGCGACACGAGCTCATAGTGAAAAGAGCGGTCCGAATGTGCTGTGTGTGTTTAGCAGCAATGTGTGTTGTGACAACAGAGTTATATAATACAATGAAATATTGACAGTTTTCAGTGGACGTTCCGTAACAATTCGTATACCCAAAACAGAGTATCGCTGTTAATTCTCCTGTCTGAAAAGCAGTAAGATATTTTCTATATAAGCATTGAACTAACGACTGATTGTGTGTTTTTCACAACACACACACTCATACATAAATGCAGAA
>CM031610.1:37647142-37654642 GCA_018398815.1 Conus ventricosus | reverse complement strand
GTGTGTGTGTGTGTGTGTGTGTGTGTGTGTTTGTGCGTGCGTGCGTGTGCGTGTGCTCACACGCGCGCGCGAGCGAGTGCGCTTGTACGTGTCTGTCTGGCTGTCTGCCAGTCTGTCTGTCTGTCTGTCTGTCTCTCTCTCTCTCTCTCTCTCTCTCTCTCTCTCTCTCTCTCTCCTCTCTCTCTCTCTCTGTGTGTCTCTGTCTCTCTATCTCTCTTTTTAACGATCGGTGTATCTATCTCTCTGACTCTCTCATCCCCCCCCCCCTCCTCTCTCTCTCTCTCTCTCTCTCTCTCTCTCTCTCTCTCTCATCATGATGATGATGACGTATGGCATTGGTTAATTTCTGGAAGTAAATTAGTGAGATAGACTGCGTGGTAGGTGTATAAGAAGAGGGGTGAGCGAGGGATCGGTAGAAAGAACAGACAACAATGTCAAGCTTTTCTGCCCCCAAACCAGACACTACATTGACTAACGCTCCATCTGTCCAGTTTTGAATTGGGAACCTTTTCCCGGCACACCCCTTCCTTCTCCCTTGCTTCATTTCCACCCTTACCATCTAGCTCTAGTTTCCTCCTGTACTGATCTCCCCCTTATCCCTTTTTATCACGTCCCATTAACGCGTCACATCATATATATATATATATATATATATATATATATATATCTATATCTATATCTATAATATAATATATATATATAATATATGGAAATCTTTGTTAGCGCACGCCACCTGAACAGACCCCAACAAGAACCACAGTCCACACGTGAAGCGACTCGCACGTGCAGAAATGAAATCAGGTCCCGCACGCTATAAAAGACAGATAGCGTGCCCCAAAAGACTATCCTGAGGAGAGCGAGAGGTTCGAAACAAGCTTGTTGATTTTAATACTTCATTTTTTATAAAATATTCTTAACAGATGTTGCTACCCAAGGGGTTGAGCACCTTCAGATTTTTAAAGAACACTTTTATATTGTTCATAATTATCGCTCCTCACGTTGAGCACTGTGATCTGACAAAATCTAAAATGGAGAAAATCAACTTTAGGCAATCTACTAAAAACATACCATTTTCAAACCCACAAACTTACACTAAAAAACTGATAGAACAAACCGAGAAATTTGTGCGCAATATGAGATGGAAGGCGTTCTTCTTCCTAAACCCAAATGCAAAGAATGAAGACAAAAATACATATGGATTCAAATCATGGCGATCACCTCCGACAATACATGAAATGAAGCCTTTCGAAGACAAAATGAAGGGACTGATAGCCAATATTAAATTCAAAAAATCAAATAACAACTTTCAAACATCACTAGCAAATGATATAAAAACAAATCCAAAATGATAAAAAGATATTCGTAAAGGCTGACAAAACTAGCAATTTTTACAAAATGGAACCAAATGAATACTCTCAACTCTTAAACAAAAACATCCAGAAAAACTACAAGAAAGCTGACAAAACTACACACAGCAACATCCGCAAAAAAGAAAAAGAGCTTGCACACCGCATGGAGTTAAGCGACAGGGTAGAGGCAACAGCAACAAAAGAAGCCTTCATAACACTCAAAGACCACAAGCCTAACTTCCAAAACAACCCAACATGCAGACTAATAAACCCATCTAAATCCGAACTGGGCAAAATAAGCAAGAGAATTTTGGAAAAGGCTATAGAAGATGTAAAATCAAACACCGAATACAACCTTTGGAAAAACAGCTATGAGGTCATACAATGGTTTAAGAAACTCAATAAACAGAGAAATTAATACAATGTTCATTACATTTGACATAGTAGACTTCTATCCATCCATAGATGTAGAACTACTCAATAAAGCTTTGAAATTTGCCAACAAATACACAAATATAACAGAGTCAGAAATGGAGATTATTTTCCACACCAAGAAAACCTTACTCCATAGCAGAAATGAAACTTGGAATAAACAAACGAGTAAAAACTCCACATTTGATGTAACCATGGGATCGTATGATGGTGCCGAAACATGTGAACTAGTCGGACTATTCATGCTATCCAACATCCAAAAACAACTTGGGAAAACAGGTCGGTTTATACAGAGATGACGGCCTCGCTGCATTAAACAATAACCCAAGAACCATTGAAAACAAGAAAAAAGAATTATGTAAAATCTTTAAAAACCACAACTTAAAAATCACAATAGAAGCAAACAAAAAAGTAGTGAATTACCTAGACATAACATTAGACCTCAATGACCACGTGTACAAACCATACAAAAAACTCAATGACATACCAATCTACGTAAATATTAAAAGCAACCACCCACCATCCATACTAAAAACAATACCCAATGGTATAAACAAGAGACTATCCAACCTTTCATGCAATGAAAACGCATTCAATGATGCAGCAACAGAATATCAAGAAGCATTACAAAAAAGTGGTTACAATTACAAACTACAATACAGTCCAGACAATAACACGAACAGAAATAAGAAAAATAGGAAAAGAAAGATCATATGGTACAACCTACCATACGATGGACAAGTGAAAACAAATGTAAGAAAAGAATTCTTTAAAACCTTAACATCTAACAAAATGAAAAGCAACATAAAAGAGAAGGGTGCTGAAAGGACATCTTGCAACTGCACTAAAAAAGAACAGTGCCCCCTAAGCAACAAATGCCTTCACAGCAACATTGTATACCAAGCTACGGTAACTTCAGAAAATGAAAAAGAAACATATATAGGGATCACAGAAAACACTTTCAAAACCAGATACGCAAACCACAAACAGCCATTCAAAAATGAAAAATACAAAAATCAAACAGAGCTGAGTAAATACATTTGGAGACTCAAAGATAAAAAAATAGACAACATATCATGGAAAATCATAAAAAGAGCAACATCATACAACAATATTTCAAAAAGATGCAATCTATGCTCCACAGAAAAATGGTTAATATTATGTAAACCACACCTAGCAACCTTGAATACAAAAGTAGAAATAGTAAACAATTGCAGGCACAAATGGAAATCTTTGTTAGCGCGCGCCACCTGAACAGACCCCAACAAGAACCACAGTCCACACGTGAAGCGACTCGCACGTGCAGAAATGGAATCAGGTCCCGCACGCTATAAAAGACAGATAGCGTGCCCCAAAAGAATATCCTGAGGAGAGCGAGAGGTTCGAAACAAGCTTGTTGATTTTAATACTTCATTTTTTAAAAATATTCTTAACAAATATATATATAATATATATATATATATATATATATATATATTATATATATATATATATATATATTCTGCCACAGACAACATTATCAGAGTAGAGTCATCCAGCCGCAAACAGTCTTCCTGATTCTTAGCACTGTTTGCCACATGATTTTCTCAGCCAGTCCGATTTCTCTTTCTTTTTACAGATGTTTACTGTCTGTGTCGCTCAGAAAACGCTGTTCCTCTAACTGTTTATTGTTTTAACAACTGTTTATTACTGTATGTGCCGTTTTGTAGGCACTATTTTTTTTCTACCTTTTATATTTTGTTTGTTACATGTTTCATTAGCCACCGCTGTCGTCCAAAGTTTTTTTTTATTACTCTTTTACTACATGTGTAATTAACCAAAACAATCATGCAAGGCACCATCGAGGGCGGAAGAAGAAGAAGAAGACAGCGGAAGAACTAGCATGAGAACATCAAGGAATGGACCGGACTCCATACACGTGAGCTGCTGCCGGCGGCTGCTGACAGAGACAGATGGAGAGGGGAGGTTGCGTCTGCGGTCCTCAGGTTTCCCCAACGACTACTTCTGTAGTTATGGGCCTGAGTGAGTGAGTGAGTGAGTGAGTCATTAACCACAACAATTCTTTCCACTTTTCACAGGTCTTCATTGCAAGTGTCATTCAGCAGTTACTCTTTTCCCAACTTCTTTCAATTTCCTACTGCGTGCGTTGTTCAGCCTATGCATTTCCCTTACCACTCTCTCTCTCTCTCTATCCCCTCTCTCTCTCTCTCTCTCTCTCTCTCTCTCTCTCTCTCTCTCCCCATCACACACACTCTCTCTCATATATTAGGAGGTGGGAGAGGGTTGGAGCTGAGCGCGCCATCTACCCATTTACAACTGTGCCGTCTGCATATCTTCTGGTTTGTCAGCTTGTCGATACGTGTACGAAATCCATGAGGTAGAAGTCTCTCCCACGAACGCAAACACCACCACCGTTGTGATTTCCTTCTTCCGTGCGAAATCAAATTACGTCCGTCCATCGTAGATGTCATCCATTTACCCCGAGTCCTCCTGGTGATACAGTTCAGCACGGTCTCCCTCCAGGAAATTGTCGAGTCCCGTGTCTGGAAACTGGAATTGAGAAGCCAGTCTGTTCAAGTCGTTTAGGCTCTGGACCTACAAAAAAAGAGAGACAGTGATAACAAAGTATGCTTGGGACAGAAGTGGAACGAAGAGCGAGGGGCCCGGGAGGAGGGTAAAGGAGGTGTCAAAACTCTGGAGAATTGCACATGGATCTGCTGGAGACTGGGATGGCGACATTGTGGGTAACACACTCACCTGTTATGTACTTGAGAAGCGCATGCGAGCGCGCGCGCGTGTGTGTGTATATGTGTGTGTGTGTGTGTGTGTGTGTGTGTGTGTGTGTGTGTGTGTGTGTGTGTGTGTGTGTGTGTGTGTGTGCATGTGTATGAGAGAGGGCGCGCGTGTGTGTGTGTGCCGAAGAAGTGAATAAATTCATTAAGAGGTGGATTCAGTTTAAGACTTTCAAATGACAACATAAATTATAAACCGGGTTTGCAACTGCAGCAGCATGAATTTATCGCACGTAAAAGAACCCCCAGCATCAAGGGAGTTGAAACTGGCCAAATTCTGTAGAAACATCTTTTCTGGTAGGTGAAGATAAACATACATGGATATGAAAAGAAAAAGAAAACATCTGGATGACGTTGCCATGTCTGTGCTTCACGTTGGAAGAGCAGCCTGAATTGCACACAGCAAAATGAGTTGAGACGATAATACTATACAACTGTTATTTCATTTCATAATGAAAGTTCTTTATCTGTTTTCAGGCCTCAAGCAGAATATTACTATATATAATGGGGGGAAAAAACATAAATCGTGTCACATATATATTGCGGTGCCATTTTTCTGTGCTAAGACTGACTTTCAACAGTAACACACACACACACACACACACACACACACACACACACACGCACGCACGCACGCACGCGCGCACGCACACGCACACACACACACACACACACACACACACACACACACACATACACGCGCGCGCACACACACGCTTACGTGTATCCAGAATGCACACAAGAACACACACATACACACAGATGCATGCATACACGCTTATGTACACCCACATACGCACACCCACAAACACACATACATGTATGACGCACGTGGTGCGCATACACACACACACACACACACACACACACACACACACACACACACACACACACACACACATACACAACACACACACACACAATTTTTTTTAATCCATAATGTGCCATTCAAACGCCAATCTGAACCAGAAACTTTTGACATTTCCTACTCACTTCTTAGCACACACACACCCCTCTCCAATCCAATCACGCACACAGAGATATCCTCCGGTCAAGGTCTCCCCGACCCACACCATCTCCCCCCCCCCCCACCCCCTCCCTCCCTCCCTGTTCGCCTATCTTCTCGCTGTCCATTTCTTCAGAGATTTGTTCAGTCGGGAGGGGCAGAGGGGAGGGGAGAGAGACGGGAGTTGTCATCAATGACTGTATGTCTGGCTGGGAGAGACACTGCGCGACTTCCAGGGCCGAGCATTTCCATGCCCCGAGGGTATTCCCATATGTCCTCTCTCTCTTTGACTGCATGTCTCTCTCGCTCTCTCTTCTCACGACTCGCCTGAGATGGAAAGAGTCTGGCATTTGTCGGGGTCTTCACTTCAGTAAGTCACCCCTCCTCCTTCGTTCAAGTTGTAGCTGCTCCTCTCATGTTTGTTTTCGTCCGTTTCTATATGTTTATGAATATGTAAATGCATGTCTGCGTGTTTGTGCGCAGGTTTAGTGTCTCTGCTGTGTGTGTCTCTGTTTGCATGTACCTCTGTGTGTGTGTGTGTGTGTGTGTGTGTTGTGTGTGTGTGTGTGTGTGTGTGTGTGTGTGTGTTTAACTCGCCTTTCCTTCGCTCCCTCCCTCCCTCCCTCTCTCTCTCTCTCTCTCTCTCTCTCTCTCTCTCTCTCTCTCTCTCTCTCTCATTCTTTCTCTCTCTGTATACCTCCTCTTTCTCTCTTCTGTACCTCTGTCTCTCTTTTTGCACATACCTAATGCCTCATATCTCTCTTTCTCTCTGTCTCTCTCTCTCTCTCTCTCTCTCTCATCTCTCTCCTCTCTTCTCTCTCTCTCTCTCCTCTCTCTCTGCCTGTCTGTCCGTCTGTCTCTCTCTCCCTCTCTATGTCTGTCTGTCTGTCTCTCCCTCTCTCTGTCTGTCTGTCTCTCCCTCTCTCTGTCTGTCTGTCTCTCTCTTCCTCTCACTCTCTTTCCCTTTTTCTCATAGGAAGTATGGTGGAACTTCCTACACAGAGACTGTGATGGGTGGCAGGGAGGGGACTGAGGGAGGGAGCAAAGGAAAGTACGGGGGAATAATTATGTCTGGCGTTCCTGTCCAAGTCCTCACGTTATATTGACAATCGTTCCATTAGCCTGGTTTCAGATTAGATGTGTTCTCACTCACACTCCCTCCCTCCTCACTTCTCTTTCTTAAAATTATAGGATTTGTGCGCGCGCGCACGCGCGCGCACGCGCGGTGTGTGTGTGTGTGTGTGTGTGTGTGTGTGTGTGTGTGTGTGTGTGTGTGTGTGAGAGAGAGAGAGAGAGAGAGAGAGAGAGAGAGAGAGAGAGAGAGAGAGAGAGAGAGAGAGAGATAGTGCACACATGTATGTGTGTGGCTTTATTTGTATTTGAACAACAGAAAGAACTGAGTGGTTCAGCGTTTGTGGTGAGAGAGGAAATATTTTAATGAACTGGCTGAAATAAGTTTGGGGTGGTTTTCTGTTGGCTCAGCGTTTGTGGTGAGAGAGGAAATAATTTAATGAACTGGCTGAAATAAGTTTGGGATGGTTTTCTGTTGGCTCAGCGTTTGTGGTGAGAGAGGAAATAATTTAATGAACTGGCTGAAATAAGTTTGGGATGGTTTTCTGTTGGCTCAGCGTTTGTGGTGAGAGAGGAAATCATTTAATGAACTGGCTGAAATAAGTTTGGGATGGTTTTCTGTTGGCTCAGCGTTTGTGGTGAGAGAGGAAATCATTTAATGAACTGGCTGAAATAAGTTTGGGATGGTTTTCTGTTGGCTCAGCGTTTGTGGTGAGAGAGGAAATAATTTAATGAACTGGCTGAAATAAGTTTGGGATGGTTCTCTGTTGCGGCCTTCTTCAGCTAAATACCCAGCCTGGCTTCAAGGAGAGGGTATGAAAAAAAGATTGGTCGATCTCTCCTAAAACTG
>CM031610.1:37634642-37642142 GCA_018398815.1 Conus ventricosus | reverse complement strand
CTCCAAGAGTATGTTGAAGAACTTAATCTAACAGGCGAATACCAAGCAGGATTTAAAAGAGGATATTCTACAATTGATCATATGTTTACATTATTAGCTATGGTACAGAAACAGTTCTCCTTTAATCGCAAATTATATGTTGCTTTTATTGACTTTGAAAAGGCCTTTGATTCTGTAGATAGAAATATATTGTGGCCTATACTCTTAAAAAATGGAATTAAAGGCAAGCTATTTAGATGTATTCGTAATATGTACACAGATGTTAAAGCTAGAATTCGATGTGGAGCAAAACTAACTGACTATATAAATTGTACTCGGGGGGTAAAACAAGGTGATGTAACTAGTCCTGTGTTATTTTCATTATTCATAAACGAGTTAGCCTCAGAAGTGATCAGAAAAGGGAGACATGGTGCTACGTTTTCCCAAGGTGACTGTCAATTGTTTATCCTATTGCTGGCAGATGATATAGCGTTGATATCGGAAACTGTAATTGGTCTACAGACACAACTTAATAGTTTGTATCAGGCAGCATCAGCACTGCATTTGAATGTAAACATGAATAAAACTAATATAGTTGTATTTAGGAAGGGTGGTTACTTGGCAGCAAGAGAGAGATGGACTTACAATGGGGCTGTGTTAACTGTTGTGAATGCGTATAAGTATTTAGGAATCTGTTTCTCCACAAGACTGAGTTTCTCTGTTGCATGTCAGGATTTGGTGAGCAGAGCTAAAAGTGCTTTGTTGTGCACTCTACAGAAACTGTCTAAGCTGAAATGCAATTCTCTTAGTTTACATTTAAAGTTATTTGACACACAAATTCAACCAATGGTTCAGTATGGGGCTGAGTTATGGGGTTTAGATAATGCTGCTCAACATTCTGAAAAAATACTTCTGTTTGCCCTTAAAAAGCTTTTAGGGTTGAAATGAGAACGCCAAATGATCTAATATATGGGGAAACGAATCGATATCCAATATTTATCAACTCAGTAGTCAACTGTATTCAATTCTGGCTAAAACTAACTCGAATGGATGAGTCAAGACTACCACGTAAAGCCTATAGGATGCTGCTCGATTTAGATGCACGTGATAAAAGAACTTGGGCTACAAATATCCGTTGTAAGTTGTATACGTTTGGATATGGATTTGTTTGGACAAATCAAGGTGTAGAGGAAATAAATGTTTTCTTACTTGATTTCAAGGAAAGATTGATTTTATGTAGGTGGCAGGAATGGGATTTCCATATTAAGAATAGTGATAGATTTAGTATGTACAGAACGTTTTGTACAGTTCCCGAAGTAAAAACTCATCTGTTACTGAATTTAGATAGACATTTGAAAATTATGTTGACAAGATTCAGACTTGGCGTCTCAGAAATCGCTGTGCATTACTACCAATATCGATCTCACAATGACAATGATTTAATTTGCCCACTGTGTAAAAACAGTAAAGAGGATGAGGTCCATTTTGTTTTGTGTTGCCCAGCACTGAGTAGCTTAAGACAGCAATATATTCCTGCAAAATTTCATAAATTTCCAAACCTGTTTCGATTAAGTTTACTTTTGGCATGCAAACATGATAGAACTATCAGAAATCTATCAATTTTCTTGTATAAAGCGTTTCAGCTGCGTCAAGTTGCTATCTCGTGAAACGTTATCTTTAATTAACCTTATCATTTGTATATATAAAAGAAAACATTGTGTGAAATGATTGTTCAATTACTCCCCATCATGAGGGGCAATGGCCTACATATGATTAAAACATCTGAATCTGAATCTCTCGCTCTCTCTCTCACTTTCCCACACACTTCTGCCCTTCTTGTGTCGCTTCTCCCCCAGCAGTGGTAGTGGTATCGACCAACCGAGCACTGCTGAACCAATGACGGAAACAAGCTGTCTCCAGTGCTGTCATCGAGGACGGAAACAAGCTGTCTCCAGTGCTATCATCGAGGACGGAAACAAGCTGTCTCCAGTGCTGTCATCGAGGACGGAAACAAGCTGTCTTCAGTGCTGTCATCGAGGACGGAAACAAGCTGTCTCCAGTGCTATCATCGATGACGGAAACAAGCTGTCTCCAGTGCTGTCATCGATAAAGATCTTTGGCCAGCATTTCTCTGTAGCAGACTGAAACTTGGAGAACAACAAAGTCCAACACTCACAACCTTCAGGCGTTTATCAACAAATGTCTCAGACGTCATCCTCAGCTTCAGATGGCCGGAGGTTGTTGCCAACAAAACCGCTTGGGAAAGAACCAAAACAAAATTCTACGTTACACACCAGCCGCCGTGGCGAAGTGGTTAACGTCGCGGACTCCCGGCTGGGAGGTCGTGGGTTCGAATCCCATCAGAGCCATGTGGGTTTTTCTGCCCCGACCGGCTCCTACCCAGAGTTGAGTTTGCTGCGGACTCAGTTGGGAAGACTGGGACCACACAGTCGAGTTTCATCCACTTAATGGATGCGTTTCTGAGAGTGTTGCTCAAATTTCCTGACCAACACTGCAGGTGCCTGTATCTCTCGGGCCTGGTTGACGCCGGGATATATTATGAAAGGAAGCGTAGAGTACAGCCCTGTCATGCAGTCTCAGACCGAAATGGAAATCCGTAGCATCATCTTAATCATCCTCATTCTCATCAATCAGCATTAAAAAAAAAAGTCTCAAATTCTGTGGCCCTTCATGCCCTGCTCTCATGGTGACCTCAGTTTCGGTGTCCTCTCCACGTCTGTGGCCTTGGTTTGGTTCCGTCGGGGTCACCGGTATCGGCGAGTCCATGGGGGCTGTCGTTGGACGGACGTGGTGGCGCCCTCCGGAGGGAGAGCTCACTCACGCCGGCTCCGCGACTAAGCAATTATTGTCGTCAGTAGGGGGCTTAGTAGGTGGTGTCCTGCGTATGTTAGATCAGAACAGGCGCCACTGAACACCACCGAAGTGACTCGGCAACAGTGCAGTGTCTCCTCCGGTGGGTTGCCTCTTGACGACTTGACATTGACTGCTCCCTGTGGATTGCTGGTGCCGGGGCTGCGGCGGGGCCGGCCGGACTGTGGATGTGGACGGGTGTCGGAATGAGCGGCGTGGGTGCACTGCCTCTGAGGTGGCGCAGAGGTTGGGACAGCAAAAAATAAAAAATAAAAAAAATAAATTCTACGTTACACAGAGATGAAGATAGGGAAATGGTTATTCCCTTCTAAGGAAATGGTGATTCCCTCTTACGGAAATGGTGATTCCTTCCTTGGGAAATAGTGAATTCCTCTTGGGGAAATGGTATTCCCTCCTAGGGAAATGGTGATTCCCTCTTGGGGAAATGGTGATTCCCTCCTAGGGAAATGGTGATTCCCTCCTGGGGAAATGGTGATTCACTCCTGGGGAAATGGTGATTCCCCCCTAGGGAAATGGTGATTCCCTCCTGGGGAAATGGTGATTCCCTCTTGGGGAAATGGTGATTCCCTCCTAGGGAAGTAGTGATTCCCTCTTGGGGAAATGGTGACTCCCTCCTAGGGAAATGGTGATTCCCTCTTGGGGAAATGATGACTCCCTCCTAGGGAAAATGGTGATTCCCTCCTAGGGAAATGGCGATTCCCTCTTGGGGCACATGATGATTCCCTCCTAGGGAAATGGCGATTCCCTCCTAGGAAATGATGATTCCCTTCTAAGGAAATGGTGATTCCCTCCTAGGGAAAATGGTGATTCCCTCCTAGGGAAATGGTGATTCCCTCCTTGGGAAATGGTGATTCCCTCCTAGGGAAACGGTGATTCCCTCCTAGGGAAATGATGATTCCCTCCTAGGGAAATGGTGATTCCCTCCTAGGGAAATGGTGATTCCCTTCTAGGGAAATGGTGATTCCTCCTAGGGAAAATGGTGATTCCCTCCTAGGAAATGGTGATTCCCTCCTAGGGAAATGGTGATTCCCTCTCGGGGAAATGGTGATTCCCGCCTAGGGAAATGGTGATTCCCTCTTGGGGAAATGGTGATTCCGGCCTAGGGAAGTGGTGATTCCCTCCTAGGGAAATGGTGATTCCCTCTTGGGGAAATGGTGATTCCCGCCTATTGAAATGGTGATTCCCGCCTAGGGAAATGGTGATTCCCTCGGGATGGAGGCCACTTACATTGCCTCCGTGACTCGGCATTTAATGTCGTCAGTAGGGGGGTTGAAAGGGAAATGGAGCTGCATAGGTCACACACTACGAGAGCCTCTTACCCACATCACAAAACAAGCACTCGAATAGATCCCACGGGAGTGGGGGGGGGGGGGGGGGGGAGAGAAAGGAGGTGAGATGACCTTAACAGACTTGGCGCCTGTGCATGGAATCCGAAGTGAAGACAACAGGAATGACGTGGGCCCTGCTTTAGAGGTCAGCCCAAAACCAGGTCTGCTGGAGAAATGTTCTCCAGGGAACTCGAAGAATTATACGAAGTCAGCCTCCGTGCCAGACAGTCTTTAGTGCAAGTGCGTGCTCGTATGATGCGCGTGTGTTCGTTGGTGACTGTGCGTATGTTTTCGTGTGCGTGTAGTAGAATTAGTAGAAGCAGAAGGAGTGGTAGTAACATCAACAGCAGCAGCAGGAAGAGCAGTAGTGGTAGCGGTAATAGTAATAGTCGTAGTAGGAGAAACGCTAACGTCATCTTCGGATCCGAAGGACTACCACACAAGTAGGAGTAAAAAGCGGCAGTAGCATCAGAAACAGTCTTTTTTTTTTCACAAATGTATATGCTGTTACACGGTGTGTGTGTGTGTGTGTGTGTGTGTGTGTGTGTGTGTGTGTGTGTGTGTGTGTGTGCGCGCGCGCGCGCGCGCGTGCGTGAGTGCTAGTGTGACCTGTATATATTATATGTGTAAATGTGTGTATATGTGTAAGTACGTTTGCATGCATTTATCTGTGTGTGTGTGTGTGTGTGTGTGTGTGTGTGTGTGTGTGTGTGTGTGTGGTGTATGAATGCATGTATGTATGCTTGCATATATGTGTATTTGGATGGATGGATGGATGGCTCAGTATACATGTGTATAAGCGTGTGTGTGCGAAGACGAATGTACGTGCGTGCGTGTGTGCGCCCGCGGGGGTGCGTGCGTGTGTGTGTGTGTGCGTGTGTGTGCGTGTGTGTGTGTGTGTGTGTGTGTGTGTGTGTGTGTGTGTGTGTGTGTGTGTGTGTGTGTTTATGTGTGTGTGTGTGTGTGTGTGTGTGTGTGTGTCCACGCTCATACACGATGTGTGTACCCGCGCGTGCGTAAATGTGTGTACGTGCGCGTGTGCTTGCGCGCGTGTGTGTGTGCGTGCGCGCGCGCGCGCGCGTGCGTGTGCGCCCGTGCCTACTCCTTTGTATGTTTGTATACTTGTTTGGCAAGCCATTGTCGGAATGAAAGAAAAATGACTCATCTGCATTTCCCCTCCTCTGCCACTTTATTGTTCGATGTGATTACTTGCTCAGTCACAGCCGGAGGGAGTGGCTGGCTACGGGGAAGGAGGTAGTGTCGGGGATGGGGATCAAGGGAGAGGTTGTTGTCGGGTGGGGGGTGTGGGAGGTTGTGGTGGAGATGGGTGAAGTGGATCGGGAGTAAAGGGAGGGGGGAGAGATCTATTCGTATGTCGTTGCGGATCGATGGGACGGTGTTCGATGTAATCTTTTAGTCATTTGACAAAACGCAGGTGATAATACAGTAGGGATGGATCGTGCACTTTTTTTTTTCTCTTTAAAGAATCATGAGGTTTAATCTGCTTTCAGCCCTCTACAGACACATGGTGCATGACCTAGCATGCAAATGACACGTGTGTGTGTGTGTGGTGTGTGTGTGTGTGTGTGTGTGTGTGTGTGTGTGTGTGTGTGTGTGTGAATGAGTGTGTGTGTGTGTGTGTGTGTGTGTGTGTGTGTGTGTGTGTGTGTGTTTGCGCGCGCGCGCGCGCGTGCATGTGTAAGGTATGCATTTGTTCATAAGGTCTCTGCTTAAAAAATTCATTCAAAGAATGTAAGGGAATGTAAAATCTGCACGGACGTTGACGCCCCAACAACAGCAACAACAACAACAGAGACCTGTCCAGCTTTTTTTTTTCTCGAGCAGGTATTAAACCCAGGACCCCAGTGTAAAGAAAACGAACAGCTGTTTCCAAGCTCTCCGCAAAAGCCGACCTAAAGATGCGGGATTCCTTAGCTTACAGGGTCTAGCATGTTATACTGATCCCTCATCTCTGTCTTGAATGCTACCGGGAGCCAACGTTGCCTGTCTACATAGTGCTGGAAGACGGAGTGAAGAAACCAGCCCTGCTGACTGTACCGACGGGTTGGAAGCAGACGGGGCGGAAATGACGTGGGTAAAATATGGATGCTAGCCCAGGTCTAGGACAGACCGACCGATCGTTTTTTTTTTGTTGTTTTGTTTTTTTTTCCTTCTAACTCTGTCTTTAAAGTCAAGCTGGGAATCTGGCTGAAAAAGGTTTCACTACACAAAAGTTCCATACATATTTCATCCAGCTCATTAAAATAATTCCCTTCACATCATATATATATACCTGGCCACTCAATTCCTTGCTTTCCTTACCTAGAAATGAGGCCACATTTATGCATGCGAGCGCACGAAGGTACAATAGCATGTACACACACACACACACACACACACACACACACACACACACACACACACACACACACACACAGAAAGAGAGAGAGAGAGAGAGAGAGAGAGAGAGAGAGAGAGAGAGAGAGAGAGAGAGAGCACATGCAGACAAACGTAAACACATAGAGAAACCGAAGACAACAGACGTAAGAAGAGGTACGACATCAACGAAGGAGCAGTGACAGATTGACGTGTAACACCCCAACGACTGCCAGACTCTTTCCGTCTCAGTCAAGCCATGAGGAGAGAGAGAGAGAGACAGACAGACAGAGACGTGCCAGTCAAAGGAGAAAGATATATGGGAGTACCTCTGGTGTATGCAATGTTCGGCCCTGGAAGTCACGCCGTCTTCTACTAGCAAATCAGAAGTCACTGCTGATAACTTCCCGCAAGCCCATGCTCCGCACCCACCCACCCCACTCGCAACCGCCCACCTCCCACCCCCACCTCCCCTTCTCGACTAAACGGATCTCGGAAAGGGAGGACCAGGCACAAGGTCAGTGAAGGAGGAGGGGCTGGGAGTGGGGGGAACCCAGGCCCGAGGACATCTCACCTCTCGTACCACTTCAGTCCCACGCATACTATGGTGTTCTCGTCCCTTTTTTAACATCTAGGTCCAGGCTCTGAAAGAGTTGAACAAACTGGCTTCTCAGTTTCAACTTCTAGACACAGGACAATTTCTTGGAGGGAGACCGTACGGTACTGCGTCATCAGGATGACTCAGAGTAAATTGACTACATCCACGACGGACGAACGTAATTTGATTTCGCACGGAAGAAGGAAATGGCGACCGTGGTGGTGTCTACCTTGTTGGGAGGGAGTAGAAGCAAATTGATTTCGTTCATGTTTCAACAGGATGACAAATCAGATGGACAGAACGACGCTCTCAACTCCAGTCCCCACC
>CM031610.1:37629642-37632142 GCA_018398815.1 Conus ventricosus | reverse complement strand
AAACGACCAACCAGCTAATTGACAAACAATCGACAGAGAAACCTACCAACCACCAACTAACAAACTGACAAGCCAACCAACCAACTAACCAACCGACAAACCCACCGATCAAGAAACCACCTTACCAAGAAACCAACCAGCTGATCAATCAATTAACCAAGCAATAAACCAGCCAAGCAAGCAAGCAACCAACCAAAAACAAAATTCTACCAAAATTCCAAACAGCCAACCAACCGGCAAAGCAACCCACAAACCAACTGATCGACTAAACAATCGACTAACCAACCGACCAACCAAATACCAACCAACCAAGCAACTAAGTAACCAACCTACCGACAAACCAACAAACCAACCTACCGACAAACCCACAAACCAGCCAACCAACAAACCAACGAACAAGTGAGCGAAGCGTCCAGCCACATAACCAGCTAACTACGTAATCAGCCAGCCGCATAACCAGCCACATAACGACCACCTAACTACATAATCAACCAGCCACATAACCAGCCATATAAGCAACCACATAACGACCACCTAACTACATAATCAACCAGCTACATAACCAGCTAACTAAATAATCAACCAGCCACATAACGACCAGCTAACTACATAATCCATCAGCCACATACCGACCAGTACCTAACATAATCAACCAGCCACATAACCAGCTAACTGCATAATCAACCAGCCATATAACCAGCCACATAACGACCAGCTAACTACGTAATCAACCAGCCGTATAACCTGCCCTATAAGGACCAGCTAACTACGTAATCAACCAGCCGTATAACCAGCCCTATAAGGACCAGCTAACTACGTAATCAACCAGCCGTATAACCAGCCCTATAAGGACCAGCTAACTACGTAATCAACCAGCCGTATAACCAGCCACATAACGACCAGCTAACTACATAATCAACCAGCCGTATAACCAGCCCTATAAGGACCAGCTAACTACGTAATCAACCAGCCGTATAACCAGCCCTATAAGGACCAGCTAACTACGTAATCAACCAGCCGTATAACCAGCCCTATAAGGACCAGCTAACTACGTAATCAACCAGCCGTATAACCAGCCACATAACGACCAGCTAACTACATAATCAACCAGCCGTATAACCAGCCCTATAAGGACCAGCTAACTACGTAATCAACCAGCCGTATAACCAGCCCTATAAGGACCAGCTAACTACGTAATCAACCAGCCGTATAACCAGCCACATAACGACCAGCTAACTACGTAATCAACCAGCCGTATAACCAGCCCTATAAGGACCAGCTAACTACGTAATCAACCAGCCGTATAACCAGCCCTATAAGGACCAGCTAACTACGTAATCAACCAGCCGTATAACCAGCCCTATAAGGACCAGCTAACTACGTAATCAACCAACCATATAACCAGCCACATAACGACCAGCTTACTGCATAATCAACCAGCCATCCAGTTACCCAACCAAAGTAGCTTCAACCGCTTAACCAACCGACCAGTCAACCAATCATCCGATCACCCGGTTACATATCCCGTCAGCTTTACATCCATTCAACTAGCCTCACACACAATCGACCTACCACCAATCCTACCACCCAGTCACATATCCGATCAGCCAATCTGCCAAACAACTAGCTTCACACACAATCGACCTACCACCAATCCTACCACCCAATCACATATCCCATCAGCCAATCAGCCAAGCAACCAGCCTTTCACCCACTCACGCCACAACCAAGCAAGCAAGTAATGATGACATCAGTTGAAATCCCCAGCAGTGATGGTGGTGGTGTGGTTGTTGCAGGAGATATTCCTGGTGTGTTTCTTCGGAGCGGAGTACTCCTTACGTCTGTGGTCTGCCGGATGTCGCAGCAAGTACATCGGCTTCAGGGACGATTCCGCTTCGCCAGAAAGCCCATCTCCATCATTGGTGAGTACAGAGAGAGAGAGAGAGAGAGAGAGAGAGAGAGAGAGAGAGAGAGAGAGAGAGAGAGAGAGAGATTGGAACTCGTCTCCGTGATAGGTCTGTTAGAGAGAAAAAAACAACGAAAAAACCCCTCTGTCTCTGTCTATGATGAATAAAGCCACATCACACTGATCGCTGAGTAGAACATTGCATCTTCTGCGATATGTAATAGCTAGTGAAGTAGAATAGTAATACCGACGCTTCTTCCTACGAATCAGAGGATGTTACTATTTTTGACCTCTGGCCCTCAAAGACAACATTGATTTTATCTTTGTTTGGAAAATGAAGCAGAGTTTGTTTTCTTTAACAGAAAATGCTCATTCACAGAGTACATTGTTTACATGTCATCTTTGCTTTTTGTCTGCATTTCTTCTATTTCGAAATGTTGATTTATATCCAACAGAGTATAAATGATATATATCGATTTCCCTGTGTTCCTCCCTCCCTCCTCCTCTTTTGTTCTTTAAGATATTAGAATGTGTATGGGTGTGCATGCGTGCGTGTAGAGAGGAGTGGCAGACAGAAGGTGAAGATCCGACGAG
>CM031610.1:37622142-37624642 GCA_018398815.1 Conus ventricosus | reverse complement strand
CAAGTGCTCAAAGAGATTGTACAAGTAGTCTGGGCCAGTACCAACACCACAAAAGGGAGAATCAGGACTCCAAAAGCACCCGCAACATTCTTCACGGCAGGAGGCAGCAAATCATGGCCCAAGAACAACAGTGCCACTCGAAACATGCAGGCAGAGTCTGCTGGACGGGGCAGATGACTGGGAGTGCCTGCAGACCTCCCAGAATGGAAGAGTCACCCAGAAATCATCAGCAAGAGTGGCATGAGACCAGACATAGTAGTCCACTCTAAGTCAACCAAGCAGCTGATCATGATCGAGCTCACGGTGCCATATGAAAACAGAATGGAGGCAGCTCAAATCTACAAGACTGAAAAGTATGCTGATCTGGCAAACAGCCTGAGGAGAGAAGGCTATCAGGCCAAAGTCCTACACTGCAGAAATTGGAGCTAGGGGATTTGTAGGAACGTCTGCATACAGCCTCATGAAACAGCTCTCAGTTGCAGGGAAGGAAAAAACCAGAGCCCTGAAAGCAATGGCAGAAGCGGCAGAGAGGTGTTCAAGCTGGATCTGGTCAAGGAGGAACAAAAGTGAACTTCATAAGGCTTAACTTCCCTACAAATATCAGGTGTCCCTGTGGCTCAGTGGTTAAAGCGCGAGTCATTAAGTGGAAAATGAGCATCTCCAGAGGGTCATGGGTTCGAATCCCAGCCATGGCTCGTCCCAAGATGGGGAAACAAACAAAAAAAAAAGGGGGCAGCAGAGGGACATCCGGAGTCATGAACCGGGTGTGGCCCAACCCCCCTAGAGTGTCAGGAGATAAGGGCCGAAACACTTGCTTGAAGGGGGCTTCTCTTCTGAGGACTCTCTGCTGCCACGCTCTCCACGAGTTTCTTTCTACTGCTTTGGGTTTGTGCTTTGTTCCGTTTAATTTGATTTATACAGGTTTCGTTAAGTTCTTTTCAGCCCTTCCTTCGCCTCTCTTTCTCTCCCCCTCTTCTCCCGCCCTCTCTCTCTCAGAACACACACACACACACACACACAGAGAGAGAGAGAGAGAGAGAGAGAGAGAGAGGAGAGAGAGAGAGAGAATCAATATCACCTAACGTAGGACAAAATTGAATAGATTTTTGTGTTTGATCCCTTGAAATGAACATTTTGTTTACTCAATAAAATTGTCATTGTCATTGCACTCTCTCTCTTTTCTCTCTCTCACTTTCGACCCTGTATCAAGATCATTATTTTGGCTTGTTTTCCAAAATAATTGGATTCAGGGGAAGCTGTATAAATATACGAATAGTTTGCGTAGCAGTGTTAAAGCAAAAGTAAAATCTGGTGCTAGTTTTACCGAATGTATCATGTGTTCAAGACGGTTTAAACAGGGAAAAGCATGCAGCCCTGTACTTTTTTTTTTCTTCGTTTATTCCATTATCTAGCCCTGGAAATGAAGGAGAAAGGAAGGCACGGTGCAACAGCAACTCCCGATTTAATCGAAATGCTCATGTTGTTGTCAGCAGACATCATTACCTTGTCTGAAGCACCAGGTGGTCGTCAAACACAGCCGAATGATTGGTGTAGTGTCGCTTCGAGACTTCAGTTCAAGGTTGACATGGAAAAGAGTAATGTTGTTGTATTCAGGAAAGGCGCTTATCTCGCAGCGACGGTGGGGGGGGGGGGGGGGGGGGGGGTCCTTAATAGAGAGGAAATAAAGATTGTTAACTGTTTTATGTATATTGATATATAGTTTTCCACTAGGCTTAGTTTTGTGATTGCTTGGGAAAACTTTGCAAGTCGTGCAAAAAGTGTCTTGCTGTGTAATGTATACGCGCAAGTTGTATTTGCAAATGAATAATTCAGTTGCTGTATTTTCGAGAAAACAAAATTGTAGGTGGATGCTGCCTATTGCTATGTACGGTGCTGAAATGTGGGGATTTGATATAAAACAGCTGTTCGTATTTAAATGTCCACTTATTTGCATTAAGAAATTTTTATGGATACAACTTAAAACGCCGGATGATTTAATATACGCCCAGACAGTACGCCGATCTGTTTATGTAAATACGACTGTTTAGTATATTAGGTGAGATGAATGGAAATAGATTACATGTATGCTTGCTATACTCTAAAGTTAAAAGATGTAATCTGTCATGATGCTTCATTTTCTGCGTTGTTACAGTGTCAGTGTATAGGGATATCCTCTTCAGGAGGGACTGTGGCATCCAAACTGAATAAACATTTTCCATTTCTCTCTCTCTCTCTCTCTCTCTCTCTCTCCTCTCTCTCTCTCTCTCTCTCTCTCTCTCTCTCTCTCTCTCGTGTATGCATCGATTTACCTTAATCCAGCCTTGCATATTTTGGGGTACCAGTTCTATAAAACCTCTCTTCCTGTGTCTATCGACGCATTTAATCATTGCAGTCACAAATCAGCGACATGTAAACTGCTTCTTGAGAAGCTAATATCGCAGTACCTGTGACTGCATTCCTACATACGCTACAATATACACTCTCACTCACTCACTCTCTC
>CM031610.1:37609642-37612142 GCA_018398815.1 Conus ventricosus | reverse complement strand
CGTATTTCCCCTATCCTATTCATCTGTCTTTCCTTCCTCACCGTCTTTCCTTCCGTCTTTTCGTTTTCATGTCTTTCTTCCTGCCGTCTTTGCATCCTCTGTCTTTCCTTCTTTCTGTCTTTCTGTTGTGATATCTTCCCTTCCTTCTGTCTTTCTTAGTTTCTTCTTAGTTCCCGTCTTTCCTTCCTCCTGTCCTTCCGTCTTTCCTTCCTCTTAACTTTCCTTCCTGCTTTCTATTCTCATGTCTTTCCTTCCTATCGCCTTTGCATCTTTCTGCCCTTTCCTTTCTTCTTCCTGTCTTTCCATCTTCCCGCCTTTCCTTCCTTCTGTCTTTCCATTGTTCTGTGCTCCTTCTTTTCGTTGCCCTGTCTTCCTTCTTCCAGTCCTTCTGCCTGTCCATTCTCTCTTTCCGCCTTCCATTGGCATGTCTGTCCTTCCCACGTCTTTTGCATCATCATGCCTCTCTTTCTCTCGGTTTTTTTTTTATCAACTCATCTTTCCATCCTATTGTCTTTCCTTCCCTCTGTCTTTCCACACTCTTGTTTTCTCTTTCTTTTGCCTGTCTTTTCTTCTCTCCGTCCTTCGTCTTTTTATTGTCTGTCTTTCCTTCTTCCTATCCTTTCCTCTTTCTTTCGTCCTGTTTTTTTCTTCTTCCCGTCTCTCGTCTTTCCTTTGACCTGTCTTTCCTTCTTGCCTTCATTCTGTCTTTCCTTTGTTCTGTCTTTCCTTCTTTCCTTCATTCCGTCTTTCCTTTGTTCTGTCTTTCCTTCATTCCGTCTTTCCTTTGTTCTGTCTTTCCTTCATTCCGTCTTTCCTTTGTTCTGCTTTCCTTCTTCCTTCATTCCGTCTTTCCTTTGTTCTGCCTTTCCTTCTTCCCTTCATTCCGTCTTTCCTTGTTCTGTCTTTCCTTTGTTCTGTCTTTCCTTCATCCCTTCATTCCGTCTTTCCTTTGTTCTGCCTTTCCTTCCATTCCGTCTTTCCTTTGTTCTGCCTTTCCTTCTTCCTTTCATTCCGTCTGACCTTTCTCCTGTCTTTTATTCTTCCCTTCATTCCGTCTTTCCTTTGTTCTGCCTTTCCTTCATTCTGTCTTTCCTTTGTCCTGCCTTTCCTTCTTCCTTTCATTCCGTCTGACCTTTCTCCTGTCTTTTATTCTTCCCTTCATTCCGTCTTTCCTTTGTTCTGCCTTTCCTTCATTTCTGTCTTTCCTTTGTCCTGTCTTTCCTTCTTTCATTCATTCCGTCTGACCTTTCTCCTGTCTTTTATTCTTCCCTTCATTCCGTCTTTCCTTTGTTCTGCCTTTCCTTCTTCCTTTCATTCCGTCTGACCTTTCTCCTGTCTTTTATTCTTCCTTCATTCCGTCTTTCCTTTGTTCTGCCTTTCCTTCTTCCTTTCATTCGTCTGACCTTTCTCCTGTCTTTTATTCTTCCCTTCATTCCGTTGTTTCCTTTGTCATGTCTTTTTTTTTCTTCCCTTCTCTCCGTCGTTTTTCGTCCTGTCTTTCCTTCGTCCCTTCATTTCGTCTTTCCTTTGTCCTGTCTTTCCTTCGTCCCTTCATTTCGTCTTCCCTTTGTCCTGTCTTTCCTCCTTCCGTTCTTTTCGTCATTCTTCCTCCCTTCCTTCCGTTTTTCCTTTGCGTTATCTTTTCCTTCCTTCTTCCTTCCTTCCTTCTTCCTTCCTTCCTTTCTTCCTTCCCTCCCTCTTTCCTTCCAGATCTTCCTTCGTCTTGTCTTTGCTCTGTTTTCCCTTCTTCTTTTCCTTCCGTTGTTCTTGTTTTTATTTTTTCCCGTTGTTCCGTCTTTCCTTTGCCCTATCTTTCCTTCTTCACTCCCTTTCGTCTTTCCTTTGCCCTGTCTTTCCTTCTTTCTGTCCCTCCACCTTTCCGTTGTCCTGTCTTTCCATCATCCTTTCTTCCACTTTTCTTTTGCCTTACCTTTTTTCTTCCTTCCAGTTCTTCCATTCTTCTGTTCTCCAGTCTGTTGTTCTTTCCATCTTTCCGTCCTCCTTGTTTTCTTTCCTTCCCATATCACTCTTCCTTCCCATATCCACTCTTCCTTCCCATATCCACTCTTCCTTCCCATATCCACTCTTCCTTCCCATATCCACTCTTCCTTCCCATATCCACTCTTCCTTCCCATATCCACTCTTCCTTCCCATATCCACTCTTCCTTCCATATCCACTCTTCCTTCCCATATCCACTCTTCCTTCCCATATCCACTCTTCCTTCCCATATCCCCTCTTCCTTCCCATATCCACTCTTTCCTTACTTTCGTCATTCCATTCTAACTTTACACCCTTTTTTCATCTATGTTCATTCCCTCTATCTCTCAATCTTCCTGTCTGTACTTCCTTTCATTTGTCCGTTCTCCTGTAAAATTGTCCTCCCATATCTCTCTCTCATCGTGTCATTCCTCCCTTTGGTGTTTGTTTTGTTTTGTTTTGTTTGTGCGTCTTCCTGTCTCACCTTCTTTCCAACTCACTATCCTCCTGTCTTTCCCTCCT
>CM031610.1:37602142-37604642 GCA_018398815.1 Conus ventricosus | reverse complement strand
CCGTCTATTTTCCACGAAAGCAAACCGAAAGAGAATGTATTAATAGCAGACCTAACGTAGAAAGTGCTCAATTTCTGATGAAAATACTATTGGAAAAAAATATATGCGGAACGCTTCACTATCTATGACAGCAGAAACTAAAGATTGCAGAAGCTCTTATACAGAGAGATGTGAATAAATCCCTGGACATGTTTAAATCAGATTGTTAATGAAAAAGCTGACCATATGTAGAGAAGAATTTTGGTAGATACAAAGTCAAAGAGAAACAATGGTTTGATCACGAGTGTATACGGGCAAGACGTTGGGTACGAAGACTGCTGAGAAGGTTTAGAACAGTATTATTAAAGAATATTAGAAGACATTATTAGATTGCATCGCGAGACGTGGAAATAAAAACCAAAATAAAAGCAATAAGAAAGATCATAAAGATTCGTTTGTGAATGAATTGATAATCTCTAAAAAGTTAAAAGAACTTCTGGGACACAATGCACATGATTTCGAACAGAAAGTCTCATCCTTCAAATAATATATCTGTGAGTGAATGGTTTGGTCGTTTAAAATGTGTAGGAAAGAAGACGAAGAAGATAATTGAAAGCAACTTTGTTGAAGTCAATGACAATGTGCTGGACAGACCAAAAGCCAAAGAAGTTTTACTTGCCATTAAAAAGCTAAAGAACGGTAAGTCAACTGGTCCAGATAGACTTATAGATGAGTTTTTCAAAAAATTCCGGTGGATCAGTTGTTAATATCCTAGTAGCGTAATTCAACTGTTTATTTGAAAAAGGAATTCATCCCCCCCAAAAAATGGACAGAATCCATAATCACTACTTTATTTAAGAAAGGTCACGTTAATGTCATGTGAACAATTATCGAGGTCGTTCCAAATGTGACATTGGTAACACATTATTTGGTTCAATTGTCAACAGCAGATTACAAAAAAATGGATCAGTCAGAATGATATTACAGGTGAGCACAAAACCGGATTTAAGAAAGGATATTCGACAATCAACCATATCTTTACTTTGCTGCTATCCAAAAGTGATTCGCCCATAACAGAAAGTTGTATGTTGCTTTTGTGGACTTTGAAAAAGACATTCCAATCAGTATCTAGCTTACTGTGGTACGTTCTATCACGAACGGAGTTAAAGGTAAGTTGTATCGTTGTGTTAAAAGCATGTAATACGAAGAAAAGGCAAGGGTAAGGTATGAGGCAACACTGTCTGGTGCGTTGAACTGTACACGTGGAGTTAAGCAATGTAATATTCATAGTCCTGGTTTTTTTTTTTTTTTTTTTTACTATATATTTTATTTAAAATTAGACTGCAATGCCTTCAGTGTCTTCGGTAAAACATTTGACTCTCAGATTCAGTCAATGCCACAGTAGTATGGTGCGGAAATGTAGGCTTTTGGAGAGAAAAAAATTAGAAAATGGGCCTAGGCCTTTACCTGAACAACATTTTTTGAGTCTGGAGCTTCTCGTGCAATTTACACTGACGTTATCAATTCAGATTATCAAGTCAGCTGTTTTCCCACTGAAAGAACAAAATGATCTGACCACAGCGTTTTAATCCGTTTCGTTGGTCGAGCAAGACCCTGATACCCGTTGTCTAGATCATACACACTGTATTAACTGTTTTGTTATTTTTTTGAAAATCCATATCTGGAAAATGCAATGCTGATCAGCCATTATGGTGCACTGGTTAGTATTGTGAATTTCGGGGTGAGGAGTCTTGGGTTCAAGCCTCCTCAGATGTGAATGTTTGTGCCAGCTTTCTCCCACAGTTGCTGAGTGTCGACGGGGCAAGATGAGAAGAAGAAAACCACGCATTCCAGCTATATCCTCCAGACTGACGCGTCTTTGACAGTGCTGCTCAAATTTCCGATTCGACACAGCAACTGTGTGTTATCTGTTGGACCTGGTTGACTCTCCAATGTACTATGAAAAGAAGTGGAGAGTAGAGCTCGTTCTTGGAGTCTCAGACAATAATGAAACTCCGCAGCATCGTCTTTTTTAATCGCTGTGTCATCTTCAGTGCCCTCCTTCTCAGCCTTTCCAGTGCCCCCTCACCCCTACACACACACACACACGCACGCACGCACGCACGCACGCACGCACGCAAGCACGCACGCACGCACGCACGCACGCACGCACGCACGCACGCACGCACACACACACACACACACACACACACACACACACCACACACACACACAAGATAGATGAATAGAGGCTGGGTCTATGAAAGAAAGATTGGAATGAGTTTATAGGTAACCGTTCTAGATATCCTAGTCCGTATTGTTTTTCATCGTTTTTGTTCATTTGTTTGTTTATTTGTTTCCACAGTAGATCTTCTTGTCTGACACTGCTAATAATTCTCCCTGATATGTTGTGAATCCGAGGTCTGTGGTGTGAGTCAGTGTGTGTGTGTGTGTGGTGTGTGTGTGTGTGTGTGTGTGTGTGTGTGTGTGTGTGTGTGTGTGTGTGCGCGCGTGTGTGTGC
>CM031610.1:37594642-37597142 GCA_018398815.1 Conus ventricosus | reverse complement strand
TGATGAAAGAAGAAAGGGAGAGCACTGGTAGGCGCTAATTTGCCCTGGAGACTGGGCACACCCACTGTCGTACAAACGGACACACCCCTGATGAACACAAGGCAGCCAGTGTGTCACCTACAGACTGCCCAGACCGTCCTGTCATTTCCAGCAATTTGGACAATTATCTCCAAACAAGTGTCTTTTGAGGGCTAGGTCTATGGAAACAAAACAAGCAGAGGAAGAAGCAGAAGAAACATTTCCCACAGAAATGTTTGAATGGAAAACAAAAGTGTAGCACGATCAGAATTTAACAGAGCTGGAGGAAAGGAGGTGGTTCCTGTCCGCTGAATTAGAGTCTTGTATGTGCGTGAGCACGTGCTTGAATGTGTGTGTGTGTGTGTGTGTGTGTGTGTGTGTGTGTGTGTGTGTGTGTGTGTGTGTGTGTGTGTGTGTGTGTGTGATGAAGGGGAGCAGAGGGTATGTGTTATATGCATGTGTGCAAGCACGTGCGCGTGTCTCTGTGTATGTGTGCATGTGCATGCTTTTGTATATGTGCGCGCGTGCGCACGTGTGTGTGTGTGTGTGTGTGTGTGTGTGTGTGTGTGTGTGTAAACCCCTATATTAGTGAATGTGTGTGTGAGTACATGTGTTTGCGCGCGAGTGTAATGTGTGAACGCAAGCATCTCTCTCTCTCTCTCTCTCTCTCTCTCTCTCTCTCTCTCTCTCTCTCTCTCTCTCTCTCTCTCTCTGAGTGCATATGCATTTGAGCGTGCGTATGTGTGTGTCTGGATATGTAAAGAACCAATCCTGAAGGCTGCGTCAATATTCACACGCCCACATAGATATTCAATTAATCAACATTATGTTGAAACAGAACAGACCTGTCAGCGCATGCGATGAAACCCGTGGCGTCTGGCTTATGTATTTACATTGTGCAGATGCGTCTGGAAATAGATTTTCCTTCAGGCTGTCGTCAGTATTGCATCTAGATTCCCCCACTGAAAGATCAAGTGCTTGAACTCACCCCGCAAGCGGCCCTGCAAAACGTCAAGACGATCCAGTCGACCATTTTCATGTTATGTTGCGGACACATATACTTCCGCACTTTTCCACTTCCATGTGCGCGCGCGCACGCACGCACACACACACACACACACACACACACACACACACACACACACACACACACACACACACACACTCACTCACTCACTCACTCACTCACTCACGCACGCACGCACTCACTCACTCACTCACTCACACACACACACACACACACACACACACACACACACACACACACACACAAACTCTCTCTCTCTCCTCTCTCTCTCTCTCTCTCTCTCTCTCTCTCTCTCTCTCTCTCTCTCTTCTGTCTGTGTGTGTGTGTGTGTGTGTGTGTGTGTGTGTGTGTGTGTGTGTTGAATCCCATATGAAGTAATTTAACGTCCTCAATTCTACCCCCGACTAGAGACGAAGAAAGAGAATTATTGTTGATCAGGAGATGTTGGTCAACAGAACTTTAAAGATGAAAGCTGTGGACCCAGAGCTTTGATCTCTTTGTAGTTGTACTTCCACGGTCACAGACTCAGCAAGTCTTGCTGGTGGAACAAAAGAAAACCCCTGCCATTGCTATTTTAAATGGAGGCCTGTTTTGAATCATTACACTTGCCAAGAGAAGCATTGCTCTAGAAAATGGTGCCGTTACACTGGCGTAAAAATCGTTGTCCTTGAATACATATGTCTGTGTGGGATTGTTGCTTTCTATTGCAATTGGATTTACTTTTGTTTTAGATCAGTACAATAGATTAAAAAAGAGAATACGCGAGTCTTGAATATAGTCCTGTTGGAGATTATCACTGTTGTGAGAAAACTTTACTGCTGATGCGGCAGTGTTGGAGACCACAGCATTGGTGAACATCATTAGCATGGAGTGCAGACTTCTTTGTGGTTATTACATCGGCAACGAAAGGAGACCAGAAGTACTGAGATCATGACGTGGGCGGAAAATCATGCTGTTGATCATATGTCTGACCAGGTCAAGTCCAGATCCTGAATCCAGGCAAAGGACATGATCTAGGTTATAAATGAAAACAAAATTTGCGTGTTTCTTTTTTCTTTGTAAACGACAGAGAGAGAGAGAGAGAGAGAGAGAGAGAGAGAGAGAGAGAGAGAGAGAGAGAGAGAGAGAGAGAGTGAGTGATCATCATGCTTTCTCTCTTACGTTATTATCTCTCCTGCCTCCTCCCCAACCCTGTCCTTCCTCCCTCTTTCCCCTCCTCTGATACCTTCTACCCCCCCAACCCAGTCCTTCCTCCTCTTTCCCCTCCTCTGATACTTTCTACCCTCCCCAACTACCCTCCCCAACCCTGTCCTCCTCCCTCTTTCCCCTCCTCTGATACCTTCTACCCTCCCCAACCCTGTCCTTCCTCCCTCTTTCCCCTCCTCTGATACCTTCTACCCTCCCCAACCCTGTCCTTCCTCCCTCTTTCCCCTCCTCTGATACCTTCTACCCTCC
>CM031610.1:37567142-37589642 GCA_018398815.1 Conus ventricosus | reverse complement strand
CAAATCATTGCTCCTGAATTAACGCATGATTGAGATCACTACACCGGTAAAAAAAATCACTGATAGTGCATATAGATTCTTTTGGATTATTTCTTAGTTGATGTATATACAGCGAAAAACGTATTCCTATCAAATGTAAGTCTGTTTAGGATCATGATATCAGTGAAAAATCATTGCTTTTAAATGCAGGTCTGTTTGGGATTATTACACTGTCAAAAATCATTGATGTTTGATGTAGGTCTGTGACGGATCATTATCTTGTGAAAACTCATTACTATTAGGTTTATGTTTGTTTGGGACCATTACATTGTGAAAAATCATTGCTATGTGGTGCGTGTCTGTTTAGGATTATCACGGTTCAAGAGTTAAAGGTCAGTAGTATACTGGCCATAGGGGCAGTGAGCTGACTGAAGTTCCCCTTGTCTGGGGTACGAACCAGTGCCTCTCTTTCTGCCGTCTTAATGTTCCCTTGCCTGAATCAGGTACCCATTTACTGCTGGTGGACAGAAAGGTGGTTGTATAGGTGAAAAACCATTGCTCTTGGGTGCAGCTCTGCTGGAGATTATTACATGGGTGACAAATCATTCCTATTGAAAGTAGGTCTGTTTGAGTTTATTACTTTGGTGAAAAACCATTCCCATTAAAAGTAGGTCTGTTTGGGGGCTATTACCGCATTGAAAACCTAATGCTATTGAATGCAGGTTTGCTTGGGACTATTAAACTGGATGGCAAATCATTGCTATTGAATGTAGGTCTGTTCAGGATCGTTTCATTTGTGGAGGCTCACTGTTATTGCCTTTGGTTCGTTTAGGGTCTGTATACGGGCGCACAGTCGCTGCTGTTGAAGGCAAACATGTTTGGAATCATGGCATTGGTCAAAAAGGAATTATCGGAGAATGTCGGTATGTTTCAAGGTATGTACTTACGACTAATCTCTGGATTGATGTGTTTCGGGTCATGGGATTAGCGTTGCCATTGAATGTAGGCCTGTTTGAGATGATGAAACTAGCAACACGTCCTGGCTGTTGACTGCACGTCTGTTTGGGATCCTTCCATCACCGTCAAACCTTCTCTTTTCAAAGTAGGCCTTTTTCATGATCAATGCAGTGGCAAGAAGTCATTCACTGCTTTTCAATGCAGGCCTCCTTGGGAACAACACATGTTTCATATGTACCTGACATTACGTGAGTGTGTTGGTCTGAATAGTTCTGTACCTACAAGAATTCATGTCAGTTATTTCACACCTGTTTCACAAAATCGGACAAACAGGAACAGGGTCTTCTGAATAAAAGCATGCACCGCTTGTCATGCCACGTGCGCATTAAACATTACGCGTGTTACATCAAATGGTGCGTGGTTGTGGGAACGCCAAGGGAGCCGATTGATTCAACTGGATAGAACACAGATTATGAGGTCAAACGTCGGGAGTTTCAATGTAACGCGCGCCTAAAATGTTTTTCTTTAAAGTTGTAGTTACCTGCTGTTGACGCGTTCGTGTTTCTGTGTTGTCAGAGTGATTTTTGATAGATCCTTTTCCTCCACAACTCCCACACCCACACCTCTCTTCACTCCCCTCTTTTTTGTTCCCCGACGTCCACATTCCTGGGATGGGTTATCTCCCGTCCTCCAATATCACGTGATGAGGTATGTGCTCAACCTGAAAGCAAGCAGACCTAAGCGGAGTGCTGGCTGTGTGTTTTCAGATCTGATCGTGGTGGTGGCCTCCTGCGTGGTCTTCACAGTGGGCTCCAAGGGCCAGGTGTTCGCTACCTCTGCCATCAGGTAAAACCAAACAAACACACATGGTATGCGTTTGACAAGCTGTGACCTGTTTGTTACCTCGGCTGGTTTGTTCTGTGGTGATGTGCACACTGTGAAACGTGTTCTTGTAGAATGTTTAGACTTACGTGATGTCAGACGTAGACACTGTACAGCTGACCCCGTGAAAATCTTGTTCAGAGATGTCCCACCTGATGTGAGTTTTGAGTTCCAGAAAGAGATTAACATTTTTCGTCTGATCTAAGATTTTACCATGAAAGCAAGTTTGGCGTGTTTTAGAAAATGTGTTTTAATGAGAGAAGAGAGAGAGAGAGAGAGAGAGAGAGAGAGAGAGAGAAGAGAGAGAGAGAGAGAGAGACGTCTGTGTATAAAGCTGACTTCGACAAGGTAAGAGCCTTGATATGACCCTTTGTGAGAATCCCCTCCAAAGGTTCACTTTTCTTTAGAGGAATTTAAAGCACGCGAGCGATATGAATTTTGCCCACTAGAACCTAATGGTATCAGACTTACGCAAAATAAATGATTCGATTGTCTGAAACATGTAATTTTATGAAAGATGCGGACTTACACTCTGCATCTTTTGAAATTGGGAGAGAGTGAATATGTGCATAAGCACGCCCTGCACAAAAACAGCGTAACCAGCCCGTGCCGGACCCTGGCTGATATATAGTAAACTGGGGGATTAACTATGTAGTGTTGGTAATTTGGCTCTAAATAACATGAAGAAACTGAAGGTGAAGTAAATGATGAAAATTATTGGAAACTGACACTTCTCGCACGCATTATGTACTTTCTTCCTCACGTTGCTTAGATTATTTTGTAGAGTGAAGGACAAAGATGGCGTGGAGGGGGTTGGGAGGCGGAGGGAAGGGGAGGGGGGGGGGGGGGGGGGTCGGGAGAGAAGAGGGGAGGTAGTGGTTGTGGAAGCGTCCCATATTGAACTGTCATCGAGGCTTCGTTCTCCTCGTCCTTTCCCGGTGAGCGATTCCCTGTTCATTGATCCCGGCAGTCAGTCTTCCGTGTTGTGGCTTTGTCTGGAATGGCATTGATTGCCTCCTGGGAATACTCTGAGTCGGCCGACGTCAAGATGGTAGTCTTTGGACACATAAAACGAGGGAAACGTTAGGAAGGGGAGGAGAGAGGGAAAGACAGACAGAAAAAAACAACAACTAAAGATGAAGAAAAGGTCTGGTTGTTAGTAAAAATACATAAGGCAGAGAGAAATCCGACTATTCTTTTTAATTGGCTGGAGTGATGGTGCAGGAGTTTCCCATTTCCCATTGCGACTGTATTGTTTCTGGGGAGGCGGGGATGAACGTTTCTTTTTCTTTTCGTTTGTTTGTTTTTGTTTGGTTTGATTTCAGGCTTTAAGCCACTTCGGTGGATGAAGGACCTAATTGAGACGAATGACCAAAGCGGGCTTTAATCTGACCGTGAATCCTATCCAGACAGGGAAAATAGCGATTGTCTGGTAACAGTTTAAAAGTCTTTACTTCCAGTCGAAGACTCTCAACCTTCACACGACTGTTCAGACAGTCCCAGAACGAACACGCGACTTTCAACTCCAATAAGTCTTCGATTATTCTCTCTCTCTCTCTCTCTCTCTCTCCTCCCCTCTCTTAGTCCTCTCTCTCTCTCTCTCTCTCTCTCTCTCTTCTCTCTCTCTCTCCTCTGCCCTGTTGGCAAGAGCTCTTTGCAGATACATGCTTGCTCGCGTATACCATCGCGCGCGCGCGCACACACACACACACACACACACACACACACACACACACACACACACACACACCACGTGCACACACGTTTGTGTGCGTGTGTGTGTGTGCGCGCGCGCACACGTGTGTGTATATGTGTTTAGGCCGACTCAGCAGCAGGTGACTACTAATGTATTAGAAATCAATTTATGCGTGAAAGAAACTAAATTAGCATGGAACAGAACACAGAAACCTTTCGCGCGAAAGGAACCTGCAAAGGGATTTGAGGTGATTGTGGCGACTTCATCATAACAGGGACTGCGCTTCAAGCATGGACAACTCGTCGTCTCACTCTTGAGACAGATGGATAGTCATACAAGATGTGGTCACCGTTTACGTAGCGCTGTATGGAAGACAGCCGAAGAGGTCCAACGCAGACGAACTTCAGACTGATTTCACACACGCTAGAACTCGCGAGCTGCTTTCCGTATGTTAGCTGCGAAGAGAGTTAGAGACGAGAACAACAAAGAAACGGGCGATAGACAAGGGAGATTAACAGGATGGCTACTTCTTTAAACCGTTCTTACTATTGGAGGGTCAACCTTCATGATCAATGAATCATCAATCAGGACACGTGACCACTTTTCGTGCGCCAACCAGAGGACGTTACAACTGTCGGCCGTTTACTCTGGCACGCGAGAGACCCCTCCCAAAGATTCTCCCGCTGATGTCTCGCCGTACTCGCCGTTAGATCGTGCTATGAAACACCACCGCACATGTACTCGAAGAATTCCTAGTGTTTAACGTCAGTGAAACGCATCTCGATTGTCAGTCTTTCCAAGAGTCTAGCTCCCACCAAGGAAGACTGAGTGGCTGCCTCTTTGGCTCAGTGGCAAGGCACCGCATTGACAGGCAGACGTTGCCAGTTCGATTCGATTCTGGCGCCCAATGTAAAGATTTGCCACTGTCGCCGTCAGTTTTAAAGCGTCGTCGTTGTGGTGGCGTGTCAGTCTTGTCTTAAACAGCGCGTCTTCTGGAGTGTCTTTCCTGCCATCGCATGTCATATCTAGAAGAGGTGGACGTTAAATCTGATGTAACTGACTGACAAACTCTCGTCCCTCTCAGCATGTTTCGCTCAGATGTCTGAACAACACCCCAAAATTCTTGCCCCCCCCCCCCCCCTCTCCCCTTTTTTTTCTGATAAGATAAGAGCAGATAGTGGGGACTGAAATGAAACTAGACATTTACTGGCCCATCTTTCAGTGAACGATTCAATGTTAGTTTCCAGTGCCGTTCATCAGTAATATGTTCAGTGTTTTGTAACGCCATGATCGTACCTTCAGGCGTTTACATTGGTCGGTTAGATTATTGAGAGTTCTCGCATTTCTTTTTTTGCGCATGCTTGGCAGGTAATGTTTTCTATAAATGCACAGTTCTGATTTTCAATGAATTTGTGTTCGCGTTGGCTATATTTAAAAAAAAGAAGAAAAAGAAGTTCCGTCTTCAGCGCCTCTTCTTTTCTCACGACAGGATTTCGTGAAGATACCTAATACATTCAGGTCATCAACTTGGAAAATCTGGAATCTTTCTAAGCGGCCTTGGCCTTTCAGAACACACGTCAGAATCAGCCTCTCTCTGTCTCTGTCTCTCTCTGTCTCTCTCTCTCTCTCTCTCTCTCTCTCTCTCTGTGTGATTCTTCTTGCCTTTGTTCCTTACGCTCTCTCTCCTTTGCCTTCTGACTGCTCTTTTCTTTGTGTGTGTCCGCTTGTTTTGTTTTTCAGCCTGCCTCCTCTTCTTTCACCTTCTGCGTCGTTTGTTTGCTGAGAAAGAAGAACCATCTCCATTTTTTCCTTACTTTCATTCGTTCTTTCGTTCCCCCAGTTTTCTAGTTTTCCTGATCATCTTTCTCTTCAATTTGTTGTTGTTTACGTTCCTCCTCTTCCTTCTTGTCTTCTGTTAAAGTGTGAAGTTGGGGATAGAGGAGGCGCGCGCATGTGTGTGTGTGTGTGTGTGTGTGTGTGTGTGTGGGGTGTGCTCACTCACGCGCGCAGATAGTCTGGCGTCAAAATTAATCCAGGTCTCACATGATTTGAATGATGACGCAGATACCGGGATTTTTCCATGAAACCTAGCCATGCATAAGCCACTGTGTTTTGACGCGACAACAACGGAAAGAACAATGTGTGGGATTTTCGCACTAGAAGTCTTTTACCATTAACTCTCTCGCTTTTTTTCTTCTCAACTTCATTTACCAAAGAGCAAAAATGGATAGTTGATTGGGGCGCCACCTGGATCTTCTGACAAATCCGTCTCTGTCACGATCCAGACAACCTTCACGTGCGAAGGGTTGGGACGCTACACTCGGGTTTATATAGGATGAAACAGACCTCTCCCTTTTAACTCTTCTCTCCGTCTCCCCCCCCCCCCCCCCCCCCCATCCCCCTTCCTCTCCTCACAACCTTGTACCACGTGCGCGCTAATCACCTTTCTCTACCTCCTCCCACGGAGCGGGTATCAGCGAAATTTTGGCGACAACTCAACTGCGCATGTTCGTGGCTAGCGGATAATTGCGCATAATTATGGACAATGAAGAATGTTGCGTTCCGGCTTCTGTGCTAAAGAGGTTAGGTCCTCGCCAACGTCCATGGCATGGTCGGTGAATTGGTCTGTTCGTCTGCCCGTCAGCAAGGTCAAGTCGAAACTTCTGAACTGATTTAAACAAAACCTGGTGGGAAGATGGAATGTTACTTTAGGATGAATCTATAGAATTGTGGTTCGGATCCAGGAAGCTGTTACTATGAATTTTTCCACTGAACATGAGCATGGGGAAGTGACCGTTTATAAATGGATTGAAGCATTATGTTTTCATAGAGTAATGAAATTTTCTACCGACACGATCATTGACAATTTCCATTATATTTTCCCCACGTGAAATCGAACTCTTTCAGTCCCTGTCTACTACTACTACTACTTCCCCTGACAGACATATGCTAGTACTTCTGGTGGATATCTACTATTACGGTAAAACAGCAATATTGTTTTCAGTCTTGAACTGATTTACTCACAGGAATTCAAAAAAAAAAAAAAGTAATGAAAGCTTACGTAATGACTCGATCTTCTTGGTCTTGTTCCCGTAAAACTTTGTTGTTGTTGTTGGGTTTTGTTGTTTTTTTTTGGGGGGAGAGGTAGGAGGGGAGGGGGGGTCTTACAATTTGGTGCAGATCTAGATCAAAAGGTGGATCTACAATCTGCTTTTGCTCTCCCGAATTTCACGTGAAATTTGGACACATTGGCCATATTTCACATTTTTTTATCGAGAAAATACGTCGCTCGTGCGAATTTTGTTTTCTTCAAATCGACATTGCAGTTAATTTGCATGTCACTTCTCAAATGAAAAAGTGTCACCCATGAAATCTGCAGGTACTCCCGTTTTTAATGTGAAATTATGCCGATTATCCTTTTCAAGAGCAAAAATTATGTCCCTTGAGTAACAAACTTGACAACATTTCACGTGGAAAATGGTCCTATTTCTTTACCACTGAATGTGCAAATTTACTGTTCTGCTTCACTACATAAGTCTGTCCGGTTGCTGCGCTACTTGGATCGATATTTTTATGGAACTATTGACCGGCTTAAGTATTAAAAATATTTTCATTTAGATTTTACGGTTTTCTTATTTTAAAACTTATTTCTGATTTCATCTGTCTGCCTGCCTGCCTGCCTGTCTGTCTGTCTGTCTGTCTGTCTGTCTGTCTGTCTGTCTCTCTCTCTCTCTCTCTCTCTCTCTCTCTCTCTCTTTCTGTGTGTGTGTGTGTGTGTGTGTGTGTGTGTGTGTGTGGAATGTTTACAGGTAGAGTTACTCTCTCTCTCTCTCTCTCTCTCTCTCTCTCCTCTCCTCCATCTCTCCTCTCTCCTCTCTCTCTCTCTCTCTCTCTCTCCCTCTGTGTGTGTGTGTGTGTGTGTGTGTGTGTGTGTGTGTGTGTGGAATGTAAAAATGTAAAGTTACACACAGAAAGGAAGCATCTTGTACACGCACACGCTCAAATGTACACGGTATTATTTGTAAGCGCTTGGCACTAACGAACAAAGAGACATTCTAACAGCAGTGCTGATTTAGCGGGGGAGCAGGGGGATGTTCGTCAACATTATGAAAAAGCTGAGCCTCTGAGTAAAGCTAGCTGGCTAGATACATACATACATACATGCATACATACATACATACATACATACATACATACATACATACATGCATGCATACATGCATGCATGCATGCATGCATGCATACATGCATGCATGCATGCATGCATGCATGCATACATACATACATACATACATACAGACGTACGTACGTACGTACGTACATGCATGCATACATAGAAAGATAGCTAAAGTGACTGATTCAAACCTGCCTTTCCATATGCTTTCGGCGTACTTTGTACGCTATTTTACACAGAATACGACAATACACCTCTCAAATGAAAATAGGCCTAGCGAAAATTCAAGCAAAAATTCTTTATGTACACGACATCGAACATTGCTTGATATTGATATGACAAGTAAAGATAGCATCACCAAATGTGACTAAACTGAAAAAATAGTAGATGAGAGTATTTATTGAAACTGCTTTAAAACGAAAATGAAAATACACATGCTTTTGGGTTTGTTTTTGTTGTTGTTGTTGTTGTTGTCGTTGTTTTGGGGGGGGCGTAGGCAGGTCTGCTAATTGATCAACTGATCACACATTTCTGAATTTTCCAAGAATTAATTCGAAAACTGATCTGGATAGGCGAATAAACACACAGACTCGGGTAGCCTCATTTGCGCAAGTGATGAATGATGAATTTGGGTCGGCGATAATCATTACCAGCTCCAAGTTTATCTCTTCAGCCAGAGCAGCGCAATTCCACGGATTCGCCATGCCGTGATATATTACTGCAGAAGAAAAAAAGATGAATAAATAACGGGGACTCTGACCTCAGCGATAGACTTTCACGTTAACTTTTACCGCTGCGATAATTCTTCACACGAAATCTGGGCGCGTTCGGACTTAACGTGAGGAAATGCTGCGAGCGAGACCATGTTTCATAGGAAGGAATTTCTTATGCTCTTGTAACAGCCTAAATTTTAAATGAAATATGAACACTGCGAAGATATTAGGCCTAAATATGACATTTAGGCGTGCAGTAGTATTTCATTTGAAAGTTTGACTTGGCAGCAAGATTTCACGGGACCGACAGTATCTCACGTGAGATATTGTCACAGCGTGCAAATTACACGAGCCTCAGAATTCCCTACGACAAGAGCCCTGAAGGAAACGGAAGTCGTCCGGACAGACTCGGGAACGGCAGACACGAGGAAGTTGAAAGAGGTATATTAGTGTTTCTATTCTCGGTGATTTGGCAAACTCTTCCCAATGCAGAATCCCCTAGACGTGCCGCGGCTTTTCCCCGCCCGGGCCGCAAGGACGGAGCAAACTTCATTCACCCCTCATTCAGCCATTGGCTGAGAGATCTGTGACGTTTCCAGTGACTAGGGTGCACAGGATCCCGGTGGCAGTCGAAGGCAAGAAGAGGAAGCCATTGAGTCGGAATTGCAGTTGATTAAAAGAAGTGCCCCCTGAGAGAGAAGAGAGAGAGAGAGAGAGGAGGAGGGGAGGGGGGGGGGCGATAGATAGGAGAAAGGGATGAAAGTGACGGAGAGTGGAGGTTGGACATAAATTCCATAAGAAGGGAAAAGTTGCCCAACTCGGCCCTGTCCTCTGGAGGAATACGGTGAAAGGGAGAACGAACATGATTGGCAGCCCGCGAATCCTTTTCCGTATTTTTGGACAACCCCCTCCTCCATTTCCCCACCGTCTACCCCCATTTTCCCCATCTCAACACACTCCTTCCCTCCTAACTCTCCCTCCCCCCCCTCCCCCCCCCCCCCCCCCCCCCCCACACCCCCCTGCTCCCCCTCTTTTCGCCTCTCTCCCCCCCCCCCCCCCCCCCCTTTTCCTGTTTGCCCGTTACATTCTCTTGCCCGTTGGGTGACACTTCTTTACCACCGCTCACTCTGGATTGGCCACGTTCGGTCTCATCCTCTCCTAGTCTCGGCGCGGTCTACAAGTATTCATCATTTGCCAGAACGCCTTAAGGCCACATACCAGATGACACCCTGCAATGCAGATCAGTCTTTTTGGTCGTGTTCAGTGGAGTCTCTTGTGATTGAACGATTCATTCCGATTTGCATTTTTCCGAAATTAACCTACCTTTGCGTGGCTTATTCTCCGCTTCCCCACTGCTCGATTCGCCTACCCCTTGAGTGGTGATCGCCCTACGGCTGTTCCCAGTTCGCCTGTGTACTCAGTAAGACATTAATCTTTGGAGAAGAAAAAATGGATGAACAGGCGTAATAGCCTCTCGACCACACGCTTTGCACGCTCATACACATTCTTTTCAGTTTACATCCATGCGACAGTATGTCCGAAAGTCAAATCAAATGATGCTCGACCGAAAATCTTTGAGACAGGCCTTTCTTACAATCCATGCAGCTTTCCAGTTCCTTCGGTCGTTTATTTTTGGCGCGCGCGCGCGCGCGCGCGTGTGTGTGTGTGTGGTGTGTGTGTGTGTGTGTGTGGTTCCCTTTTCGTTCTGCTGGCGGTAAGCATTGAAAGTTCATTCTCAACCTGACTGCTCTTTTTGTTCAGAGTTGGAATGGTTTTGAAGATGCTGGGGATGCAGTGCCCCAACCAAACTTTGAGACTGGCGCTGCATCCTTCAAGAGTGTTGCTCGTCCAGATGCTGTCATCTCGCATGTTACTGTGATGGTTGCATGTTGTGCATGCAAACCCTTAGGTGCAAAGCAGGCGATACAGGAATGGTGTGGTCGGCGAAACGAGACAAGGGTCACTCTGTCAAGAGACCATGGAGGGTAGCCGCAGTGTATAGAAGTGTGGGCGAACCAGGGATAGGCGGAAGGAACATGTTCGATTCAACATACACGGGACATCACTTGCTAAGCTTCAACCCCCTAGCCTGTCCCCATCCCCCCACGCCTTTTACGGTTTTACGCGCTTCTTCCCCGTCCTCCTCCTCCGCTCCCCCCTCTCTCTCTCTCTGTCTCTCTCTCTGTTTCTCTCTCTCTCTCTCTCTCTCTCTCTCTCTCTCGGGTGCGCAACAAGATGGCGGAAGGGAAGCAAAGTGTGATGTGAGCTCTCGATTGAAATCAGTGTTTCTACTTGTGGAGGTGCCTAAGCAGTTTTTCTAGTACTGGGAAGCAGACAGCAAATATTAGTAAAAGTGAATTTGGACAAGAATGGTGGAACTGGCTGAGTGGAGAGCCAGGATATGCCTTTTGGGGGTCAACAAAACTGAAAGTAAGCAGAGAAAATGGCGACCCATCGAAAGTGCTGGGGCTGAGGGAGATTCTGTTGGGATGCATTGGACTGTGCTATTTTGCGCTGATGATAAGATGTGCACTGGAGATGATTACTGTCGCGTTTGGCCGGTATGCAGTCAGCGTCGACTATGAGGAAACACTCCCCTCTGGTACTGCGAACGGCGTTCGATATAATGTAAACACGCACGATATGATGACGTCATGGATTGACGTAAACAACACACTGCTAGGCTGGCTAACAACAACGCAAGTGTATGAAAGGGGCAGTCCAAGTGTGCTAACGTGTGCCTTGGGGACAATCCTGTTGACGGTGAACCTCTCATATCTACGGAAAAGATTACTGTTGAGCAATGATGTGGAACGGAATCCCGGACCGAATTCTAGCCCGAGTAGCAGCAACATCAATGAGAAGATAGAAGAAGAGGCTCAGAAGATACAACGCAACTTAGAACCCACATTCACAAATATGGAATCTCAAATGGCACAGATACTCGCGTCTATAAGGAACTTCACAGACACTCAGAACGCGCTCTCCGATTCACTCAGCACCCAGACAGATACGATAAACAGAATGGATCAAAACAAACACAAATGGCAGATACGCTTATGCAACTGCACAAAGAACTGGCAGAAACTAAAAAAAACACACAGAGTAATATGGTAGCAGTAGAGCATTTAGGAAGAAAACTGGAGCACACATGGATAAACTGGATTGCATTGACGATGAACTGGATAGGCTAGAAAGTTTTTCCAGGAGGAATAATGTGAAGCTATTTGGAATAAAGGGAAACCATAGGTGAGGACTGTGAAAAACTAGTGAAAGAGCTACTGCAAACATATATGCCAGATGAGGAGTGGCTGAAGACGTTTGTAGAGAGGGCCATAGACTGGGAAGGCCCAATACTGCAACCCACAAATCCACGACCCCTAATAGTAAAACTGTTGAGGTGGAAAGATACAATCCGGATAATGCAGAACACCGAAGCTAGACAGAGGATGAGAGAAAATGGAATTAGGGTGGCCCAAGACAGAACAAGGAGGCAGACAGCGGCTTTGAAAAGTCTGAGAGAAGAAGGCAAGACTGGGTACATTTACAGGGAAAGGTGTACATCAAAGGACAACCCAGATCATCTTTTGTGCCCGATGGAGCTTCCAGACCGCAGCAAGAAAGACAGAAGGGAGAGTACACTTCCAGGAACCACCAAGGGTTGGAAGGAGGAACGTGGACGACGTGGAACCAGACCGAGAGACAGGCCGATGGGTGGGAGTATGAAGAAAACGAGAGCAGGGACTGGGACAATGAGTGGAGAAGGGAGAGAGAGAGGATGAGAGAGGGACGACATGGGAGTGAGGCGGTGAGTGAGAGGGAAAGCATGAGTGAGAGAGACAGACAGAGTGTAAGAGAGAGAGCAAAGGAGATGGAGGGAAGAATGGGAAGAGAAAGACAGGGAAGAGAAAGACAGGAAAGAGTGAGTGGGAGAGAGCGGAACCGCAAGGGAATGGACGCAGAGAATGAGAAATTTGTCAGAAAAAGGCTGAAAGAAGAAACGATGGAGGTGAAGGTGAGAGCGGAAGTGAGCCTGACATGCAGTTGGTATGGAATGAAATTGAAATTGTTGCTGATTTGGGGGGGTCTCTTTCAGACGAAGAGCAGGAGATGAAAGAAGAAACACAGATGATGAAAAGAGGCGAAGGAAGTATGGATGGAAGAGAGTTGGGCAGTGGGGATGAAAGAGAGAGTGGGTTAGAAAGAAAGGGTGACAGATATGAGTGACGAACAGAAGAATGAAAGAAAGGGTGCTAGGCCAAAAGAGGGGGACAATGACAAAATGAAAACACGCACAGCAAGCAGCACACACTAGGATTCAATGCAAGCAATACAATGATGGGCAATAAACAAGTACAGAACACTCAAGCTAACACACACAGGAAGGGCAAAAAAGACAAAAAATGAGGGGAAGGCCAAGGCCATTCACAAATACAAGGTAATAAGGAAGTAGAGGATAATGATAAGAATAAGAAAATTTCCTTCATGTGTTGGAATGTTGAAGGTCTGCTGGAGAAATTGTCAGATCCTGATTTTTTTTAATTTATAACTGCTTTTGACATTTGTTGTTTATCCGAGACATTCACTCTAAAACATTTTGATTTTGAGACAAAGTTCCAGGAATTTCTACATCTTTATTGTCCAGCCAGAAAATATACTAAAATGGGCAGACCTTCTGGCGGATTGATAATGCTGATCAAGAAGGAGATATCTGGGTACATTCAGTTGATCAATACTAATATAGAAAATGTATTGTGTGTGAAGCTACAAAAAAACTTGTTACAATGCGACAGAGATGTATTATTTCTTGGTGTGTATGTACATCCAGTTGATAGCCGTTATTATGCAGACAAGGATTATGATTGTACCATAGAAATGATAGAACAATATATTTGTACACAAATTGAGCAAGGGAATGAATATTTATATATTATAGGAGAGACTTAAATGCTCGTATTGGGGAATGGGGATTAAATATTGAGGATGAAAATGATATATTCGACAGAGAACAGAATGTGTATGCACGAAAGTCAAAGGATTAACATCATCAATGGATTCGGAAAAAGGCTCATCGAACTTTGCGCAAGTTTTAATTTGACTCCCTGAATGGCTTAAATATGAAAAACTTTGACAGTGCATTCACATTCTTCTCGGAAAGGGGAAGTAGTGCTATAGATTTCTATGTATGCTCCATAGAATTAATCGATAATGTTGACAGCTGTTTAGTGGATGAAAGAATTGAGTCTCATCATATGCCAATTAGAATGGAGCTTCTGAGTACAGTGCAGGATATTCAGAAAGACAAACAAAAGAGAACATTTACAAAGAAATAAAATGGGACCCAGCCAAAGCACAAGTCTACATAAATTTCATGGAATCTGAAGGAGCACAAGCAACATTAGAACAAATTAAGGAGGAAATTGATCAAGACATAGATACAAGTATTGATAAATTTAATCAATTACTAAAGAATGCTGGAGAATGTATAGAAAAATATCTAGTTCAGGAGGGGACTATAAACCCACAAATGGGTGGTATGATAAAGTATGCAAGATGGAAAAGAAAGAAACAAGACAAGCACTGTGTAGACTTAATTTAATAGATAAAAGAAAAACCGTATTAAATATGAAGAAAGAAGGTAATATATAATAACAAACGAACTTTTTTATCAAAAAATGATTAGAGGAAAGAAAAAACAATATAGGGAACAGATATTTGATACACTTATGCAAAATCAGAAGGATAGCCAGAAATTCTGGAGTACAATAAAAAAACATTAGAGAAGAAAAATAAATTACCAGTTATTACATCGGAACAATGGAAAGAACATTTTGAAAGCATATTGAACCCCCAAATAGGAGCTACTGTAAGAGAAGAGCAAGTGAATATGGAAGAGATTATAGTACATGAGTTAGACGGGGAAATAACAGAACAAGAAGTAGGTTTAGCAATAAACAAACTGAAAACAGGAAAATCCCCAGGAATAGATGAAATCCCCCCAGAATTTCTAAAACAATAGCTAGCAAAATAATACCATATCTAACTAAGTTATACAACAAACTGTTTCAAGAAAGTTACTTCCCTTAGAATGGTCACGTGCAGTAATTGTACCACTCCACAAGAAAGGCGATAAGCAAAATCCAGGAAATTATAGAGGGATTTCACTGCTATGCATTATAAGTAAAATTTTTACAGCAATAATCAACAAAAGACTTTACAACTGGGCAGAAAACGAGAACAAAATTAGTAAGGAACAAGCAGGATTTAGAAGGGATATTCGACATTAGACCACATTTTCACATTAACAACTATGATAACAAATTGCCTCTATGGCAGACGTAGAAGTAAATTTTATGTAGCATTCATAGATTATCAGAAAGCATTTGATACTGTAAATAGAGACAAATTATGGAAGATACTACAGAAACGCAAAGTATCTACAAAAATGCTCAACATGTTAAAAGGTATATACAAAACAGTACAAGCTTGTGTTAGATATGGAACTGAACTAACAGAATTGTTCGAATGCCCAGCAGGAGTGAAACAAGGTTGTTTGTTGTCCCCATTGATCTTTTCTCTATTAATAACAGAAGTGGCGGACAATGTCACAAGAAAGGCAGACATTGGTTATCAATTTCTACTGGTGCAGAAGAGATTTACACAACTGCTATTTGCAGATGACATAGCCCTGATATCATTAACACCAGCAGGTTTACAAAATCAATTAAAGAACCTACAACAAGCCTCGGATTCCATAGGCTTAACAGTAAATCTACAAAAAAAAAAAATAATGGTTTTTAGGAAAGGGGCTATTTAGGCAAAAAGGAGAAATGGTACTACAAAGACCAAGAACTAGAAGTAGTAAACAGTTATAAGTACCTAGGTTTCACCTTGACAACTAAACTTTCAATAGACATTTCACTTTCTGAATATGCAGGTAGAGCGAAAGGCAAAATTATGGAAATAATGAAAACTATGTATAGTTTAGGACATATAGATATGGCTATTTACTGTTTGACACTCAAGTTAAACCCTTACTCTTATATGCAGCAGAAGCATGGGGTCTAACTAGATACAAAGCAATAGAAAATATACACTTGTTCGCCTGTAAAAAATATATGGGTGTGGGCAAGAAAACCCCCAAATAATTTAATATATGGAGAGTTGGGTAGATACCCTATATACATAGATAGCACAATAAGGGCGATTAGGTATTGGTTTAAGATTATAAAAATGGAACCAAACAGACTCCCAAACAAGCATATGAAAGAGAAAAGACCGAAATAAATAAAATTCAAAATTGGGCACTAGAAATAAAACACTGTTTAGACATGTATGGCTTTTCAGAAGTATGGCTAAATGAAGGGTAGGAGATGAGAACAGATTTATTTCAGTATTAAAACAAAGAATGATTGATTGTCATAAGCAGAACTGGCATGATAAAATAGAAAATAGCGAACGTTTTAATACTTACCGCTCTTTCAAATCCATACACCATACTGAAAAATATTTTTTTACGACATCACGATAGCGAAATTTAGAAAAGCACTAACCAGACTACGTTTAGGGGTAAACAATTACACATAAACAAAAAGTTCACAGACAAGGATGCAATTACAACATGTCCTTTTTGTCCAATAAAGAAAACTTAATTCCTTTTCAGAATGCCCATGTTATAGAAATTAAGGAGAAATTATATTATAAAGCATTATAGAAATAAGGAAATTACACTAAGAAACCATATACAAAATGAAAATATGGAAATGACACGTGACCTAGCAATGTAAATTTTATGCATTAAAATACAGAGAAAACACAAATTTTAAGACAAGAAAAGAGACTTGGTTTTCTTCTGTGGTTATAGTTGAATTTATCTATTTGTGTATGTGTATCTATAATGATAAGATATATTGAATGTTTTGTATAAAACTAAGAATATGTGAATTTTGTGCAAAACACATGAATCATGGATGTGTGGACAACTAAATTATCTTTTAGAAGGTTGAATCATGGATTTAACTCTGAAGGTGTTTGTTTCAATACGGAAAATAATAGAGACCTGAATGATTATGACATTATGATTGGTGTGACGATATGAACAATTCACGAAAGAGATGCATATCATGATCACAAATAAGATTATGCAATTGTATACATCATGAAATGAGCAAAAAGGTACTAGGTACATATGCATGATGAATAGATAATTATAATACTGAATACAATGTTGTGATATGAGGGAATGTGAATGTAATATAATAGGAAGGAATGGAATTATGGAAATGATTATGTCTTGTGAAAATATGTGTAATGAATGAATATAATATGAATGGAAATGCAAACTATGAAGAGAGTGTGGAGATGTGGTTGTATAAATCAGTATAATGGTAGTAGGTAATCTTATATATAATAACAAGACTGTAAATGTGCATGTGTGCATGAATGGTGATGACAGACAACACAAGCATTATAAAAACCGGCAGCTCAGACCCACACATCCTGATGATTGCATTGCATGAAACAGCGTGTAGATATTTTATAACCTTACTTTTTAACAAATGTTTCCCGTTCGTTTGAAGCAATTTTAAAATCAAGCTGGTATTCACTACCACTGTTAATTGTACTCCTCAGTGAGCACTTTAACCAACAGATTTTAAAATGGACAAAATCATTTTTAAACATCTACTAAAAACATACCTTTCGCCAACCTCAATGCTATATGAAAGAATGATAGATACAAACAGAAGGTTTATCAAAATATGTAGATGGTAAGGCATTTTTCTTTTTTAAACCCTAATGCCAGAGAGAAGTAAAAAATAATTAATAAACATGGCGAGCTCCACCAGCCATCGTAAGACATGAAGACATTGAGGATTAAAATAAAAGGTATGATTGCCAATATAAATTAAAACATCAAACAATGAATTCCAAACTCGTAAAAAGAAATCAAACAAATCAAAATGACAAAAAATATTTGTGAAAGCAGACAAAACCAGCAACTTCTACAAAATTGAAACTAAAGAGTACTCACAAACTTTCGGAGAAAACATCCAAAAAATTCAAAAAAGTGATAAAACTAAATACGAGTTACATTTAAAAAAATGAAAAGGGGCTTGTGCCAAATGGACCTAAGCGATAGAGTGGACAACAGCACAAGAGAAGCTTTCATATCACTAAAGACCACAAACCCAAACTTCTGAATAACCCAACATGCAGATTGATAAACCCATCCAAATCTGAATTAGGAAAAATCAGCAAAAAAATCTTAGAAAAAGCCATAAAAAACATAAGATGAGAACACTGAATCAACCCTGGAAAAAACATACGAAGCCATACAATGGTTAAGAAATCAACAAGCAAGATAATACATTTTTTAAACATTGATATAGTAGATTCACACATCTATAGATGAAGATTTTGCTCACCAAGCTATAAAATTTGCCGTCAAATACCTGAAAAATATCAGGGTCAGAAATGGAATTCATTTTCCATACAAGAAAACTCTACTAACAGCTAAAATGAAATCTGGGCAAGAGCGCAAACAAGAATCAACTTTTGATGTCACAATGGGATCTAGTGGTGCCGAAACTTGCGAACTTGTGGACTGTTCATGTGTCTAACATTCAAAAGAAACTTGGAAAACAAGTCGGACTGTACGGGATGACGGCTCGCTGCATCTGAATGACAACCATAGAAACATTGAAATAAGAAAAAAGAAACTGGTAAAATCTCCAACCAAAATCTAAAAATCACTATGAAGCAAATAAAAAAGTGTGAACTATTAGATATAACGTTTGATCTCAAACCAGCAATAAATAAAAACAATACAAAAAACCAAATGAACACCTTCTATGTAATATCAAAAGTAACATCCACTTCCATACTAAAAACAATACCCAGAGGCAATAAATAAGAGATTATCTAACCTGTCATGCAAATGAAACAATTCAATAACGCTGCAGCTGAATATCAAGAAGCGTTTCACAAAAGTGGCTACAACTACAAACTACAATATGACCAGAATGACATGAGCAGGACACAAGAAGACAGAAAAGAAAGATCATATGGTACAACCCCATATGACGGAAGATGAAAACAAAATAGGGATAATTCTTTAGAATCCTAACATCATCATTCCAAAAGAGCACAAATTATCCAAGTATTCAACAAAAAACAGCATCGAAATTATCATATCATGTATGCCACCTTAAAAACATCATTGATTCAACCAACAAATGAAAAGCAGTACAGAGTAAATACGAGGTGATGAAAGGAAATCTTGAACTGTATCAAGAAAGAACAGTTGCCTTTGAGCACAAATTTCCTCTACAACAGCATTGTGTACCAAGCACTGTAACATCTAGGAGAACGCAGAAGAAACATCATAGGTATCACATGTAAAACACAAGTTAAAACATAGATATGCAAACCACAAACAGTCATTTAAACAAAGGAAAGATAAAAAGACAAACAGAATTGATAAATACAATCTGGAAGCTCAAGAGAAAAAGTAAATACAATATATCTGGAAAACAAGAAAGCAGCAGACATACACAACATTTCAAAAGATGTAACCATGCTCAACAGAAAAGTACATAATACTATGCTAAACCACAACTGGGCACTTTAAATACTGGATAGAAAATGGTTAAAAACTGAGCACGCTTTGGGAAATTCCTATCATGAACAAGAACCAGAAACACACGAAAAAACAGACAGCCGTGATGACAGACAACACAGCAGTTATAAAACACCCGCAGCACACCCACTCATTCCTGATGATTGCAAATTTCATAAACACGCTGTTAGATAATTTTAACCTACTTTTTAACAAATAAGAATATTGATTTATATATTATATGAAAATGAGTACAAAGAAAATGAACCTGGTTTTTGTTCTGTGGTATTATAGCTGAATTCAAAATGTGTCTACGTGTATACGTGGTGTATATATGTGCGGTGTGTATGCATATATTGTTATATTGTGTGTGTGTATATCTATATATATGTATGTGATGTGTGTACATGTATGCATGTGTAGAGAGGGTGTTGCGTACATGTATGCATGTGTGCTGTGTGTATTAATATTGTATGTGCGTATGTAATATATGTGTGTATATGTATGTAAATATATGTATATATATATGTGTTTGTATATATGTATGTATAGTATAATATAGTATTGTTGTATATATATTAGTATGTGTGTGTATATATCATATGTATGTGTGAGATGTGAATGTTTATGTATAAAACATACGAACATGATAAGTTATGTGTATATTGAATGAACATGGACGATGTGGTGATAAATATATATAGAGAAGGTTGAATCATGAATTCAACTCGGAAGGTGTTTCTGGGTATGGATAGTAACATGAATACCTGAATGAGTATGAAATTATGATTGGGTGTCGATATAAACAGATTTACGAAAGAATGTTATATGAACACAAATAAGATTATGCAAATGCATCCACAGGTGTGAAGCGTGACAAGGTCCATGTACATATTATATACATGATGGAAAGATAAGTATATAAAAGTGGATACCAGGGTGTAATAAGAGGGAACGTGAATGTAATATAATATGAAGGAATGAATTATGGAAATGAATATGTTTTGAGGAAAAATATGTGAAATGAATGAATATGAATGGTATTGTACAAATGTGAATGTAAATAAGGGAGAATGAGGCTGTTATAAATGGAGGATGGAGCAGAATTCTCATATGAACATGATCAAGGTTGTAAAATGTACACATGTGCATGTATTTGTGTGTGGTGTATGTGTGTACATGTATGTATGGTGTGTGTATACATGTATATATATATATATTATGTGTGTGTGTGAGAGATTGAGAGGGATTGAGCCTGATTGGATTAAGAGGTGTAGTAGAATTGAATGTATAACTGATAATATGCAGTTATGCAAGAGTATAGACAATTAAGGTAAACAAGAGGAATAAGTGTAATTATAACCTAAATTGATATGAATCAAGATAAGATAAGATAAGATAAGTTGTTTTATAGCCCAGTCGACCGCAAAGGGCCACATCAGGGCTGTATGAATCAAGAATACACGACAAGTAAATAGAAATATGGAGAGAGGGGTCATGGAGGAAACAACTGCAGAAACCGGCTAACACCATATGGGAATAAACGTGGTCATGGGGGGTCAGGCTAGGAACATGAATGGTTTAAGTCAAATGAATATGTTAAATGTGCAAAAATTTAAAAAAATAAAAAATAAAAAATTCAAGCATATAAGGAAACATATTTGGAAGTGGAAGGTTTGAATAAGTAATGAAATCGGTATTTACATACACATGTAAAACTATGAAATGATTACAAAGGGAAACATAGACAAATAATTGACCATATAGTGATGAAGTATACAAATAAGGTAAACCAGGAAATAAAGGTAGGAAAAGGATTTAGTGCAGTAGGTCAACATGTAAATCAGCTGACAGCATGAAGTCGCGTGACCCACACGCAGCACACACACAGTCCCTCTCAGTCTCACCAAAGACTGTACAGTCTTTGGTCTCACCAGCTCGCGCGTTCCTTCATTCTCTCTCGCTCTCTACTTAAGAACGGGTGGGGGGGAGGGGGGGGGAGGGGGGGGGGCGGAGCGTGAGGTGGACGGGACGGAACCGGGATGATTCGTCTGCTAAAGAAATGGCTGCCCGTAGATTATATACATGTGTGGTTTTGAACTTTTTGTTCAATGATAGCTATTGTGTGCATTTTGGTTATTGCCGACGGCTGCTTTGAATTATTCAATTTTGAATTCTAGGGATTTGACCATTAAGAGACTCCTCTGGCCAACAGGCAATTTAGGCACATGTGTACGAGGCAAGTGTCGACAAGTCCTACAGAACATGATATAACTGGCTGAAGAAATGGGGAAAACTACAATTAAAGTGAAAATAATTGAAGGAAAGTACTAACCTGACACATGGAAAGCGGTAAGGCTTTAGTACTTTATCCATGGGCTGCCTAAATCCAACGAACATGAACAACAAGTCCAATACCACATAAACAGAAGTACACACACTGAGTGTCAAAGGTTAACATGGCAGACCCAAGATTCGGGGTTTTCCTTTCATTTGCACGGTTAGAGGGCGCATGCGTAACATAGTAAAAAAAATTGCTTAAAAATAGCACGGCCTTCCGGAGAGTAAAACAACGCAGATGTAATAAGGTCTCCACTGTTTACAAAACGAAAATACGATGAGGGAAATGAAATTGATAACATGTGTTTTGCATGTTAGTATCAACAGCATTCAATCATGAGTTTGAAAATAATTAATATATTACTATTTATGTTTATAAGAAAAAACGTACCAAGAAGCATTTGTGTTTAATTAAGAAGAATTTTGCATTGTACATACTGTCATGGAAGAATGTTTTGTTGCAGCATTGTAAATTTTGTTCTTATTATATAAAATTGTTTTTTCTTGTTGCGTACTCATGTGAATAGGCCGATGGCCTCACATTAAAGTCACGATCACGAGTCTCTCTCTCTCTCTCTCTCTCTCTCTTCCTTCTCTCTCTCGTAGAATACGAAAATTGCTCCGCTTCTCCATATGTCGCATAAAAATGCGACTATTGCGACTTTTAGTACAGAAGTGATTCTCTTTAGATCAGCCCATTATGCTAATGAGTCACCGTGTCAGATTTGGAGAAGATGATACGAAAACTGTGCATTGTATAACTAGCACCAAAGATTTCGGTCTGCATAGACGAAGGGGGTACAGATTAAACACAGGCAGGCAGAACGCGCTTTATGTATTAGATTTTCTGTTCGTTATCTGTATGGGTTCTCTACATCTGCACACATTTTCTTTTCAAAGGTGCTCGTAGCTGGTATGTGCACGTGTGTGTGTGTGTGTGTGTGTGTGTGTGTGTGTGTGTGTGTGTGTGTGTGTGTGTGCGCGCGCGCGCGCGCGAAGCTTGCTTGTGTGTATGTTTCTGCAAAGGAAATATGTCATTCATGTCTGTGTATGCTGGCGTCCACCTTTACGAGTTGCTTGATTAGTTAGATTACAGGCAGAAGCTGCATAGCCATTGGAAGAGAAGATAATTCACTGATGA
>CM031610.1:37539642-37547142 GCA_018398815.1 Conus ventricosus | reverse complement strand
TTCAGGAAAGAGAGAATGTTTTATTTCATTTGATTCCATATGCATTGATGCTTCGTTCTATGATCATGTGTAGTAAAGTTATAGACTTTACTAGTGGTTTGATGTGACGAATGCATGATATATGAATGAGATTGTAAGCAAGCTGTGAGTGTGTTTGGGCTGTGCGCTAGTCCTTCCTCCATCGACATCACCCGAGGTTGACAATTTATTGGCGAGCTTGCCAGGATATTCTGGCCCATTTATTATAATTGTTCAACTTCTCAGAGAGGAAGCTGGGTGGGATTCAAGTGTTGTAATCCTAAGACAAGGGGTTGTCTTACTGTATGTTCCCAAGATAGTTAAATACTAGGCTTGGCATTGCTTCCAAGATAGTTAATACTAGGCTTGGCATTTCAGCCCCAGAGTACTCATTTCGCACAGATTACCTATAATTCGCTCTCATAGTTGGGTCAGGCGCTGGGCGTCTTATAAAAACTAATTACGTTGTCCCAAGCTAATATTATCATTCATAGGATTGTGCTATTACGTCACTCGTGTCGGTAACCACCAGTTTGGCTGTCGTTGTTATAAAATCTTGTTCAAAAAAAAAAAAAAAAAAAAAAAAAAAGAAAGAAGATATAATGGCGGAAGAAAAGAACACCCCTATTGAACAACTTGTGAGTGTCGCTCGTGATTTAGGCTATTCGGGAGAAGAGTTGCGAGCGTTCGTTGAAAACCAGCAAAAGATGGAAAGGGATGAACGCGCGGAAAGACGCCGTATCGCAGTAGAAGCGCAGGAAACAGAAAGAATAAGGGAAGCGCAGGAACAGAAAGAATGAAGCAGGAAACGGAAAGAATAAGGGAAGCGCAGGAAACAGAAAGAATAAGGGCAACGCAGGAAACAGAAAATTTAAAGATTCAGTTAGAATTAGAGAAAGTGAGAATACAAAGGGAGACCCCGAGGATGATAGTTCAGTTTCCAGTGACTCTGTGCGTAGCTATGCCCCCGACCCAAGTTGCCAAAATTCTCGGAAGGAACCGATTCGATTGATGCATACATCAGTCGTTTCGAAACGTTTGCGACCAGTCAGGGTTGGCCTCCAGAAGAGTGGGCAGTCATTTTGTCGGCGTTACTGACGGGTAAGGCACTACAAATTTTCACTGCGTTACCAGCAGAACAACAGTCTGATTTCGGCGCTGTGAAGGAATCGTTGATGAAAGGATTTGACCTCACAGAGGAAGGATTCAGGAAGAAATTTCGTTCAGCTAAATTACAAGCAGGTGAGACGTACACTCAGTTTGGTGCACCGTCTAGATCACTATTTGAGAAATGGTTAGAGTTGAGTGGTACGAAGAAGGAGTTCGCTGAGTTGAAAGAGCTAGTTATGAAAGAACAGATTTTGTCAGGTTGCGGCCCTGAGTTAACCATACATTTGAAAGAGAGACAGCCAGAGACAGCAGGAGAGTTGTTGAAGTTCGCAGAGGTGTATAGAGAGGCACGTTTGGGCACTAAGGTGCAGGAGAAACAGTGCTAGGCACAGGTGAGAAGAGTGCAAGGAGACCAGGGGAGTTTTCTGCAAAGTCTGCAAACCCAGTGGTGGGGCAGAAGGAAGGGCAAAGGACATTAGGTGTTTCATTTGTCACAGAAGGGACATGTGGCGAGGACTGTCGCATGAGGTTCCAGAAGGCAGCAGCCTTGCAAGAGGTGGATAAGGGTCGTCAAGGGAAACGACCTGCAGTGGAACCAAAAGGGATTCGGTATGAAGAGGGTGGAGTGCACCTATGGCTAGCACTGGACAGCAGTCAGTGTCAGGGATGGAGGGCACTAGGCTGAGTGGTTCGTTACCAGTGGAAGAAGGGTGGATTGGCCAGCAGAGGGTGAAAGTGTTACGAGACACTGGTTTGTTCATGCGGGGTAGTACGAACAACGCTGGTCGAGAAAGGGGATTTGACAGGGCAAATCCAGACCTGTACTCTAATCGATGGCACTGTGAGGGAGTTTCCAGTTGCTAAGATAGAAGTACGTACCCCTTACTTCTCAGGCGAGTTGTCTGCGTTGGTGATGGAGAAACCCCTTCACGATTTGATCATTGGAAATATTCCAGGTGCAAGGGATCCAGGGGATCCTGAGTTGTTGACTGCTACAGGGGCAGCAGTTCAAACACGGAGCAAGAAGGAGGGAAAGGGTTTTGATAAACCGTTAGTCGTTCCTGCAAGGAAGTCAGGCATAGATGTGTCGCCTGATGAGTTCAGGGCAGCGCAGGAACAAGACCCTTCGCTCGTGAAGTCTTGGGAGTTAGCAAGAGGTGGAGAGAAACAGGAGGTTAGAGGAGGTGAGACAGAATTTCTTGTGAAAGGCGGGGCTGTTGTACCGAGTGTTCACCAAGGGGAAGACAGGTAAGGTGACCACTCAGTTAGAGGTACCAGCAGGTTATCGTGACACTGTCATGTCAGTGGGTCACGAGTCGCTCATGGCGGGTCATCTCGGCACCAGCAAAACAGCTGACCGAATCTTTGATGACTTTCATTGGCCAGGAGCAATGGCAGACATAAAAACGTTTCTGCATGTCATGTGATGTGTGTCAAAGATCAGCCACAAGAGGGGTGAAGAGGAAGGCACCTCTTAAACATCCCCTTTAATTGACACACCATTCAGGAGAGTGGCCGTCGATCTGATTGGCCCAATCTCGCCCTGTTCCAAAGGTGGGCACAGGTATGAGACATGTAAGGTTGCAAGGGAAGGTTTGCAGGAGGCTAGGGTCGTCCAGAAGAAGCAGTTATGACAGGAAGGTGAGGAAGCAATTCCTCAAGGTGGGAGATCAAGTCCTGTTACTGCTTCCCACGGATCACAACAAGCTGCTGATGCATTGGAAGGGACCATTTCACCATCATTGAAAAGGTAGATCAGGACTACCGAATCGATGTGAATGGGAAATCAAAACTTTTCCATGCAAATTTGCTCCGCAAATATATTCAGCGTGAGACTCAGCACATAGGCGCAGCAGCAATCATTGATGGAGGTGAAGGAGACCCAGCAGAAGAAGGGGAGATTTTGTTGCCTGAGTTTCCAGGAGAAGAGTCATACAGGGATGTGTCACTGTATGAAGGGCTAGACAGTAGGAGACAGGAGGAAGTTAGGGGGCTCCTGGAACAGTATAGGGCGTCCCTGACTGACAAACCAGGCAGGACAACTCTAGAGACATGTACGGTGGAGTTAACATCACAGAAACCGTACATGTGAAAGCCTACCCGATCCCATATGCCACCAAGCAAGTGATCGAGGAGGAGGTAGAAAGATGTTGGACCTTGGGGTGATTGAACCGTCCAAATCATCATATAGTGCACCGTCGTCTTAGTGAGGAAAAAGTCAGGTGAGCATCGATTCTGTGTCGACTATAGACGTCTGAACAGTGTCCCAAGGTCGATGCAGAGGTCATACCAAACATGGAAGACCTGTTCGCTCAGAATCGCCACAAGCAAGAGCCAGTATTTCACCAGATAGATCTGAGCAAGGTTACTGGCAAATAGCCCTGAGTGAGGACTCAAAGGAAGTCACAGCATTCTCCACTCCTATGGGGCTATACCAGTGGCGAGTACTTCCTTTTGGTATGGTCAACGCACCTGCAGTCTTCTCTCGGATGATGAGGAAGCTATGACGGGATTGGAAGGTGTTGTGAATTTCATGGATGACATTCTGATAGCATCCGAGATATGGGAAGAGCATATGAGGCAGCTAGGAGCAGTTTTAGAGAGGTTGAGACAAGCCAATCTCACAGCCAGACCAACAAAGTGCCAGGTTGGTTTTCCAAGCCTGGAGTTCCTAGGTTTTGTTGTCGGAGGTGACACAAAGCAGCCGGAAAGAGGAAAGGTGGAGAAGATGATGAATTCAGAGAGACCAAAGACCAAAACAGAAGTCAGGAGTCTGCTAGGTTTTATTGGGTTTCTATAGGAGTTTGTCCCAAATTTTGCTGCAATCCACGAGTCCTCTCAGTGATTTGGTCAAGGCAGGGAAACCGGCAGTGGTCGAGTGGTCAGCACGCTGCAGAGCAAGCACTGCAGACGGTGCTGGAAAGACTAGGTTCCCGTCCCATCTTGAAGCTACCAGATATGTCCAAACCATTTTTGTTGCGGACAGATGCATCAGGTGGTGGGATAGGTGCAGTATTGCTGCAGGAGCATGAAGAGGTCGAGTTCCTGTGAGGTATGCTAGCAGGAAGTTGACAAAGTGTGAAGAAGGGTACGCAACGGTGGAGAAGGATGTGTTTAGCTGTTGTGTGGGCCGTGCAGAAGTTCCACAAATACTTGTATGGGAAGGAGTTCGTGATAGAGACAGATCACCAACCACTCAAATTCCTGCAGGAGGCACAGCTGAAAACAGCAGGGTTCTGCGTTGGGCAATGGCACTGCAGCCCTACAGGTACCGAGTGCAGTACATTCCCGGTCGACAGAATGTCGGAGCTGACTATTTAAGCCGCGTAGTCTAGCAAGCTGCAACTCAGAGGAAGTCAGTCACATCCGGGGTGCTTTGTTGATAATATGTGTTGATTACAGTTATGTTGATTGGATATGGGTTCATTCCCAGTTGGCTATGGTTCATATTTTTTTTTGTGTGAGACTTGTTCATATTTTCTTTGTGAGACTTGTTCATGTGAATGTAGTTATGCTTGGAGCATACAGTCGCTTGTGTAGTAATGCATTATTTGCAATAAGTGAGAATGGAGATTCCTCAGTGAAGTTCATGGATCGTGATCATATTATATTGTGCTTTTCATAAGAATTGTGAAAAGGAGAGATGGCAAATCCGCAGGTAGGGGAATTGCATAAGTGCGCACAGGGTCGTTATAAGTGAATTGAAATAACGCAAGAGCGCACGTCAATGATAACTCATTGGAGTGATATCCACTAATGATATATTTTATAATTTATAAACCGTTGGTTGTAAAGTATTTTCAAACGTTGCACGTGTAGCTGTGGGTCAGCAAATTCGGTTGTTGTCTTTTTTGTACCGTTGTTTTGAGACAATGCGGAGCATGGTCTTTTGCAAGGGGGGAAATTGTCACGGTCAAAAAAATAAACTCAACCAAGTTCGTGGTCAATCGCCACCAGCCCAGTTGGACATAAGCTCTAACGCAAATATTCTGGGCGTCAGGCGGACGGCCCCATGGTTCGGATCCAGGCAATTAAGCAAAGGGGGAGGCTAATCCTCATCCTCCAAGAGACGGTCTGTCCAACCAGCCGGACTAAATAGCTGACGACGCATTCACCTGTCGCCTCAGCCAATTAAAGGCTATTTTTAGCTCTCGTGGAGACAGCACTGTCTGCTAGACGGACTAAGCTGTCTGGCCGAATGTCTCGAGTGGTCTGCCAGCCAACGTCTTGGAGCTTACCCAGACTCATTAGCCACTTTAGAGTGACCAGTGTCACGAGTTAAGCCACACGGCGCCAGTTAAGTAGGGAAGGGGGGAAGGTAGTGTGTGGTGGGGGTGAAATCTAGCTAATCAATTAAATGACCAATTGACCACCACAGAGAGTAAGGTGTGTAGGCGTGACTGTCATGATTTGAATATCCAATGGAATTAGAGGGAGATAACTTCGGGTAAAAATACTGACCAATGGTACTCGCCCTTTTTGGACAGATCGGAACACAATAAGAAGGATGTGAGAGTGAGAGAACGAGAGAACGAGGGGAGAACGAACAGAGAGACAGAGGAGAGAGGTCTGAGTGTAATCTCTGAGGAGAGAAAAGCAGAGAGATGAGGGGAGGAGAGAAGAGAACCAAGTTGAGAGATTAGCAGAGATAGTCTGCAGAGGAAGGACTGAGTGGAAGATGTGGAGAGAGAGAGAGAGTTGCTAACTAATGAAGAAGAAAGAAAGAAAAGAAAAAAAGAAAAGAAAGCAACCATGTCCATTTGATAAGAGCAGACTAGAAGAAGAGAGAGAGAGAGAGGGCAATGTGTTAATGCAGGAAGAAAGAAAGGAGAACAGATCGATGTTGATAGTCCACTGTTCTATCCTCACTGGGGTTCGACCTCATACTTGGCCAGCGCCACTTTCATCAGCAGTCCAGCCTGACCGGTGCAGCAGTCCAGCTTGACGGTGCAAGTAGACCAACACCAGTGCCAGCAGTTGTGTCGTGTTGTGAAAGGGACAGTGAAAAGAAAAGAAAAGAAAAGAAAAGACAGTGATTCGTGAATAGTTAAGATCACCTGGCCAGGTAAAGTAGAAATCTATTTATACCCGGGTTAGTTAATGATGTTTTAGATAAATGATTTTGTGAAGTTCAGGAAAGAGAGAATGATTTTTATTTCATTTGATTCCATATGCATTGATGCTTCGTTCTATGATCATGTGTAGTAAAGTTATAGACTTTACTAGTGGTTTGATGTGACGAATGCATGTATATGAATGAGATTGTAAGCAAGCTGTGAGTGTGTTTGGGCTGTGCGCTAGTCCTTCCTCCATCGACATCACCCGAGGTTGACAGTGTGTTTGGCTGGCTGGCTGACTGTCCGTGAAGGAAAATCAAAGACAGAAAGGGGGGGGTGGAGGGGCGGGGGGAGACAGACAGACAGAACGTGTGTGTGTCTAGTCTTTATGTCTGTTTGTATGTCCGCGTGTCTGTCTGTGTGACAGGGAGAGAGTGTGTGTATGTTTGTGTGTGATAAAGAGAGAGAACGAGAGTTAGAGAGAACAAACGAGAAAGTGAGTGCTCATGTAAGAGCGCGCGCGTGTGTGGGAGTGCGCGCGCGCGTGCCTGCGCACATGCGCGACTCATCGCGCGTGTATCTATTTGTCTGTATGTATACTTGCATGTTTGCTTACTGTTGTTTTACTGACAGCCATCCAGAGAGAGTAATGCCATTTTTTTTATGTCCGTTATTTGTGGCGTCTGAAAAAAAAATTTCATTTGTCAGTTCTGTTTCTATTTTGTGTATCAAAGAAGCATCATATTGCCGTTATTCATAGCTTCGTTTTTCTTTCAACTTTCTTTTAAAAAATTTTTTTTTACTTACCGTGCAGTCTGTTGTAGTCACATTACCGTTGCTCACATTCGTGTATGCGCATGCGCTCTGGTTGTCTCCGTGCGATGGTCATTAGCCTGATGGGCTTGGACGGCTTAAACCGGGAGTAGGGGAGAGAAGCGACGAGCAGGTCAGAATCCCCCAGTGTAATGGTCGTAAGGGCAGTGAACTGGTAGAGAGGCGCGCGTGCCGTGTCGAGGACACCGCGTGATGGCAGGGCGGAGTTCGTCCGACTCCTTCCACCGCCTCAGTCTTCGCTGAACTGAAACAGGTCTGCATTTACTGATTGATAGACCGAGGTTTTTTTTTTTTTTTTTTCAGGCAGAGAAAATCTGACGGAGTGTGGTCGAAGTCAACGACCGACAGCTCGTCGGCCGAACGTCATAGAGACGTGATGGTGTTTTTTTTAACGTGATTTTACTGATGAGAGAAAGGCTAGCAGACTGTTTAGGGGGAGAGAGAGAGAGAGAGAGAGAGAGAGAGAGAGAGTCGTATATGG
>CM031610.1:37459642-37532142 GCA_018398815.1 Conus ventricosus | reverse complement strand
TGTGAGTTGCCTGAAGAGATTTGCTGGTCTCAAATTTGTTCTGTGAGTTTTTGTCATCGGTGTGTATGACAGCTTTGCTGGTCTCAAATTTGTTCTGTGAGTTGCCTGAAGAGATTTGCTGGTCTCAAATTTGTTCTGTGAGTTTTTGTTCATCGGTGTGTATGACAGCTTTGCTGGTCTGAAAATTTGTTCTGTGATTGCCTGAAGAGATTGCTGGTCTCAAATTTGTTCTGTGAGTTTTTGTCATCGTGTGTATGACAGCTTTGCTGGTCTCAAATTTGTTCTGTGAGTTTTTGTCATCGGTGTGTATGACAGCTTTGCTGGTCTCAAATTTGTTCTGTGAGTTTTTGTCATCGTGTGTATGACAGCTTTGCTGGTCTCAAATTGGTTCTGTGAGTTTTTGTCATCGTGTGTATGACAGCTTTGCGGTCTGAACATTGTTTTGTGAGTTTTTGTCATCGTGTGTATGACAGATTTGCTGGTCTCAAATTTGTTCTGTGATTTTTTGTCATCGGTGTGTATGACAATTTGCTGGTCTCAAATTTGTTCTGTGAGTTTTTGTCATCGGTGTGTATGACAGCTTTGCTGGTCTGAACATTGTTTTGTGAGCTTTTGTCATCGGTGTGTATGACAGCTTTGCTGTCTGAAAATTGTTCTGTGAGTTTTTGTCATTGTGTGTATGACAGCTTTGCTGGTCTGAAAATTGTTTTGTTAGTTTCTTTCATCGGTGTGTATGATGAATTTGCCGGACTCAGAATCATCCAGTGAATTTTATCATATATTTACTGGTCTCAAAATCGTCCGGTGAATTTTACGACAGATTCACTGCTCTCAGAATCGTCCGGTGAGTTGTAGGAGCGTTTTTTGCTGTTCTCAAAATCGTCCTGTGAGTTGTAGGAGGCTTTGCTGTTCTCAAAATCGTCTTGTGAGTTGTATGAGCGCTTTGCCTCTCTCAAAATTGTCTTGTGAGTTGTAGGAGTGCTTTGCTTTTCTCAAAATCGTCCTGTGAGTTGTAGGAGTGCTTTGCTTCACTCAAAATCGTCCGGTGAGTTGTATGAGCGCTTTGCTTCTCTCAAAATCATCCTGTGAGTTGTAGGAGTGCTTTGCTTCTCTCAAAATCGTCCTGTGAGTTGTAGGTGCTTTGCTTCTCTCAAAATCATCCTGTGAGTTGTAGGAGCGCTTTGCTGTTCTCAAAATCGTCCTGTGAATTGTAGGAGCGCTTTGCTGTTCTCAAAATCGTCCTTGGTTGTAGAGCGCTTTGCTGTTCTCAAATCGTCCTGTGAATTGTAGGAGGGCTTTGCTGTTCTCAAAATCGTCCTGTGAGTTGTAGGAGCGCTTTGCTGTTCTCAAAATCGTCCTGTGAGTTGTAGGAGTGCTTTGCTTCTCTCAAAATCGTCCTGTGAGTTGTAGGAGTGCTTTGCTGTTCTCAAAATCGTCCTGTGATTTGTATGGGCGACGCTGGCGTTGAAATGTACAAATCAGTTGTATGTGTTTGAGAGATAGTTTGTACGAAAATCGTCCAGTGAATTACATAGAGAGTTGCAGGTCTCAACATCTTACACTGAATTGTGGGAAGTTCTGGTCTCAAACTCTCCTGTGAGTTGTATGTGTGCGAGAATTCTCCCAGTAAATTGTATGTGAGGTCTTATAATCGTACAAAGAGTGTTTTGGTCTCGGAATAATCCAAATAAATTATATGCATGATTTGTTGTTTCAAAATCTTCACATGAGTTATATGGACACTCTTGCTTCTCTCAAACTCATCCAGTCAGTTGTTTAGGAGATTTACTGACCTAAAATGTCCAGTTAGTCGTATAGGAGATTTACTGATCTCAGAATAGTCCTGTTAGGTTTATTAGAGATAGACTTATTAAAAATCGCCCAGGAGGCTGTATCGGGGGTCTTTTTCCCGAAGAAAGTCGTTTGTATCTTGAAAAGATAACAGTGCATCATAACCACAATGTTCTTGTGATATTGTTCATTATCTTGCTGTTCGGTCACTACCTGACATTGCATGATGAAGATGAGTGGACAGGAAATGAGCAGTATATCAGTAATGACTGGGCGATGGACGGGAACATTGATGACAGATGGCGCTGATCATCAGACGAAAATACATCATTGCTTCGATCATTCCGGTCTCTGAGGACTTCTGTCTCGTGGCGAAAGGTTCTTTGCTATGGTTTTCTTCTTTTGACACACTGTCCAGTGCACTCATGGTGTTCCGAAGTCGTCAGAAGTATGATTTTACTGTTAATCTTTCATTGCAGTCTACAGAGACGTACAATCATTATTATCGTGTGAAAATTGTATTTGCGGTGGATAACTGCACCATAATTATAGTGAAAACGAGTCTTTTGATAATGACACGTCATTTTAGTACAATTTCTCTTTTTTTTTTTCATTATTCAGAATCCAGCCGACTGTGCAGGACACACTAAGGTTGCTAGGAAAAACATCACCGTTAAAATTTAAAGGAAATGAAAATTAACTAAGCAAAAATTGTGTCAGAGAAATTGACATAATCATAGCATAGTAGTCTAATAATTGTCGTTTTCAAGGCAGACTGGCCGTGCTTGTGTTGCGTGTATCACCCTGTCCGTTTGATCAATCACTTTTAGTTAAAGTGTTGGTATTGCCGCGGAAAATGCACGAACAGGCTTAACAGGATAGAAACACAAGGAAACGGACAATCAGTGCCATACCCGGTTTTTAAAATCTCACTGCTTGATCAGACGATTACAACAATATGATTACGGAATGTTACCCCCTGCCCCCCCCCCCCCCCCCCCCCCCCCCCTCCGTGCCCCTCTCTCCCCATCTCTACCTCCCCATCCCGCCCCTACCCTCAAGAAAAAAAGGGAAAAAATATTATGCTGGGGGAAAATAAAAGAAGATAAACGATCGTAAGGGCCAAAGACGGTGAGCATGCATCTTATACCGAAAAGGTTCCAGCGTCATTTAGGAGTTAATGATGATTCCAAGAATGATTCCCTTATTATCCTTATTGAACATTACCTCTCTTTACCCATGTGTATCAGCTTACTGTGGACAGCAAGGTCAAATACCTATCAAAGACCAAAAACAGGTAACTAGGTCGTGAAAGCAGAAAAGAAAAGAATGTTTGAATGTGGAAGAATGAATGTGTGAGTGTAAATTTGTGTTTATGTGTGGAAAGAAAGACAGACAGAAAGCTGGCTTAAATGTTCGGGTCATCGACATGGAGTCACGTGAGAAATAGTGGCGATTTGGGTCATCCAGTTCTGCTTATCTATGCTGTTTATGAACAGTTCTTTTTCCAAGTAAGACCCAAAAAGTTCGACGACGAGAAAGTCCACAGCTGCTGAAAACAAAAACAAACAAAACTACACGGCTCAGCGAAAACAAGTCAACCACAGTGCACTTTTGTTGGCTTATTGACAGCTGCACCGTGTTTACTACGTATACAGGTTACGTGCATAAGGGGAAGGAGAGAGAGAGAGGTGGAGGATAAACATTTCGCAGTGGAGATAGACGCGCTTATAGACAGGTTTCGGGGAGAGGGAGAGAGGGGGTAAAGAAAGAGAGTCCAGTTAACAGCTGTTTTTCTTTTTTCTTTTCCGTGTTTACAGGTTAACAGAGGCTCATAAAACAGCCATCAGAGTTATCAGAGAATCAAATACTTTGTCTCCAGAGGAGTTTCAGGTTGGTGTGATGCAGTGTGTGTGTGTTTTTGTGTGTGTGTGTGTGTGTTGTGTGTTGGGGTTGGGGGATCGGTTCCTAGGGCCTGGCTTTTTTGCATTTATTTTTTTATTTGCGCGCGCGCGGGGTGTAAAGAGAGAAAATTATTTGTGGAATAGATGTTTGTGATCAAATGGGCTTGACCCAACAGCGTGTACTTAAAATAAAAATAAAACCGAAATGAAGCACATGGTGTGTTTTCATACGGTTTTTGGGTGCAAGTTCGAGAAAGGTTTGTTCGAGTGAAAATTTTGTGTGTTTTGGTTGCTTTCTCTATTTTAAAAATGCCTGCTTTTGTAGTTTTGTGTGTATTGCACGTGGGAGGGTTTTTTGCGTATATACGCTTGCACTTTTGAGAAAAATTGTGGGGGGTTTTTGTGGGTGTTGTGTGTGTGGGTGTGTAAAAAAATCTCGAAAAAAAGGGGGAAAGGGGGAATTTTCCCCCCAAATTAAATTTTGCACATACTAAATTTCGCTCGTAAGCCATAATCATGTTATTCAAGACGTAACGGGAATAGAACTTTCCTATTTATTCAAGCATGCCTTGAGCAACAATGAACAAGACAAGAGAGAACCTTTTTTCCTTTGGGCTACCGGGCGAGCTTTTAAAGCACACGAAAACGGGAAACGAAATATAAAAAAAAAAAGAATACTTTTTTTTATTTATTTTTTGCTTATTTCCATTTTTTTATTTGTTTGTTAAGCAAGCTAAAAGGCCCGTACAAAGTACGGGCTTGTAGAAGAACCCCCCTTTTTTTTAATTTATGTATTTACTTTTTTAAATTTTTTTTCAAACTTACAGCAACTCGTAAGCTGTCCCGGAAACGGGCTTATAGGAGTCCCCTTTTATTTTTTTAAATTCATTTTTTTTTTTTTAAATTCTGTCTTACAGCAACACATAAGCCGTACAGGGTACGGACGTGATAGAGCAGTCCCTTTAAAATTTATTTTTTCATTTTATTTGTTTTTTTTTTTTCTGTCTTAAAAAAGCTCGCAACCCGAACAAATGTAGGGGACGTATAGAGCAGTACCCAGGGGCACCTCAACATTTTTTGTCAAAATTTAAAAGAGCCCAGCGAAGTGAGAAAACCCGGATAGAGGAATAAAAAACCCTTTGAAAATTGAATTGTGGGGAAGGGTTACAAGGGGAGAGCATTATGTGGGTTAATGGGGGTTTATAAATGGTGGGGAAAGGGGTTTTGGGAAAACGATGGGGGGGGGGGGGGGGGGGGGGGGGGGGGGGGGGGGGGGGGGGGGGGGGGGGGGGGGGGGTGGAAAAGGGAAAAAATTGAGGGAAGAGCGCGGGGGTTTAAACGGAAATAATTGTGCTTTTGTATGGTTGCGGCGAGTGGGGTGTGTGTGTGTGTGGGGTGTGTTGTGTTGGTGTGTGTGTGTGTGTTGTGTGTGTGGCGCGCCGCCGCGGGGGCGTTACAAATACGAAAAATGAAGTAAGACAAAAAAACCAAATTTTGGACATGCACACACGCACGAAATGCGCCCCGGGCCCCCAAACCCGGCCCCCCCCGGGCCCAACCACGCTCGCGCGCGCAAAACACACACACACCGCCCACCACGCAGAAACAAAATGCAAAACATAGAAGGAAAAGAAAATAAAACAGGAGAAACTGAACAAAATCAAATAAAATTTAAAAACACAAAAGTAAAATCGAAAAAACAAAGAAACTTTACAACTAATAAAAACAAAAAATTATTAACAAAAGCTTTCCCAAACCCGGTAAACTTTTAAAAAATAAAGCATTTTCGTTTCCTTTTTTTTGGTCCACACAAAAGGGCAAAAACCGGGGGCCATGTGCTTTCAGGAATCGTTTTTTTTCGGAGAAGTAAACTAATCGGGGGGTCTTTTCTGGGTGAAATTTATTTGTTAAAAGGAAAGGGTTTTAAAAAACAAACCCTACGCGTTTGTTTAAATGCAAGCAACCCATCGGGAAACCCCCTAGATTGCATTCCCATGAAACAGCGCGTAGATATTTTTAAAAACCCCTTCCCTTTTTTAACAAATGTTCTCCCCCCCCGGGTTTGAGCTTTTTTTTTAAAACTCGCTGGTTTTTAACTACCATTGCTCTCTCCCTCTCTCCTCTCCTTTCACCTTTCAACCCCAACCACCTTCCCCTCTCCTTTTCCCCCTATTTAATATTAAAAATAAAAATATATAAATATATATATTAAATTTTATTTTATAAAATATATATATAAATTCCTTTCCATAGAAAAAAATATCCCTTTTTGTTATTTCTGCATATAAAGCTTTTTTGGGTTTCTTTTTTTGTTTTTTGAAAGGGATTGTGATCCCCCCATTCCCTTTTCCCAACACAAAACGTGAATCTTTTGTCACGTGTGGGGGTGTATTGTCTTTCACACGTGGTTGAAAAGGGGACTTTGAAAGCCCCCTTTTTTTTTTCTTTCTTCCCTCTTTTTGGCCCAAAACACGGGGAAAACCCAGCAGTCTCTCCCAAATTAAAAACGCGAAAATCGGGGAAAAATGACCATGGGAGAACGCAATGGTGCGAGGGAGAATCATGTGTTTGTTTTGGGGAGTGTGTTGTGTGTGTGTGGTGTGTGTGTTGTTTGTGTGCACCCCGCGCGCGCGCGTGAAATGTGGCCCGGGTTATGTGAGAAAGAGAGGAAAGAGATCAGGGGTTTTGAAATTCTTTGTCAGTATTCATTTCAAAAAAATTTGATGATTTTTTTTCTTTTCCCCCCCTTCTTCTACTTAAACCCATCACGGGCAGCAGCACAGCACAGCATTTTCCCTTCTTCTCAAAGATTTAGTATAGGGGTGTAGTGGTAAAGTAGTAGTGGCAGAAGCAGCAGCAAAGTAGAAATAGTAGTAGTAAATAGAAAGATACTTTTACTACTTTGATGGTATTTTGACCCTAAAGTAGTCAAAATGTGGGGCTGTGCGAATACACCCGAAAGGTGAAACAATGGCATCCCCAGTGATATACTTAGGTGGCTAAAACAATACCCACCTCTGTGGGGCAAACAATCCCCCTCGACCAGAAGATGGACCAGTGGTGCCTCCTCAAAAACCCTCCCAAGACCCCACAGCCCCCAAACACAGACCCTCAAAGGAAAGGTCTGACAGCAAACCTTCCCCCAAAACCTTGACCCGGGCCGGGGGCCCCCTTTCCCAAAGTGCCCTTTAACGCACTTTTTTTAAACTCCCCCTTAAACCCTCCCTTTTCTTTTTTTCCCCCTCCCCACCTTCTCCTCCCCCCACCCCCCAAAACCCCCCCCACCCCCCCCCCCCCCCTTTCCCCACCGGCAGAGCCCCCAGCTCGACGGAAAAAAAAAGGGGGGCCGGAAAAAACAAAAAAAGTACTTTGCCTGCGTCGGAAACATTTAAATTTGGGGTTAAAAAGGGAACACGCACATTGGGCCAAACATTTGGGGGCCAAATTTTTTGCACAAGTTGTATTTTGTTTGGGAGGGGGAGGGGGGGGGGGGGGTGGATTTATTCGTAAAACACCAAAATTTTTCAAAACCCAACACTGCCAACAGTGGCTTCTTTTTCTGGGGGCCTAAGTGACAGGGGGGACCCTGTGGCCCAATCCAAAAGCAGGGCCAGAAAAAACCGATGTTCCCTTTCAAACACCATCGTCTTCAAAAAGGGTTTTTTGGAAAATACCACATATCCGGACTCTCCCTGACTTTTAAGCAAAAATAAACCTTTGAACGGGGTTTTATCCAGGGTTTTTTATACACACACACACACACCACACCACAATATATAAAAATAAATAAAAATATTATATATATTTTTAAATTTATAAACAAAGCTTGCTCTTATGACTTAAAATTAAGAAATAGGGGAGATCCTTTTCAATCCAGGGGTAAAAGTTTCGCCAAACTAACATATGGGGCTTGATTTGGGAAAATTTGGGGAAAAAAAAATAAATGTTTCCCCCAAAATGGGGCCTCAGCAAGCTTTTTTCCCCCCGGGGGGGAGAAAACCCCAATAGGGAGGGAAACTCACTAACATAACTCCGGGTTCAAAACCGATTTTTCGAAATTTGGGGGTTTTCTCCTAAAGGACCGGGGAAAGGGAAATTTGATCCCTGCCTTTTCAGTTTTAAGAAAAATGAAAATCCCAAAAAGTGTTGGTGGCAAAAACCGTAGAATGTTTTTTTGGGATTTTTTAAAAAAAACCAACCAAAAGGTCCAAAAAAAAAAAGCAAAAAAAAATCATAAAAAGCAAAACAAGCAAAATTTTTCTTTAAAAAAAAAAAAATTATAAAAAGAAACCCCTCCTTAAGGGACCAATGTAGGGAAAATTTTTGGGAAAAGAATCCCAAAAGGGGACAAAAAAAACACCCAAACTAAAAAAATTCCAAGGATAAGTCCCCGCACCGTTCCCAACTTACAGAGCATTTTTGGGGTTGCAATGACTGCAAAAAAAATTGAATTATAAACAAAGCTTTCCTCTTATTCTTTTAAGAAATTGAAGAAATAGGGGAGATACCATTCATATCTGCATTGGTAGATGATTCGAAAAACCCAACAAAAGGGGTGCTTGATTTTTTAAAATTTGGGGAAAAATAAAAAAATGCCCCAAAAATGAGCCTTAAAGAAAAGCTATTTCCCCAAAGGGGGGAGACATCCTCCATAGGGGGGGAAAAACCACAAACAAAACCCCTTTTCCAAAAACCGATATTTTTCCGAAATTTGGGTTTTTTCTCCTCAGGGACCGCGAAATAAAAAATTTGACTCCTCGGCCCTTTTCATTTTTAAGAAGAATCAATCCCAGAAAAGGTTGTGGTGCAATACCGTAGTATGTTTGTTGTTTTTAAAAAAACCCAACCCAAAAGGGGCCAAACCTAAAAGCAAAAAAAATCATAAAAAGCAAAACAACTACTTTTTCTTTTTGAAAAGAAAAAAAATTAAAAAGAAAACCTCAAAAAGACCAAGTGCTGAGGGCAATTCTTGGAATGAATCCACAAGGGGACAAAAATACAGGCAAACTAAAAAAATTTCCAAAGGGATAATTACCCGAAAACCGTTCCAGCAACTTACAGAGAAAGCTTGGTGTTGCAATGACGGGCAAAAAAATTTGAATTATAAACAAAGCTTAGCCTTATGTTTTAGATTGAAAAATGGGGGGAAAAACCCAAATTCATTTTCTGAAATGGTAAAATTATTCACCTAACAAACGGGAATTTGTTTGAGAGGGAAAATTTGGGGAAAAAAAAAATAAATGCTTTTTAAAAAATGACCCTTTCACAAGTTTAAAAATTCCCCCAGGGGAGCCCTCCCCCCAATGGGGGGAAACCACTAACAAAACCCCCTGGCAAATACCGAAATTTCGAAATTTGGGTTTTTCCCTCCTAAAGGCCCCGGGGAAAGTGGAAATTTGACCCCTCTCCCTTTTTTTCATTTTAAAAGAATGCAACCCCAAAAAAGGTTGGTGTGCAATCCCGAAGTATGTTTTTGATTTTTTAAAAAAAACCAAACCCAAAAAGGGGGCCCATCTAAAAGCAAAAGAAAATCAAAAAAGGAAAAAAAACAAAAAAACATTTTCGGGGTGAAAAGTAAAAAAAATAAAAAGAAATCCTCTAAGACAAAAAGGCGGGAGGGCAATTTTTGGGAAAATTGAATCCAAAAGGGGAAATAAAATACAGCAAACTAATAAATTCCAAGGATAAGAAACCGCCCGTTCCAGCAACCCCAAGCAGCTTGGTGGCCAATGACTGCAAAAAATTTTGAATTATAAAAAAAGCTTGCTTTTATGTCTAGTTTGAAAAAAATAGGGGGAGAAACGAAAACCAAAACCCGAGGTTAAAAAAACGCCAACATCCCCAAAACCCAAGTTTTAAATGGGGAAAAAAAAATAAATGTTTCTAAAAAATGACCCTTTCCGCAAGTTAAAACCCAAGGGGGAACCCCCTTTCCCAATAGGGGGGAAACCCCAACAAAACCCGGCCATATACCGAAAATCGAAATTTGGGGGTTTCTCCTCATTGACCGGGGAAAGGGGTAAATTACCTCCTCTGTTTTTTCCCATTTTAAAGAAGAATGCAACCCCCAAAAAGGTTTTTTGAAAAAACCCGTATTATGTTTTTTTGATTTAAATAAATAAATCCATAAAAAAAAGGTCTGGAAGTTTTCCAAACCTACAAAAAGGAAAGGGCAAGTATTTGTTTGAAATTTTTGGTGTCGTTTTAGTTTGAAACTCCCCAAACCCCTTGTAATCAGGCATCCGCATTTTCTGCGTCTCCGAGGGTTAAAAAACCCCATGGGGAAAAAAAAAAAGGGCTCTGCAAGACTTACAAGTGTTTTGGTCTATGAGCTCAGTGGGGTTTTTCCCACCTCCAACGTGATGCTTTTGAAGGCTATCCCTAAAATTTTTAAACACAAGGGAAATTTTTTTTTCAGGTAAAACCGAACAAGTATAAAAAATATATATATAAAAAAAATAAATAAAATTATAAATATTATAAATAAATATAAAAAACGTCACGCTTTTTGTTTGTTTGTGTGTAAAAATTTAAAAAAAAAAATATGGGAAACCACCCCCCTCCCCGGGCAAGAATGAAAACCCCCAAACCTTGCACTTGGGGACCCCATTAAAATTCCTCGAAAAGCAAATTTGAGGAAAAAAAACCATGCAGTTTTAATTTCCCTTAAAAAATTTAAATCTCGAAAACAAAAAGAGAGGGAAAACGGTGACCCCAAAAGGGGGTAAAAGGGTCCCGGGAAGAGGAAGCACACGGGTGAAATGCGATTTTGTTTCCTACCGCCTGTCTGAATTTTAAAATTTCCGAACGCTCAACACAGACTGTGGATTTTTTTTTTTTGTGTGCCCGTTTGAAAAATTTGGGTTTGAACAAAGAAAAAAAAAAAAAAAAGCAAAGAAAAAAATTTTGGGGGGGGCGAGAAGCTGTTTCTCAACTTTTAAAATCACAAAAGTTTACCCATTTTGGTCCTCAAACGGAAACAATTTATTCAAATTTTTGGGTTCTCCTTTTTTTTTTTCAGGGCTCGGTACATTCTTTTTTCGAAAAATTGACGGTTACGTGTTTATCAAGGGCTTCAGTTGTGACTTTCTCAAACACGTTTCCCTTGGGTGTTTTTTTTCCTACGCAAACGTTTTGGGTTTGTACTGCCCTTAAAAGGGATTTTTTATGTAGGGAGGGGGTCCCCCTTTGTGAAACATCGCTTTTAAAAAATTCCGGGTTTGAATTTGAAGAGATGCAAAAAAGGAAACAAAGAGCTTTTTTGAAAAACATTTTGGGGACTACTGTCGCATTCTGACGATTAAATTTTGCATTTTCATGCCACATTCCAGAATGTGTGTTTCTTGGGATGGTACCATCAGATAGGATTATCATTATGTCCTCAAAGGCTGCATTCACATTCAGCCAAAGAGTCATCATCTGTCTTTTCATTCTTTGTTTAAATACAACATTCCAACCTCATTACTTATCTGTGGCTGGGGATGGGGGATGGGACGTAGCTGTTTTTTTGTAAGATTTCCCTTCGCATCCTCTCCTCTCCGTAAACCCTGTCCAGTAACCGTGACTACAAGAGCTTCTTTCTGTCAAAGATCAAGGTCAGTTTCCGAAAATATCTAAATACCCCAAAAGTCTCAGAGTATACACAGCTAAATCCATATTTACACTCATATGGAAAGATAATCTGTCAGTGGAAAGAAGCTTTCTGATTTATTCTTTTGAGCTTCTTTCTATTAAAAGATCATCTTTCTCTAATGGAGACAGATGTGAATGCAGCAGAATGTACAACAATATGCCACAAGATGTCTCTTTCTCTCAAAGGGTCATCTTCCCTTATGGGGATAGCTGTGAATATAGCGGAAAGCACAATATATAATGCCATCAGATATAAGGGAAAATACTGATAAATCCAAAGGTGCCAGTGGAACCAAGAGATGTATATGTTCTCAACTACCGAACCAACCAGCCAGGGGAATCTTTCACCATCCCTGGAAGCCACAATTCAATTACTTTAGTGTACGACAAAAAGAAACACGGGAGGGAAAAGAAAGGAAATCTAAGTTCCTTTTTTTCATTATTATCCTAGTTTGTATATCTGAATACACCTGATCACACTATCATTAAGTCATTGTTGTTATCATCATAATTGCTGCTCCGTCTTGTCCACATAATTGCATCATTCCTTCTTGTCATGCCCTGTTCCCTCCACTCTCCCCCATCCGCGCCACCCCTTCTGCCGTTCTTTCATTATTGTCTTAGTGCCAGTAGTCCACAGAACCTGCCCTTTGAGGTCTCACATACAGCACAGCCACACACAGTTTCAGTCACTGTGTCATAGCCTTGACCTCCAGTAGTCCATCAGGAACTAGCAATCTGAGGTCTCATATTCTACACAAACACACACAGGCTCAGTAGCTCTGTCGTAGCCCCAGCCGCCGGTCATCCATGGGTAATTAGCAATCAAGTTCTTAAATATAGCCACACTCAAGTTCAGCTCTGCCACGGCCCAGCTTCCACTGATCCATGGCTATTTAACGATCATAGTTCTTACAAAGAGCTCCACACAAGCTCAGTAGCTCTGTCATAAACGATTTCCAGTGAACCATGGCTAACTAATAATCATAGGTCGCATATACACAGCCACACTCGAACTCAGTATCTCTATCAAAGCCCTGATCTCCGATAGTCCTTTGGGTAATTAACAGTTATAAGGTCTTACATCCAGCCACACCAAGCTCTGTATCTTTGTCAAAGCCCTGATCTCCGATAGTCCTTCGGTAATTAACAGTTATAGGTCTTACATCCAGCCACACCAAGCTCTGTATATTTGTCAAAGCCCTGATCTCCGATAGTCCTTTGGGTAATTAACAGTTATAGGTCTTACATCCAGCCACACCAAGCTCAGTATCATTGTCAAAGTCCTGATCTCCAGTATTCCATGGGGACCAACTATAGTACGTCTCGTATACACGGCCACGGCTAAATTTTGTGGGTCTATAGTCCCTACGCCTGTAGTCTGTGGCGTGATAAAAGTCGGCCTGTTCTGACTCTACATTCGCAGTCTTGACATAATCTAAAGTTCATTCTTACTAAATTAGTGGAGGAAACAGTCCTGTTTGCTGTGCGTGTAGTGATTCCTAAGTCTGCTTTTGTTTGCTGGCTGATTTGCTTTATTTTGTTTTGTTTTGTTTTTCTATCCCCATATTACCTATCTGTGCCTCTTGCTTCCACTGAATGTAGCATCTCTACAATGGACATAAGCCATCAGTCTTCAGAGACGGAGAGAGGGTGAGAATCTTGCTTCACCTACCCGCTATTCGCCTTTGTGAAGTCCCATTCCCTCGCATAGGTTATAAATCTCTTACAGGCACAAGGCACTGTGACAGAATCATTCAACTGACATGCCTGCCCCCCCCCCCCCCCCCCCCCTCAGATAAGTATGTATGCCACATATGCTTGTTCGATGTTCAGTGAGGTCAGCCCGCAGCCTGCACACATAGCCTTTACAATGCGGAACTGGCCATGTGTGTGCTTCAAACTCAACGGTGTGACACTGTCGATGGCCAAGCGTGACAAACAGCCTACAGGAGGCAGAGAGAGCCAATCAGAACAACAGGAAGTGGCGAATGCCTTTGGCATGCACTGTGGGACTCTCACTTGAAAGGGGCGAAGAGTCTCATCCTGTCCTTTCTGATCTATGGACAGATAAAATCTACAACCATTTATCACTTTCATTCAAGCCCGTGGACGCATGCAGCGATATACACATAGTAATAAATCATAAATGATTTTAAAAAATTGTATATCCAAAAGGCACATATTGATTACAGATGATTTTAAACATATTTAATCATTTCAATTCTTCATTTTTGTTCAAACATTCCAGGACATTGTTACAATCCCTTTGCCGCTACGGCACACACGCATCCCCCCCCCCCCCCCCCCCCCCCCCCCCCCCCGATACTCAACTCCCACTACCATTTCCCTCTTTCATTCATCTCCCTCGGCGCATATTACAGTGTTTTCCCCCATTAGGCCACCAATTAAATCGCTAAGCAATAATCTTTGTGTTGTATTTTAAACGTCATAAACAATGGATGAAATATACAGGTACAGGGAAGTAATTGGCAAAGTAAGCAAAGGGTGAGAATGATACTAGCAGATCTCCACCAGTTTTGGACTTCTTTTTTTTTTTATAAAATACTTAAATGTGATTGATATTCAGTGTCATTGAATATCGTATTTGTTTAAAAACTGTCTTTTTCTTCTTCGTCCTCCTTTCCTGTTCCCAGCTTTATGCATGGCGCTCATTGCGAACTTGATTCAATTGTATAGATAAAAATATTGCAAATGTTAATTTCACATTGTCGTTGAATTGTTGTTTTAGTGTTTGTTTTTCTAATATCTCATTATCCCGTTTCATTTGATTTTTTCTACTTTCTTTATTGTTTTCTTAATCGTTGTCAACACCAGGTACTGAGATGAAGTTGGATACCTGATGGGACATTATGTTGCTGACGTTGTTGTTATTATTATCATTCGTACTATTACGTTGTTGATTTTCGGTTGGTTAATTTAATTTGATGCTAACGTGGTAAAACGTACCTACTCGCCGTTGTCTTTGTTTGCTTATCTGATTTTCATTTCTTTACTGTTTTCTTTCTGGTTTTTTTTTTCAACCAACATGTACTTGGTAGCATGGCATAAAGACCCAAGTAAGATTAAAAAAAATCTTATGTGCAGCGGGTACTGGAGTTATTCTACAACTCTGAAAACAAACAAATCCTTTGACTCGTATTGCTTAACAGACTCAAACCCTTTTCTTCAATGACTGAGCTTTAACTATCATTAAACAAAACGGAAAGGAAATGAACAGATCTCTCGTTTCAAAATATGGAGTGACTTCAGTCATATGATTTTGAACACATTTAAATATGATGATAAAATTACCATTCAGATGAAAAGGGATGCTAACAGTAAATGAATTAATTGATTAAGCACGATGATATCAAAACCTGTCTTTCTTCCATTTCTCTTTGTTTGAAAAACCACCAAAAAATGTACGCATCTAAACTGGTTTAGCACCGTTTTTGTAAACAATATTTTATCAAGAAATGAAATTGAAAATGAAATTGTAAAGAATTTATCTCACTCTCAATAAAGAATTGCATATGGGACACATATTCTTGCATGTACATACCCACCCACCCCCCTCACACACACACACACACGCATGCACGCACGCACGCATGCACACACACAAACACACGCACGCACGCACGCACACGCACACACACACACACACACACACACAAACACACACATTACAAATTAAGAGTTGGATAGTGTTGTGTCACAGGTGAACTTTTCTTTGTACTAAGTTCTGACATAACATGATCTGGAAATCTGAAGCGAGAAAAGTTTGCTTTCAGATTTTCTTTCAATCAGACGCCAGTGAGTGCAGGCTTATGTTGAAGGAAGAAGAAGAAGAGAAAAAAAAAGATGGTGGGGGCACAGGGAGAGAGAAAAGATGAAAATCCTGTCTTTCACAACGGGAACAGACAAATTCGTTTTTTTTATTTCCCGTTCTAGAGAGAACCGCTTGTGCCTCATTCCTAGTATCCCTTCGCCCTATCCCCCCCCCCCCCCCTCCACCACCACCCCTTCCTGGAACCCACCCCGCTTCATCCTTTCACACCTATCACCTAGACCCACATTCCACTGTACCTGTCATTAGTGTGAATTGTTGCTGATTTGGACCGGTGGGTTCTGCAGGCAGGAGACAGCCGTAGAGACGGGGACTGCTGCCGATGCCAGGGCTGCATGACGAGGAAGATGAGCAGGGGGACAGGGAGTGCTGCATTCGGTCCTTTTTCTAAACTGTTTCGTTAACTCATCGTTTTAATACAATGCCGCTTAGTTTTGTCCAGGCTGTGAGTGACGTTATTTACGATTCTATTTATTCGCGCTCTCAGTGTGTGTGTGTGCACCTTTTCTTTTTCTTTTTTCTTTTTCTTTTTCTTTTTATAGTATTTGGAAGGGGGTGGGTAGGGATGGGGGTGGAGACCGACCCACCACAGCGCTGGTGTGGTCACCGTTTAAATTAATTCAGTACAGCCAGTTCATTCCGTTATGGTCTCTGGATGGGTATTCATGTAATAACAAAGAATATTCACAACAGCCAGTATGATGCTCACTAGCTTTAACTACCGAAAACATACTATACACATGTATGAATGATATATGATATTATGTACGGTGAATCTTACGAGCATTGACTGTATAATTGTGTTATGAATCCATGTGGGATTTCACAGTTGATCCGATTTAACTGACTCATTAAGTGACAAGTATTATCCAGTAATGTATGTCAAATGTTTATATGGGCGGGATTTTTTTTTGTGTGTGGTTGTTTGAGTGTGTGTGTGTGTTGTTGTTTTTTTAATCAGTCTGTCTTTTCACATACACAATGCTTTAATTGGGTTTTACAATCATCCGTTATACAGATATATTACAATAGGATTAGGGAAAATGACCTGTACACTTCATTGATATCTTCCTCCAAAACTTTACAGAACTAGCTGTTGTGAAGATTTATCAGAAACACTCAGATGGCACTTCGAAGGAAATTTGTTTTTGTGAAAGTGTGTGAGTATGCGTCTGTGCTGGTGTGTTTGTATGTGGGGGTGGGGTGGTTGGATTGGATGGGTGTTTTGTGCTCGTGATCATGTGTTTCTAATGCTTGTTCATATGCATTTTTGTCGTGTGAGAAAACGCCTTTAGCCGTAATGCATTCAGAAGTGATTATTAACATATGTTTGGGATGCAAGAGAAATAGACAATGCTTACGTGTATGCATGCGTATAAACAAACGTTGGGTTGGGGCTGGAAATAAAGGGTGGAGAAAGGGGTGCATGTGCATGTTTGATTTTGTATTGTGCGTACATGCATTTATGTATCACTGTTTGTGTGTACACACTCATGCACGGGCTCGTGTTTGTGTGTGTGTGTGTGTGTGTGTGTGTGTGTGTGTGTGTGTGTGCGTGCGCGCATGCGTATGAGTGCGCGCGCGTGTGTGTGTGTGTGCGCGCGCGCGCGTGGCGTGTACATTCATTTGGAAAGTGTGTAATTGTTTTTGAGAAGAGTTTGGGGTGATTCTTTTATCTGTGTCTTTAAATGTTTTGTTTTGGTGGGTTGGTGAGGTTTAGGGAAGTAGGGAGACAGGGGGCAGAGAGTATCAAAAGCACCAGGACTCCAGCAGTCATTCGGACTAATAGTTATATGAAATCTCTCTCTCTCTCTCTCTCTCTCTCTCTCTCTCTCTCTCTCTCTCTCTCTTAAACTGACTTTGAGAAGAGGAGAAGAGGTTTAAGTGACCAAGTAATTTTGTTTGCATCCAAATCAATGGAGATGATATTTGCTCGGAGGTGTAATTCAATGATTAGATGTGTATAGTCCCATTTCATTATCAGTGTCATTATCTTCATCGATGCCAGTTTCTCTCGTAACTATGGAGGTGGAATTTTCCCAGTTGACTGCCCGCTGTTCCGTGCAGATTGTCATTTTCTCTCAGAAGGAAGGAAAAGGCTGTAGCATTGCTGGCACTCTAGTTCATCATGCTGATCGTCATTTCTTCGCTGAAGATAGAAGCAAGCTGCAGCTGTTACTGAAAATGAGCCAAAATGTGTATAAATACACACAAACAAAGGTGCAAAGTGACTTACGTGATACACAGAACCAACCAAGTAAATTTCCAATGACTGTGTCTTCTGTAGACGGTGCGGGAGACAACTCAAATGGAGCAGATGATGCAGAACTGCTTGCTCTGCTACACTTTTTGCATTTCACTCATGTGGCAAGAAGTTTGGGTGTTTTTTTTCTTTGATGTTTCAAATTGCTATGTGGGCGACGAGAAATGAGAATTTTACTCGCTCATCTACAAAACTGGTCCTATCTGATAATAGGCAAGTGTTTTTTTTATCCTCCCATGTTTTTTGTGTGCTTTTTTGTTTTTTGTTAGCTAAATGTTCGGGGTACATTTTCATTTTAATCACTGGGAAAATTGCTGCCATCGTTCCTGTTTATTTATAACAGATTGACACCTGCAAAATGCTGAACAAACTGGCAACTGAAGAGAATACCATCTGTTGGTATCATTAGTCTTCTCGATGTTTGTCTTCTTCACATGATTACATTTTATACCCAGAAGGCTGAGGTGTAAACATGTGCGACACTGCACGTTTTTCCCTTGTTATCTGAGTTTTCAGTGTGCACACATGATGAAAGCACACGTGTTAATTGTTTGTAAACAGGCTATCCTAAACAAACTGTGAAGAAGCTGAGAGGACAGTGAGTTTCACATACACCCACCTCCAAGAATGATAATTAGAAAAGTACCACAAACACAAAGGATAACTTAATATAACAAGTGTATGGGTGAAACTGAAAACTTGAGTGATGCTACATGTGCATTCGTCATTTCTTGCCATTAGAAAAAAAATCATTTTAAAATGTAAAGATTTAGATTTTAAGGGCATCACTTAAAATGTGAAAAGAGTTTTTGAAAGTTAAAATGTTTAGATATCCAGAAAAGTCAGGGACATACACTCTGCCACACAACCGCTCTCAGACTAGACTTTAAAAGAACATTTGTGCATGTAACAGAGAGAGAGAGAACTCTAAAATTTGTAATTGTAAGGCCACCGACCTGTATACAGTGGGTACACGTTTGCTGAGAATGGATGAAAATGAGTACGGGTCATCAACAAAAGGAAGTAACTTGTTTTCAGAAATACACAAGCAAACAATTACAAGAGGGAATTATTCAAGGAAACAAACCAAGATAAAAATGTTTTTGCTTGCGTTTGAAACCAATCGTAAGCTTATAAGACATTCATATATTTAGTTTCCGTTCATAAGTTCATGTCTAGTTTTCAGTGCATAAAAGATATACATTGCCAAATTTCAAAGGATCAGCATGTTTTCTGATTGCATCACATAAGCTTAACAATCGCCATTTGGATAGGAATAGAATCTTGATAAATATTTTTCTCGCAAACATGAGTACTTAGACATTGAAACACAAAATGAAATTCGTTTTCAATTCTATTACAAAATGGAGAGTTTTTGTTGCTGTTCGTCATAGCTGTTATTAATTCTTAAATCGGATAATCCCAAGCGAAATCTCGAAAGAGAAAGAGAGTGAGGGAGAGAGGGAAATTGATGAAACATTGTTTTCAGGATCAGCTGTCTTGTTTCTTCTTCTTTCAATCCATTCCCCTTCCCGGTGACGCTACTCCCATGCTTTCCATTTCGGTTCCTCCGCATATAGTCACACCCCACGTCTATCCTCTTGCAGCCCCAGGACCGGCAATCCACCAGTGACCATCAACATCAAGCGTGCGCCAACCCAGCACAGGAGACAGTTCCTGACTGAGTCACTTCGGTGGTGTTTGTACTGATCAAACACACTGAGGACACCACCTACCAACATCCCGCCTCCTACCCTCTAGCCCCTATTGACCAACAATAAGTGCTTTGTCAGTCATTTGCTAGAGTTGTGTGTAGGGTGAATGTCCACTAATGATTCGATGTTGACGTCTGTGAACGCAAAATTGCCAAAAGAGGCACTGTCGGAGTAAGAAAAAGAGACTGAAGAAGAAATTGAACGTGCGGAAGAAAAAGAGATTGTACAAGAAGGCCAAGAAATTCAACATTTGGTCCTAATACAACTTTTGTTAGAGAGCATGCAGTTGGGCCATGACAAGGCCGAACAAGAATTCGTCAACTTCATCATTGAAGATGGCATGAAAAAAAAACAACTATAGTAAGCCCTTTCGGAGTGACGTCAAGGCGCGACACCAAGATAGCCCCGGAGCAGAACCCCTGAAGGCTGGTCCCACTCTATGCAGCAAGCGCAGCACAAAATGAAGGACTCTGCTCAATCAGTTCAAGTCGCCTTCACCCAGGACGATAGCTCACCACCATGCAAGATCAAAGGCCTATCATTCGCCAGTATGGATGACCTGTGAGGGAGTCTCTTAACTGCGGAACTTGAATGCCTTGCAAGGCCATCAGACCAGACGGCATTTCCAGCAAAGTTTTGAAGGACTTAGCAAATTCTGGCCTTGCCCCTGGCATTTTCAGTTGCTTCTTAGAAACAGGCAGCCCTATGAATGAGTGACTGAGACAGGAGTCAAGTAGTGAACTGTCGACCCATCTCTTTGTTCCCTGTAGCCTGCATACTGCTAGAACATAATATTATCATCCACCATCGCCTTAATGGACACCTGGAGAAATACACCTTCACTGACAAGAATCACGGCTTCAGATCTGGATACCCCTGAGAGTCTCATCTGCTCACCACCATGCAAGATCTTCTCATGTCCAATGAAACAGGGTTCCAGACTGATGTATTCTTGATTTATTCGACACAATTCCGCTTTCTAAGCTCTTCAACAAACTGCAGCGTATTTTGGATCCGGGACCGGTCATTAAGTGGATAGGGAACTTTCTAGCAAAGAGAGTAATGAAGATAGTTCTGGGGGTGGCATGTTATGAAAAGAAGTAAAAAGACTTTTTCAAGTACAAAAGCATATCAGTGGAGCTCAAACGCAGTGAAGAACAGTAAAGAAAAAAGTGAGATAAAAAAATAAAACAATAATGAATGATAAATTTGAGAATCATGAGGAAAAGTTCAATTCAGTTTTATTGTAGCCCAGCCAAAGAAAGAATCCCAGCCATGGAAAGGAGATATTTTTACCACAAGATACTCATCATGAGACGCACTGACCCTATCACCTAGAGCAAGTGTGTCAAACTATCAAGCATCACATCAGACCTTATGAAGATCAACTGACATCTGTATTATGAAGATCAACTGACATCTGTATAGAGGAGAAGATTTCGTCGGTAAAACCATGGTAAAAGATCCACTGGTCTTGCTCAGACAGTCCTCCAGGGACCTGTTAAAACAGGGAGATGGAAGGGACAGAGAAAGGAAAAAAGATGGACTGAGAACAATATAGAACGAACAGGGAAAGCATTTGCAGCAACTACTTTTCGTTGTAGGTAACATCAAATTTACACACTTTTACGATACCAAGGCAGTTCTTACAGACTTTGAAGGCCTTAAAAGGGGTACCTCAGTTTCTCTGGACTTTTTCAAACCTTGAAGGACAGTACGAACCCTGCAAGTGAAGTGTTCTTCAGTTAAGGGGAGAAGAGGAAGAAGAAGCTGACCACATTACGCTCTTTTAAGGCTGTCGCCCCGAAATGGACAAAATCTAAGCTGTATCCACATCTTTGCTTCAAACTGCCTGGCCTGTAAAACAAAATAAAAATAAAAAGGATTTTAAAAAAAAGGAATAAAGATGACAGAGCTATTTATACCCGTTCACACACACACACACACACACACACACACAATTATAAACACACACACACACACACACACACACACACACACACCAATATAATAATGGAAGAATTGTTAGCCTCCACTTGTTTTCTCCCACAACTTGATTATTCAGCACACACACACACACACACACACACACATACAGAATACACGACCTGTAGTTGCTAATGTAAGTTGCTGAACACGGTTCCTGGAGCGCAGGAAGTAGACAGTAAATACGATCAAGATAAGTGATAAAATCCGCACCTCCAACATTTCCCACTTCACACCTGTTCACCCTCCCTAATGAAGCCGAACTACAGGTAAAGGGACAAAAGTCTGTCCCCTCTAATGGCGGACAGATTTGAAGTGGTTGTTTCCATCAGATTGTCTCGCCAATATTTCAGCGTTGGTGACATGTTTGTGTACCAAAAACCGCTGACGTCATTTTCACAAGTGTACTCTTTTGTGTGAAGAAAATCGTTGAACTGTCGTTTGGTGTTTGCGGTTTCCTGTTAGGGCCTAGATCTGGCATGGCATCGGCAAACAAACAGCACACAGAGGAGACAAAAAAATACATTGTGTCGTTGATAGACTAGGGGCTTCGGGTGTATGAGGTGGCAGATGTGTTGAACCTGAACAGGTCAACCGTCGGGAAAGTTTACAAGCGCTATTGTGACAGAAAAACAATAGAAAATAAACCTAGGAGTGGTTGGCCCAGAGGATTCACAAACACTGAAACAGGTGCGTGTCTGCACTGTCAAAGATCGTAAAACGGCGCAGATCTGCCACAGTTCCTGACACTTCGGCCGAATTCCGTGCATCAACCTCCTTTGAAGTCAGCCAAAAGACGATCAAGCGAAATCTGCGTGGGCTTGGCTGTTCAAAGCATCCCCAGTCAAGAAACTAGTCATCAAGGAAGTGAGCAGAAAGAAGCGGCTGCAGTACTGTAGGAGTAAACTTCACTGGACTGTGAACGGTCAGTGGAAAAAGTTTATTTTTTTCAGTGACGAAATGACCATTGTGATCAAACCCAATGGAAGTCGAAGAGAAGTGGTCAATGCTTTCTCTGTGCAGCGTCCATCTAGGCCCGAAGACTACATTGAAATTGATGGTGTGGGGACGCATTTCGTATGATAGAGTTAGACCACTGGTGTTTGTGGAAGGCAGTATGAACAGTCAGAATTACACTGATGTGCTGGAAAACAACTTTCTGGCGTTTGTTGCCGACCACATGCCCAAACAAACGTTCGTACCTGCAAGAAGACAACGCCTCTGTTCACCGCTCGGCTCTTACCCAGACCTGGAAGCGACAGCACATAGTTCCAGTGTTTTTCTGGCCCACTCAAAGTCCAGTCCAACTGATTGTTGCCTACCTCCATTCCTTCTACAACTCTACCGAGACGCTGTCAGCATGTTTTGAGTCGGAAGGGCCAGATTACCAAGTACTAGCAACTTAAGTCCAGCCTAAAGGTAAGAATAATAAGTTTTCAGCAACAGGTGCCTGTAGGTAGTCAGCGCCGGAAGTGCCAAGAGAGGACAAACTTTTGTCCCATGAATGTAAAGGCAAAAAAGCTTGGAGTTTATCACTACTCTTATTCTTTTACACACACACACACTATACATACATAATTAGATAGATAGACATACATTCACATAGATATGATAGCAAGTCTTACATCCCAAAGATAAGACTAGGCCATACTGACAGAGCCAGTCGTTCAGCTTAATTTTTCATTCTACTTAAAAAGAAGAAAAAAATCGGGGGGGGGGGGTGGGGGGGTAAAAAATTTGGTAATATGCATTCCAGAGACTTGAAAATACGGGCACTGCAGTGTGGACAGTAGTGTCTTTTCTTTTTTTTTTTTGACAATGTTTTCGCAGCCTAATCTCCAAAATCAAAACAAGAACAACAAAATCTTGTATGTTGAAACTAAGAAAAAAAGTATAGTTTCAAAGACAGATATACAATGGATAACGGTAAAGAAAGATACTTTTTTAAGCCAGAGTCAAAATCTTTTATGCCATAAATTGCACTAGGGAAAAAGCATTGTTTCGAAGACAGATAGTGAGATACACAGTTGATGACCATGCAGAAAGATTTTTTTTTAAGCCAGTGTCAAAACCTTGCATGTTGTAAACTGTATTAAGGAAAAGTATTGTTTTGAAGACCAATATACAATGGATGCCAGTGAAGAAACATGCTTTTTTTTTTACAAACCATTGTCGAGGAATGTGAAAGAAAAGAAGAAATCACAAGCACAGAATTTTCAAAAGGCTAGGAATGGTTTATTCTGAAAGACGGCTCCATGATCTCCACAAGGGCAATAAACAGTGTTCAAACCCTTTGCCAGCAGCCACACATTTTTTGCCTTATTTGTTTTCACTGATTTTAGTATTTGCTGAAGTTTCCCAGTGTGAAACCTTTTTTACTGTGTGTTGTTTTCCTTAGGGAAGCCTTTTAGTTTTAATAAACCGTGGTGAAAATATTAGACCTTTTACACTTGTTTGGATTTTATTTCCTTACTCTTCGTAATGTAATTTTCATTTGTCGAAAATATTATATGGATTGTGTCCCATTTACAACACACTCGGTGGATAAGATTAAGCCAATCAGAACGAGACTTTTCAGGTTGTTCTCACATCGAAGTCGGAATGCAGTCTTGGGCCACTTATTTCCATTTCCTGTGCAACCAAATAGCAAGGCAAAAAGGATTTCTGGGGAATTTTTTTTTTTAAACATGCGATTTTTTAATAGCCCTGTATTTGCTTACCTGATTTTTGGCCCCAATATCCATGCATTAAGACAAGAGTGGCACTGTGGGTCAGTATGTTGCTTTAGTATTGTCATTTTTTTTCCGTCTCATTTGTATGTACAAGGATGCTACCAATTCAGATCTGTGTATGATCGTGTGTATGATCGTGTTTATGATCGTGTTTTAGTTGTACTGATTGTCTGAACCACCACCAATGATCAAAATGTGTAAATCTGTGTACATTTCTGTCTCGCTTTCTTTAGAGGGGAGGGGGTGGGAAAAGGTGGTTGGGGAGGGGGAGGGAGGAGGAGGTAGGGGAAGACAGAGAAAGGCAGTGAGAGAATTTTATACTCATTGTTATACTAATGTCACATGGTTACGTGAGGATTAGTGTGACTTCAGAATAACTAGCGTGTCGACAGTGTTCAAAGTAATAAATTAAAAAAAATAATAATAATCACTGACAGCATAGGCATACATACTGGTAGAGAGATATAGTTAGACAGATGTATCACTTTTATATTATAGTATATTCTTGCACTCCACAAAGTAGTATGCATATCTCTACGCACTTAAATACAGTCATATTACACACATTCTGTGTTTAGCTTAGTGGCAGAGCACCATGTTTGCAGTCAAACGCTATTTCAAATCCAATTGGTGCTCGATCAAAAAGTGGCATCTTAAAGTGGCATCTTTGCAGCCCATCCTAACATGCTAGTGTCCAGATGGTGTCAGCGTTGTGTTTGATAGTTGACAGGTCCTCTCTCCCCATTCTCTGAGGATGTTTATTTCCATCTCAGTTCTGCCATGTTTCCTTTGGTGGTTAAGGATGTTTAACATGAACATACTTAGGTTATCCTGAAACAAAGAGAGTGAGTGAGCAAACAAGGAAGAGGTATGAAAGCAGCCCAGCTGACTTATCAGAGTAACAAATCACCACAAAACATTTTGACAATATGAATGTGCCTGCCGCCATTTTACTCGCAGTGTTTTGTACAGTACAAGAATCCCGCTGGTGAAATTGGTATAATCCCTTGATTTGGTTTTGTTTTCGTTTTCAAAGAGCTTCAAATGATGGTTTATAGCAAACTGATGTTCTTTGTTGCACCATTACAATCATCGTATGCATTGGCACATCAAGGTATACTTCTTGTTCATGGTTTCACCTGTGAGTCACAAGTTTATACGGTCAACAACCTCTCACTCTATTAAAGAAAAAAGTCAACAAAAAAATAATGATTGTTTGTGTATGCTTTTGCTGATATCTTAGTTTACATTTTCCTAAATTTTCCAGATATACAATTGTTCGTTTGTTTGTCATTCCTTCATTGGATGTGTCAACTTCATTTAAAATGAAATATTGAAGATTGTTTATACTCCTATGAAATCGTGATAATTCAAACAAAACTGGACTAACAAAAACTATATTTTTGTTTAAGACCGATGAGAACACACACGCACGCACGCACGCACAGAGCATACACGGACACTTTGGATACTTGTATCGTGTATGCATTCCTGGTTTCACACATTATCTCTTTATTCCTTCAGATCAAACAACTAGCATGTCTCCTGTGTAAATCTACCCAAACAAATGAGCTACATGACACTGTAACATTTGTAACTTGTCCTCTGTATTCAATGACAGACAAGATGATCTGCATGGACTTGCATACCTCAGACTCCAAGTCTAATCCTATATCAAATATCAGATAATCCATGCACACCTCAGACTCCAGGTCTGATCCTATGTCAAATATCAGATCATTACTTCATTTGCAGTCAAAGTCGATCTTTTGTTTCTATGATTTTTAAACGATCAATCAAAAAGAGATAAGGTTATTTACTATGCAGCCATCACTTAAAAAAAGAACATGGAGTTTGATCATCATGTCAAGAACAGTAATATCACAGTGTATACTATATCAACAAACTGACACACCAGCACTTGTACAGTACATAGTAACAAAGTGATGAAACAGATACTCCATGCAGATTGTTGTCAACTGACATTCACGTCCATTTTTTGACTTGTAGGTAAAACACAAGTGGGTCTACATAACCACTCACTTTTGGTTGTCTGCATGTGTGTGTGATTGTGTGTGCATGTGTGTGTGTGTGTGTCCATGGTAAACTTTAACATTGGATTTACTTCAGCAATTACACACTCTGCAGACCAAAACTTCACAGATTGATAATACTTCTATAACATATCCAGCCATTTTCAGCACACAGATGTCACCAAATAGTAGAGATATTAACTAGGCAATTTAGGTTTCCAGCAAAAATTTTCAACGTACTGAAATCAACATTTGATTTTCCTTAAAACCGGCATCAGTTACAATTATTGCTTGATGTATTGATAAAGATATGTTAAATGATATTCATAAAATATTGCAACAAATAATAACCCACATTTCATTGAGATCAGTCAAAATAATGCAATTTCTGAATTAACCAGAGGAGCTACTATAAATAAATATCTTACTAAACGTAGAGAAAGATTGAACATGTGTAAATATATCTTGCCAAATGTAGCAAAGTACAAATTTGTCATTCACATGAAAGAAGCACATTACACAGCCTTACTTGTTTTTTCAACCACATTCACCAAATACCAAATGCCATTAATTTGCCTTTGTGATGGGATAAAGCAATATCTAATTTCATCCATAAATATGGGTGAAGTCTGATAAGGAAGCTTCTAAAAAAAAACAGACAATAGAGATTACACAGATCAAAATGACATTGAACATTTGGAACGTCTCGGTGCTAAAATGCATTTGTGACACAAGGAAGACGGTCTTCCTTTGACTACATCTTGCCCTGTGCATGCCTTCTTCAATCAGCTTTCCCTCCACTCTCAAAGCACCCTCCCTTACCACCCACCCAATTGTCTCCCACTTCATCACAAAAGTGCTATGGCCTTGAAATACCCACCGATTAATTAGAAAACAAAAAATTGATCGACACAAAGTGAGGTACACCACTGAACAAAGGATAGCACAATGCCGGTTTATGCTTCTGAACTACTTCACTCACTCCGTTTGGGATTAGTTACAGTGATAAGACACACATGGCAATGACTGCAATAGGCAAATTCCTCACTTGTTTAATTTCTTGGCACTCACAGTTACAAGTACGCATAAGAGTTGAAGAGATTTCTCTCTGCACACAATTATACTTATTTTTTGTGCACAGACTGTTCAGTGTGAATAATATAGTGAAATCTCTGCATAATGCGCTGACTGGATTAGATATAAATCATATACATTTGGGGAAAAAAAACAACAACAACAATTGAACAAAAAGAACATAAACACACAGACAAAAATAGTGGAAAGTCATTATATTTCTTTGTAATATCTATGACTTGTAAACAGTAATTAGCCATTAATTTTTCACATCAAAACATTATGTGACCATCAAACTACGTCTGTGTCTAATGAAAATGGAAGCAGATGACCATGTGAAAGCTTGGACAATCTTTGATGTCTGTGGACATTACTTCACAAATTAACAAACACAAACATGGCACATTCATTCCACACTAACTGTGTTACTGGTTACCTTCAACCAAGCTCCAGAGCTACCTCAATTTAATGTTAGGCTGCTGCAACAGATTAATATCCATAGTCACGCATAACAAGCTTGATACTGCTGTCGCATACATAGTCACACATAAACGTGTTGGTCTTGCTGTTTTCAGTATATATTAAAGTAAACACATGATTTCACTGGAAATGTTTCATCGATCAAACCTCCTCTCCAAGCATTCTTCATTTCTTGTACAAGCTTGATGTATCTGACATAGCCTACAAAATGCTAAAACAGATATAGTAGCCTTCGAAACGTTAACACAGGCTGTATAGCCTGCAAAATGTTAACACAGACATTATAGCCTACAAAATGTTAACACAGACATCATGGCCTAAGAAACATTAACACAGACATTAAAGCCTACAAGATGTTAACACAGACATTATGGCCTACAGAATTTTAAGACGGACTATGTGATCTGATCTTCTCTGAGTGTATGTCTGATCTTCACTGTGTATATACACACAAAAGGAGTCCAGGCATACACAATAAACACACTACCTCACTCACTCAACAGGCTGCCTACCCAGGGAGAGCCGGCCGAAGAACAGCCTACTGGCGCTCATTCAGTCGTTACAGACTCTCTTCTCAAATCCATCAGGAATAACTATTCACCACACACATTTTAATTTTTATTAGCCATGATCAAAGTTGTTTGCATATAAAACATGCATTTCTGGAACCATACAAGCACTCAACCTTCTCAAGAACAACCGTCAATCCTTGAGAACTGGAATCTTAAAAGATAGGTTTTATTGGGAGGAAGATCTTGTTAAGATAAAAAAAAAAATAAAATAAAATAAATCATAATACTAATAATTACACCTTTTCATACGGATCAAGTCTTCGGCACTGTCATCCAAAAATGCTACAGCAAGGTTCAGCATGCATGTTGATTTCTGCATACATTCATGCAATACTGTTGTAAGACTAACCTATTTGGGAAAATGCAGGAAGAAGAAAAAGAAAAATTGGTTAAGATATGATCAACGCACAAGTTTGCAACGTAACATCAACAGCAGAACTCCCCTACAGCAAAAATAAATGCGCAGAAAGCCTTTTTGTTTTGTTTCCATTTTGATTTCCCAGCAATAATTTTTGGTTGAAGATTTTCCAAAAAGGATGAATTATGACTTTAACAGGCTGAAGTGACTAAAACATGACAATTTACAGGCTGTTACAATGACAATGCACACCAAATATTACATTACAAAGAAAATTCAAAAAAAAATTATTAAACTCATGATTTTCCTTTTGTTCACTTATTGCATCATTTTGTTTCTGTTTAAAATTGGCCATGGACCCCTGTGCTAAAGCTGCAAGACTTTGACAGTAGTAATCTACATCCGACTACTAGAGTGCTTTACATCCAAGTGCATGCCTGATTCCATTCTCCTGGACAGCTGAAAAATGATTTGTTTTTATATTGTGCATGTTTGGTTGTTATTATCAAAAGGTCCCCATGACTGCAATAACACAAGCACCACACACAATGTCTACAAAGAAGCTGCTTGAGACATCAGATATCAGCGATATGAAGCTGACACTCTTCAAAGGTGATTGATGCATAACACTGGTTTGGAAACAAATATCAAGATGCAATAAGAAAAAGAAAAAAAAAAAGACTATAGAGCAGATATGGACAACTCCAATGATTCACAGGACAGCAGAACGTTTCCAAATGCAATCATCATTACTATTTTGTATGCGCAGTGGAGAGCATTTTACCCAAAAACGAACACGCCAAAATGTCAGTTAACAAAACTAGTCTAACTGGGTCCCTCAGGCAATTGGCTGAACTGAAATTTGGTACACTCATTTGGAAAAAAAAAATGCAGTCCATTTAATTTTGTTCAAATGATACAACAAAATGCAACACATTCATGCAAACTATTACCCGTTCACAGATGGATATCTCCAACTACATAAAATGGAATGCAAATTAGACAGTATGAAAAGAGAAAACCAGCCACCGATGATCGTTAAAATGTTCAACGCAAAAAAGAAAAAAAACCCTGACAGGGATACATGTAACTGACCACTTTTCTATGTTCATACAACCAATAGAATAACCCACTCTTCCACCCTCGTTCTGTTCCCATCCCCATGCCCGAGACATTTCTCAAGCCCAGTCACTCTTTTGACATTCTTGGCTACCACATAACACAACCTATTCAGATCATTCCTTTCTTTATTCATGGTATATATTCATTCTGCGTTTTTTGTCTTTCTTGGGACTTGCAGATCTATGTCTATCAATCGCTGCACTAAACATGACCAGATTCTTGTCTACAGTTCTTAGCCCCTGGCTTGCGCTGTGGACTTGACATCTTCAGAAGGCATGCGTTGTTATTGTTGTCGTCGTACCCTGGCTAAAAGACACCAGGGATCATCCGAACAACCGAAGTACTTGAACACTATGGTACAAATGCATCAGCTGGGGATGAGAGCATTACGTGTGTGACCATTTTTTATTACCCCGCCACATGGTCAGCCACACTCCGACTTCGGGATATTTTGGAGACTGATACAACTGAGACTGTCACAACTGAAGACAATCCCCGCATAACTATGCAGAGCATAACAACATTTTGATGCAGCCTTGGTGTTCTCGCCTATGTCAGTTGGCCTGACACAGCCTTAAGCCAAGGCGGGCAAAGTCATGCGTCATCAGTCTCTCCTCCAGGTTTTGAGGATTACGCTGGAACCCTGGACACTGCCTCTGCCTTTTGTTGAGGTTATATGCCAATACCCCATAATGACAAACAAGTGACTTGTATCAAGAACAAAAAAGGAAAGAAAAACTAACAACTAACAAAATACATCCGAATCAACTAGCTACCAATGGACTCATGTCAGGTCACAAGTATCATTTACAAACTGCAATCTTTCCTGGTGATCTCTCTGTGAGAGCCTGATCATTGATGACATTACAAACCAGCTGATGCTGCCTTTATAATTCTGAACTGTTTGAAAGTTGGTGTACATCACTTGCCAAGAAGACACTAGGAACTCGAACGACAATCATAGCAAACAAGCTTCCCACTTCACCTCTATTTGAAAATTAAACAAACAGCACTCACAACAGCACAAAATCTTAATTCTAATTTCACCTCTCAACACTAGAACAAAACCATCCTAAAACAAACCAAGAAAACCCACCACCCAAAGACATTTTTTGTGACATGATTTTGTCACCGGAAAAACAGACACAAACAACAGTCTATCATTCTAATGGACGGGGAAAGGAGGAAGTAACGAGATGCAGGGTCAGGGGTTGGGAATACCGTCGCAATGTTGGACTAATAGAAACAGACTGTCAGCGGAACACATCACCAAAATGACACATAGATGCTGGAGAGACTAAACGAAAGCCAGCCTCAAGAAGAGTAGGAAGAGGACACGTCCTGGGCATGGATCTCCACTTGGGGGTTCTCGATGATCTTCTTGCTCTGGATGAGTCGCAGCTCCATCTGGGCAGGGGTAGGCACAGTGTCTGGAGCCGCTGCCTCTGAAAATGAGAACGGCGCTTTAACATGTAATGTCACGTGATAGTTTGGTTTAATTACACCCCAGTTGACCATCAGGGGCCTTCCAGGACTGCACACAACAGTCGGGCAAAGTTTACGAGCATCATGTTCAGGTGGCAATGGTGGCCCAGAGAAAATCCTTTGTCTACAGTTCGAGTCTGCCACAGGCCTGTGTGGCCTCTCCACTTCACCTTCAACAGAAGTCTAGGTGATAGTATTTCTGATATGAAAACAGTGTCAAAGACTGAGGTACATGCAGCATATGCAAGTAAAACACACACACAAAAGCAGCAATGAAAGACTTGGTCCTTGGCAAAATTCAATTAAAAAAAGATCCACTGACGTGCTGAAAAACCAAAAATAAGAACAGAAAAAAAAAAAACAGGCAAAAATGCACATCGTTAAACATCATGTGCAGTGCAAATCATGTTCTTCTAAAAGTACTCGTTCCCTGACAAGAGCCACAAGCAGCTGGAGTGATAAAATTCAGACTGGGACACTAAAACACTTCCAAATCTCTTGGCTTTTAGAGCATTTTCGCAAAATCTTTAGGGAACTGATACAAGTCAGTCACCTTCAGCTGTGGTGTTCTGCATATACGTTACATCAGAACAGGCACTAGTGAACACCACCAACATGACGGATGCAGTGCTGTGTCTCATCTGGTATGCTGCCTCCAGGCAATCTTACACGAACTGCTTTCTGGAGACTGCATTACTGTGGCATCAACAGCATGAACCGAGATGTGGCACAGCACAGATGGAACCCGCAGCATGGGAATGATGCCCAGCAGGGGGCATAGACAAGGAGACAGCAAAGAAAGAAAAAGAAGTATCTTCCTCTACATGTAGCTGTTGGCATGTGCTGAACTCCTTTTCGGGCTTTTCTCTTAAACGCTTTTTCTCACTTTTTTTTCCCCCAGTAGTGACTGCTAAATGCTATACTTTTCAGAACACAATTCTGAAACATGGGACATTTTTATCTAGTCTGGGATCTACGGAACAATTTTTCAAACATGGAAAGTCTTTCAACAGATTGTGGGTTGCATCTTCGCAACAACAAAAGTCTTGTAGATGTTCACAGTTAGAGACATTTATACAACCTCTGAATTTACAGAATCATGGATTCGTGTGTGCGCGTGCACACACACACACACACACAAACACGTATGCGCGCGTGCACATGCAAGCACACACACACACACACATATACACAAGGCCAACAAAGTATGCACAGGCACGCACATGCTCAACACACACACACACACACATATACACAAGGCCAACAAAGCATGCACAGGCACACACATGCTCAACACACGCACACACACACATATACACAAGGCCAACAAAGCATGCACAGGCACACACATGCTCAACACACACACACACACACACACACACACACACACACACATCAGACCTGCCTACCTCATGTTATGCTCATCAGTAATAACCACAGAGATTTTCAGTAATTTTGCATTTTCCTTCAGTAATTCCACGGACGCGTAATACACGGCGTTTTTGAACAAATAATGTGTACAAAACTCCAACTACATTTTTAACATTTTAACAAAAAATATAAACAGTAAAAAAGGAACAAAAACAACAAAGCAGAATTAAAATACCTTGGGATGATGGCTGATGACAGACTCAGGACAGGAGTTTCAGGTCAATTCAAAGGTGATATACTTGACAGTTTGTAACTTACACAGCAGTCACCACAGATGACACCACTGATGAAGAACCTAATGTACACCCCCCCCCTCCCCCCCCCCCAAAAAAAACTACAAAAATGTGTGTGTGTGTGTGTGTGTGTGTGTGTGTGTGTGTGTGTGTGTGTGTGTGTGTGTGTGTTGCACTAAGCCTTGTATTGTGCCTGAGAGATTGCTGAGTCTGGAAACATCCTTTTCATTTTCGCCACTATCTTGTCAGCACAGCTCAGGGACAAGTTGTTTCCGCAGATCAGCTCACACAACAGTCTTTCTGCGTTGGTGATCTTCCGTGTGTGGGTCTGACGGCTGCTCTCGCTGGATTTCGTAAACAACGATGTGATCTTCTGACTGGAGGCACTGGCAGCTGTCTCTTTGTGCATTTTCCCCGAGATATGGCGCTTGCAGTCATTTGCTCCCCATGTCCGATGGAGAAGTCTGAATTGCACACCGAGCAGTATACAAATCCAGGTCCATGTTTTTTGGATTGCAAAAGACAAGGCCAAGTCCGCGTGTATTTACTTCGGAACACTTGCTTCTTCGCCTTCTTCCGTTGTGGCACAGTGGTTTTCGAACCCTCGTCGTCGGTTTCATGCAAACGTTTAGAAGATTTCTCCGCCATTTTCACAATCGCCGGCAAAAAATCGGTTGAAACTTTGTCTTACAATGGCTGAACAAAAGGCTTCGAATGGCGCGCACAGATGTGATGGCGCGTCGTGTTGGCCCACAGCACCACATTGACCAATCGCAAGTTCCGAACCATCTGTGGTTTCGGCTTGAGTCAAGGGAAGTTACTCTGTGGTCTCGGAAAGGTCTAGCAGTCGACAATTTTTCGAGTCTGGAATTTGCGTAGTTTTTCAATTTTCTTTTCCGTAATTTCGCACGGAAAATCGTACCTCCGTAATGGGGGGTTAATTTCCGTAAGATTACGGACGATTACGGAAGGGTAGGCAGGTCTGACACATATACACAAGGCCAACAAAGCATGCACAGGCACACACATGCTCAACACACACACACACACACACACACACATATAGTTATACACAAGGCCAACAAAGCATGCACAGGCACACACATGCTCAACACACACACACACACTTATACATGTATACCCACACAGAGTGACATACACTCTCAGCAGAGAGCACAGATGCCTCAAACCATAGGATCACTCACTTTTTGCATATGCAAATGTTTTCTTGATAACTGCTTGCACTGTGGCCACTGTTTTCTCCAAGGCAATCTGAAAAGCATACAAAACTGCTGTGTTTCTTCTTTGTTTCTATGCCATTTTCATTTTTTGTTTGTGTGTGTTTGGCATTTTGTTTGTTCCAACACATACCATTTTCTTTTCATATAAGCACAAAAACACAGAAACTGATATTTTGCATATTGAACATACCTTTCTTGTTCGTAACGATTAGTTCGTATGAAGAGCAAATTCTCCCCCCCCCCCCCCCCTCCCCCCCCATCTTCTGAGAAAAAACAGGCCGAATGTCCTTACATGTGTAAAACACACACACGCACACACACACACACACACACACACACACACACACACTTAAAAACACAGTTGTTAAAACAAACAGAAAACAAGTCAAATTATTCTGTGTCAATATGAAGTTCCATTTTCATTGTGGGGAATTCAGCTCCACTACTGATTTACCAAGTGGCACTGAGGTCAGCAGTGAGTGCTTTGCCTTTGCCAGTCAGCTTTCACAACATCGTTTACAATGGTACCCCAAAAAACCAGCCCAGACAGTGTAAAAGCTAAGTATGTCTCGCTGATTTGTGTGTGTGTGTGTGTGTGTGTGTGTGTGTGTGCATTTGTTTAATTTAAACCATACTCAATAATATGTAAAATGCTTACTAAATGTCCTTTTCTGAAGTTCCTGTCTCAACCTCAGTTCGTGTCAAAATATAAACTCTCCCCGTACAATGTGCAGTCAGTACTTGAAGATTAAGTGATTACCAACAGACACGTCAAGTCCTTCAAGCTTAAGAGCTTGATTTGCACAGATGGTATATACAGGTTTGTTAACCCTTACACTGGTTATTTAACAACGTACTATTAACTTTCAAGTATGTTGTCTGGTGAATTTCCAGAAGGAAAGTTTGAAAAGAATAGTTACGTTTGTATGATATGCATAACTTTTCAAAGGTTAGTATTTGAACATGACATGCAGAATAAAAATTGTAAGTAATTGAATAAAGAATAATATAAAACAGAACTGGGGTGCTTGTGAGTGTTTGATTAGGTGGTGACCTGTCCAGAATGTGAAAATAACAGGTGAAAACAGGTGGCACATCCTGCTTGTCATTCTCACAAGCTTGTTCACAAATAATCCAGTCTATGGTGTTCCACAGTATCCAGAAATAAGTCATAGCCTTTTTCAAAGGAAAGTCAGTGTGGATTATACCCGTCTTTCATGCAGGTAATTCATGAATAAGGTACAGTTCAGTTTTCACATTGAAATCATGTGCTGCTAACACACACAAAAAAAAACAAAAATGGTCACTATCAACAAATGTAATAGTCAGCCCACACTGTCGTCATTTATGTTTGAAAGGTTTAGGATCATCTGTAAGCGCTACACCGAGTTTTTCTTCCCCACTGAATAGCATCTTGAGATTCCCCTCACCCTTAGGCACTCATCCAGTCACTGTCCGTGTCGATCTCAAAATCACGATTGCAGGGTGCTTGATCTAAATCAAAACTATCACCCAGCACACCCAGTTCATTCAAAATGTCCATAACTTCTTCACCTGCTTTTTCCACAAGAAATTCAGCAAAAACATCTTCAAACAAGTTCCTAATTCTATCACGCAGGGGGAAAGTTACCGCTCGGAAATCGGAAAATCCTTATTTTGGAAATTTACAAATCGGAATTTCCTTAATTTCGAAAACTTTTTTTATTCCGTTCCGTTTTCCGACCAGCAACTCCACTACCGAATCAAAGTTTCGACTTCGCGCCGTTCCGTATTATCCGATCGACCGACCGGAAGTTGGTTTCCGTTTTGTTTTCGCCAGTGCCTGTGACCACCACACGTGTTCCTTCGCCTGTTTCTTCTATGTGTTGGATGCTTTCGCGGAAAAATCGCGATGCCTTACATAAATGAAGGCGACAAGCGAGCCAGTGAAGTGGATAGCGGCGTAAAAAAACAAATGGAGGTGGAATTGGCTGGACGAGAGAGGCCCAAACAAAGACGGGGAAATCGGCAAAGGGCAGGAACATCGTGTGTGGTGTCGGAAAACGGAAAGGCCCGGAGAGTGTTTTTGCGTCGCGTGCGGGAAGGTTATCAAATACAGCAGCACTGGAAAAAGGCAGCTTTTGGACCATTCCAAGCATCCCCAGCACGTCAAAAACCGCCAGGTCTCCCTCGTGTCCCTGAGACAGGATGGGGACCAAACCACTTTGTGGTTTGTCTGCCGAAGCAGGTACCTAAGGTCAACCTTGAGAGAAAAGGAATCTGTAAAAGAAAATCAGTCACAAAAGAGTCTGATATAAGAAGTTTCTTTTCCAAAAAACGTAGCAAAACTGAATAATGTTGTGCAGATGCTTTATTATTCATGATGTTTGTCAGCTAAGCCCACAAAGCATCTTTATTAATTGATGCATTTCTTGATTAATTATTCTGTATTTTGACTTTCATTTAAGTTAAAGTTCTAGCTCTGAGACTTTTTTTTTTAATTATGACTTTCATTCAAGTAGTTCAAGCTCTGAGTCTGAGATTGGAATGAATGGACAAGTAGCCAAACCTTCACAGGTCACAAATGCTGTATCTGCTCAGGTACAAGTTATAATTATAATTTGTTACTGTATGTGAACCTGTATTAAAAATCAAGCTACTTTTGTTACTGATCATTGATGTATGCTTTTAGTTAAGAAACTGTACTCTAAAGAGTTGGATCTTGGTGTGTTCTATAATCATATACTGTAGATGTCTAGTTTTATGTGGAGATATATCTTGATCATTTGTGCATGAACTCATAGCATGTAAATCATTAATTTTTATTTTTTTTAAATTTTTTTTTAATATTAATTTTGTCATATTTTTATGAATAAATGATTTGGTAATACTAATAGAAAGGTTATTTGTATATTGCTGAAAGTTTTGTATGAGCATGAAAAGGGAGGAGAAAGTGATTCACATGTCTCAATCCTTATACATCTTGTAAATTTTATTCTACAGAGAAATCAAATTAATCAGTCAACTCTGTGGAATCACATTTATAGGCTGTGTGAGGATTAAAATTTAAGTGAATATTGGTTATGTCATCCATGTTGGATCAGTGTGTGTGTGTGTGTGACTGTTGACTCGAGTGTAAGGGTTTATTTGTGTTAATAATGCAGTATTGAAATTATGGAAATATGGAAATCTTAAGACTTACTGTATGGTCAAGTGAAGTTAACCTTTTACCTAAAATAATTGGTACTCATATTATTGGTATTTTTTAGCTGGAAATAGCATGAAATTGCTCCAAATGGTAGTACAATTTTAAAATTTGCTTCAGCTTTGCACCCCCTGAACCCCCACAAGGGGGCGCTGCCCCTTGACCCCGCCAGGGGGCCTCTGCGGCCCCCTGGACCCCCGGCATACATTTTCCTTATTTTCAGGATTCCCAACTTTCCCCCCTGTATCACGTTCTGCTTCGGGCGCCGCCATTTTTGTTCGCCAGACAAGTCGAGTCGCACTATGCATTACAAGCTGCTACTAACCATAAACTAAACTAAAACATTGAAAATCCATGTTCCGGGGCTCGCTCAGTCACTCATGCAAATTAGTTTGTCACTGAGCCATAGTTTCGTATCTGCGTGTGTCTGTGAAACTAGGCTCGCAAGGCCCACCCTACAGCGCAACTTTTGTCGCGACAACCAGCATAAGGGTTAACCTTAATCATTAACAACCTGGAATTTTCCATGGAAGATCCTGGTCTTCAAGAAGAATAAAATGGAGTTCACAACCACAACACAGATTTGTAATAAACATAGAAATGCTGTCATTGGTGGAGAGAGAAAGAAATAAAAAAGTGCCCTTCAATAGTCAAACAATTTCTAGTCGGACCTTGCAAAAGCTGTATCTTTCTGTATATGCAGAACAGAAATAGTACACAGCTTTCCCAACTCCCATGATTTTCTGCAGTAGCATGGAATGCAGGGGTGGGAGCAGAAAATCATAGCTATACTGAAAAGGCCGGGGGGTCCAGGGGGCCGCTTTAGGCTCCCGGTGGGGTGCAGGGGCAACGCCCTGCTGGGGGGTCTGAAGAAAATTTGTCTTGCCAAGACACTTTAGTGGCCTCTCCTTGAAAACAAACTTAATAATTAACTTCAATATAAAAAGACTCCAAATATGACTTAAATATCAAACTGAAAATGTTGTGCCAAGTACTTAGAATACATCTTAAATTCAGCAAACCATCAAACAAAATTGGATGCAATGTATAAATATTACTCACAGTGATGTTAATGGACGATAGTGGCCAAATTTCAATCACTTAATTCATAACTTCAAGAATGAGGATTTGTGGGTTGTTGTGTTTGGTTTCTGTTTTTTTTTTTTTTAGTCTAACATGGCTTAAATTCAGCAGAGAGTCAATGTCGGCACTAGCACTGGACTGGAACAAACACTGAGCAAAATAAAAAAAAATGCAGTGTTCCAAGTCTTACAATAGAAATCAGTGGCTGGTGGCACTGGGGCAAGTTAAAAATGAAAGTCAGTTTAGAGTGGATGAACCTTGAAGCAATAAATCAGTAACCCCAACTGAACAAATCTTGAGAAGAAAATCTGTGGCTGCAATGAGTGAACTTTAAAAAAAAGTGTATAAGCTGAAGCAGCAAGGCGAGTATGGAACTGGAAATCAGTGGCTGCAGTGAGGCGAATCATGGTAACAGACGTCAGTGACAGCAGTGGGGTCAGCTTTTCAATGACTACAGTGGAGCTATTCTTGGAAACAGAAATCAGTGGGATCAGTTTTTTTTCAAACCTACATTGGGGCGAGTCTTGGAAACAGAAGTCACTGACTGCAGTAAGGTCTGTCTTTAAAATGAAAATCAGTGTTAGCAGGCGGGCAAGTCTTGAAAACTAGAAGCTGCAGTGGGTCAAGTCCTGAAAATGGAAATCAGTAACAGCAGAAAACAAGTCTTGGAAATGAAATCAACTGATTATATCTGACTTGTCTGTTCCTTAGTTTTTTGACTTCTTTGCAAAGAAGCTTATGTCTTTCGGAGTGGCTTTCCGTTTCACTGGCTGACTCTGTTCTGGGAGATATCGGAGCCATTACTGGAGCAGCAGCAGGACGAGTTGATGTATGTATCTGCGCATTCAATCTCTCCACATGTTTCATCTCCTGGGAATGCACTTCGATCGACTTTTTTTTATCATTTGACTTGTATGCAAGCTTCCAACTGCACAGTATACACCAAGCAGCGCCCACTTTATTTGTTTTCCGCAGTCGTTTTCAGGACGATTTAATTCATCCATCTCATCCATCCATTCACTTCTCCACTTGTTTTTCTTCAGGTCATTGTCAATCTTCCATGCCTCTGCTTCGTCGTTAATCAGCTTCATTTTTTACAAATACAAAGCACGATGATGTGGCCTTCACGCATTGAAAAGAAGATGGCGGATTTCAAATACAGGTGGCGTGAAAACCTGAATCAGAACACGGAACGCGCACACGACAACAAAAAAAAAAAAAAAAGGAAAAATTTGCTATACAGAATTCCGTATCAATATGGGAGGTCTCCCACCCCTGGGAATGGTATTATTTTACCTGGTTCTGAAGCATATCATTGGGATAATTCCAGCAAAATTGTGAGGGTGAATAGATCTATGTGAAACAACACACTTTGCATTACCTTTAAATCTTCATCTCTGTGCATCCATCCCAACAGACAGGCTGCAAACAAATCGCCTGTGCCCACAAACGTCGCCTTCAGCCAAGGGATCTCCAATCGGTAGCGCCGTTTCGTACCATCTAAAAAGAACAATTATTATTCAGTTATTGGTAAGTCCCCACTTCTGTCATCGTCTCTCATGCCACTGTGCCCACACTGACTACAGGCTACATATCACTGAAGTCAGACTCAGAGATTAACTGCAGTCAAAGGGTTTTCATCTAAACAGATTTCTTTCAATGCCCAGTGATTCAACAAGTGGTATCATTATGACAAGGCACTATCACTTCTGTCTGCTAGCTCAAGGACATCTTTGGATTGCCAGCTTCTTCAGTGCAAAAGGAAACATCAGAAAAACAATATAGTGTGTGTCTCTGTAACGATTTAGAAGCGGACAACTGCAAACGTTCCCACCGACACGTATAGATAGGGGATCCATGTAGCCATTTGTGACAGAGCACCACACACACGCACACACACACACACACACACACACACACACACACACACACATCAACCGAAAGTGAAGAGTGAATTTTTTTCAGATGTGTGGCACTGTGCAAAAACTGATTAAAACCCCCATCTGGCATTCATTTCTACTTGTTTTTCTTACTGATGCTGATGTATCCGTTCATTTTATTCATACAGTAAACCTACCCATCAGAAAATGCTTTGGAGTCAAGTCATGATGATAAGCAGCAACATTCACATTAGCATCAATTTCTACATAACATACATTCACATACCTACTGAAACATACTCAAATACTCGCACACATTTAGGGGGATGGGGGGTGGAGGGTTGTGCATCTAATGAAATGTTAAAAGAAAAGATCTGAAACAAAAGAACAAAAACAGATGTGCCCATATGCACTACACACACGCACGCACGCACACGCACACACACACACACACACACACACACACACACACAGAGTACATACTGAGAGCGGAGCTGGCCAGGCAGAGCAGAACGCCATTGGAGCCCAGGTTACTACTGCTGAGGACCACGGTGGGGATGCCCTTGCTGTGCAGTGTGTCAATGGCGGCAAACGCCTCCGCCTCACTGCTCACCTTCATGCCCGCCAGCTGTCTGCCAGAAAGACGAGGCCACAGGTGTTGCTGAATTATAGTTCTCATCAAAAAAACAAAAACAAAAAAAAAGTTCCCCATAGTCATGCAGGGGCAGTGAACTGTCAGGGGTGCACCATGTCTACGTGAGTGCATGATGGAAGGCGGAGTCCATCCCTCCCCTCCCCTTCCGCTGCCTGCAACTTTTCCTGAACTGAATCAGGTACCCATTTACCGCTGGGTGGACAGGGAAGGTTGTTGTGAAGAAGAAAAAACCCACCTCTGACCCCACATGTTTGAACAATGACAGTCAGCAGGCAAACAGTGTAACCATTTGACTATGGGCCCCCTGGTTCTGATCCACATATTACAGTTGTCGAAATGAGGGAAGGGCGGCATGGAAGGACAGTTAACAGCTGCCCATCTGCAAAGGGCAGGCGATCACTGTGTTGGGCACTAGGTGAATGTTGCAACCTTCCTGCCAGGCAAGGTCACTATTTTCCTTTTAAATGATCTACTGTGTGGAAATAAAGTTCTGCATTATTTTGCCTTTGCTGGACAATCATTGTGACAGCCTTAGATTTCGCTTCGTGAAACGACCATTTTAGGTTACTGTTTATGACATCAACATATTCATCCTTTAGGAATGTAGATATGGGTATTCCTCAGGGATCAGTTATTGCTCCCATGTTGTTCACAATCCTAATCCATGATCTTCCCAAATCTATGTCAAAAGCAATGCATGTAGTTCAATATGCAGATGATATTGCTATTTGGAAGCATTCCAGTAAAAGAACAATAGATTTTGTACGGAAGATGTACCAAAAGGAATTGGATAAATTATCTTCATATATGAAGAACAACGGAATAGAACTATCTGGAGAAAAAACATGTCTTATGTTGCTTAACAATGATGAGAACCCAAAAACTCCACCCTCGCTTTTGCTAGATGGTCAGATTCTGGAATATAAACAAAAAGTTAAGTTCCTGGGGGTATTTCTAACTCCTAAGCTGAACTGGAAAACACATATTGAAAACTTAATTGATAAAACAAGAAAAAGATTAAACATTCTTAAAATTATATGTTATCAACCATGAGGTCAGGACTGTCATACCCTTTTACATCTATACATCTCTTTAGTCCGATCGAAATTGACTTATCGGCAGGAAGTGTATTTCTCTGCGCCTAATTATCTTTTAAAGAGATTGCAAAGCTTGGATAGTAAGGCCATGAAATTAGCTCTGGGAGTCCCAGTGCACACAAACACTCATAGATGTTATAAAGAAACAAATATATTACCTCTAAATGAGAAGCGAATATTGGATGTATTCAAATATATTGTCGGAAGTCTTTCTGTTGAAAATTCAGTTAACTGAAGAAATACTGATTGATTCCAGTAAAGATTTTCCTAAGAGGTCTAAAAACACATCTTACATTCAACCAATTAGAAACTACACATCTGACTTTATGTCACATTGTAATATTGGTATTACAGCTATACCAGAATTTCCTGCAGTGCCTCCAATGCCTCCTTGGGAGCACCTAAATGCTTCTTTTGATTACAAATATACTTTGTTAAAGAAAAGTGATAATGTACATATTTTAACAACTGAAGTTCGTGAACATTTAGAAAACAGCTATCCAAATCATTTAAAAGTGTTTACAGATGGGTCGGTAATGGAATCCTCTGACAGTGGTTCAGGCTTTATAATACCAACCTTAAATGTCAGGAAATCATATTATGTAGGAAAGGGGTTTTCAATCTATACCTCAGAATTATATGCAATACTGAAGGCTTTGACTTACATATATGATACATCAATTGCTTTCTATCAAATTTTACTTTGTGTTGATTCCAAATCTGTTTTACAGTCACCAGAGCGTTGGGACTGCAAAGCTAGAAAAGATTTGCTTTTTGAAAATAAACATCTACTGCGTTGTTTCATTACACTAGGCATAAGAATAGATTTTTGTTGGGTCCCATCTCACTGTGGTATAAAGTGGAATGAAATAGCAGACAGTCTTGCAAAAGAAGGAGCAAACAGAAAGACGGAAAATTTACTAAACAATCCCTTAGATCTATCCTCTTGTGAATTGATCCAAATTATGGAAAAATGTATGCATAAGCAGAATTCTAGTCAAAAAATGGCTGCTTTACCGTCGTGCCCAAGGCACATTGTTAGATTAATTCATAAATGTAGGCTGAATACTTGGAACACTAAATATTCTCATGGTATTTCTTATGTATGCAGAGAAAACATTTCTGTGCATCATCTTTTGTTTGAATGCTCAGTGTTGACCCCACTCTATGAGGAGAAAGGTATTCAGATGAATAACTTTGAAAATGTTAATACTGTCTTATATGGTTCATATGTTGCTGAAATTGCCATGGTTATTTCGCAGTCACAGGTTGCAAAATTTTTATGAAGATCAACAATTTTGTGTACCGCTAGGGTATTTCACTCATGTCAATATGCATACATCAGATGTGGGTTTGAAAGTACTAATGTGGGTGATACGTTAAGTGTGGAGGTGTGTGTGTGTGTGTGTGTGTGTTTTATTATTATTTAGATTTTTTTTATAAAAGTGTCTAATATCATCTGGCGATGAAAAGACATTAAATAAACCACTGAACTGAACTGTTTATGACATCAACATCATTACGTATCCTGCCAGGTTACTGGTTGAATAAGAAGGTATTAGCCAATCAGAACAGAGCTAACAAGTTGTCTAGGTTTGGCTCCTAGCTGACACTAGTGACAGGCAGACAAAAAAATGAATTTGTCATTTAGTACAGTAACAGTGTTTAAAATCATCAACGATTGATGGGCAGGTGATTTTGCCTTCAGATAGGTCAAAACTTTGTCCATCTGGCGCCTGGGCAGCTTAAAAAAATAATAAATAAAATAAAAATGTCCTACCCTGGGAGCGGAGGAAAGGAGGTTGCGGTTTACACACATACACACAGACATCAAATTAGTTCTGTTTGTCACTCATTTTCATTGTTTCACACCTTTGGCATGTAAGAGGAGCACTCTGGTTCAGGAAGGTTCACACCCGCACACACAAACATCACAGTTTGTTTTTTTTCTATTCAAAACCGACATTTCTATTCCTTTCTACCTACCACTACTTTCAGCACAAAGTAATTCATGTGGAGAATGATTTTTTCAACAACAAAAAAAGGCTTTTCATCTACATCTATTGGCAACCACAATTTCTTTCTCAATATTTGCTTTTCTGAGAAATTGGATACTGATGAAACACACACACACACACACACACACACACACACACACACACACACACACACAAAACCCACCCTCTGCTGGAACAGACTTGGTGATCAAATATCTAATTAAGCGCACACTAAAAAGAGAATGCTGGTTTTAAGAACAGAATACTGTTGAATGAGTCCAGAGAGGAGGCTACTCTGGTACTTCAAACAAAGCACCTCATTATGAACATGCTTATTGCTATCTAGCCAGCATTGAAAAAAAAATTCACACACATATGATTTTTATGCTGTATATATACATATATTCACCACTGTATTTTGTACCCTTCTTGTAAAAGTTTCTTCTTTAATTTTGTTTATTTGTGCATGTTGTGTACTAAACACAATCAAACAGGGAAAAAAAACCCAACAACATTAGAAATGTTGCAACATTATAATCCTTCCAGCACATTTATATGGATGGAAAAAATCATGTAACTCAATTTACCTCATACACTGGCTAACAACTCCATCTTAATTCAATCCAAGTGAACAAAAATTGTTTCATACAGATCAACTCAAATTTCACCTTTATAGTTTTCTTTTTAGTTTTTTTTTGTCACTGTTGCACAAACACTGGTAACTCTTAAATTGATTAAAAAGAAACTTGGAAACAATACACAAATAAGCATTAAAAAAAAGGATTTCAAAAATGCAATCGATGAAAAGAAAATGAAACGAGAAGCTGTCTCACTAAGCTACTCACTCCAGTTCAAACTGGTTGGGTGTGACGATGTTGGCCTGAGTGATGATCTTGTCTCGGTACACCGGCACCAGTTCCACAGGGACATACTGAAAGCAAACCCTGACACCACTGTTACCACTGAAAACACCCATACCACCACACACACACTGACATACATCATGACTGTTACGATCAAACACACTAACACACGTGTATACAAATGACCCTTAGTGTTCTATCAAACACACAGTCGTACGTAAATGTCAATTGAAAAACATACACTGTTAGGTTTAGTTAGTATCAAACACATTGGCATACGTGACTGTTAGTGTTATCATTAACCACACTGACATGCCTGACTATTAGTGTTACCACCAACCACACTAACAAAGACTGGGTTTTTTTCTGATGTGATCTGTTTTTTGTTTGCTTTTCCATCTAATCTTCCATGCCCCTTCAGTGGCATAGCCCCAGAGCTGCTCATTCTGGCTCCCAGTCCACATCCATCCTCTGCTGCCCCAGCACAGGAAATCCAAGAGTGCAGTCAATGTCAAGTCGGCATGAGGCAATGTACCAGAGTTGACACTGCACTGCTGCCGAGTCAACGTCGGTGGTGTTCCGTGGTGCCTGTTCCAATCACCTTACTGACAATAACAATTGCTTGGTCTCAGAGACGGTGAGAGTGTGCATCCCCCTCATGAAGGAACCACCACATTTGTCAAGCAACACTCCCCATGACAGACCTGTCTAAGCCTCAAAGTACCCCTAAACATTACAACCTCTATTTCAGTAGTATAATGGATGTTTTCAGCAGCATGAACTTAGTGTTATTTCCCCAAATAATCTCATCAGGTCCTCATTTTTTCTTTTATTCACTAAGACAGAAATCACAGTGAACTGATTCACTGTTTATCTGACTGTATACGACAAAAACAAAAACAAAAACAAAAAAACAAAAAAAAAGCAGTCGCTGGCAGGTTCATGGGGCAAGTTCTTGGACAGACATGTTGGTGATCTGTCTCTGAAAGGACATGCTCTCTCAAGCTATGCAGGCTCTGTCACCAGGAATTTATTGCCTGCAGCAGGTTTGGTAGGCAACGTCCTGCATATCTTGGATCAGAACAGGGACCACTGAACACTGCTAAAGCCACTCAGTAGCAGGGCAGTGTCTTCTCTTGGGGACTACCTCACAGTAAACTGATCTCCACTGGACTCTAATTTGATTCAACAGAACAGACTCAGACTCGCGAACATACACGTAACAAAAAAAAATTAAGGCCAAGGAAAGAATGAAGTCGATTTAATTACACTTTTTTTTAAACAATGTTTTTTAACCCACTCACAAATCTGCCGTTGTCTCCCATCACTGGATCACACACTGAAACAAACAACAAACAAAGCTCTGAATTGAACGCAACAACTTAAACAAGTTTTAATGTTTGATCACAGAATCGATAAATCCATTCATGTTCTTATGCATTTCAGCTGGATCTCAAATACCTTTCAACATTTTCTATAATTATTGCACCTAATCTTCTATGAGTTAGCTATTCCAAATTTAAAACAAACAAAAAAGATTCCTAATTAGCAATAACCAAGAGCAATTCAATTCCTATATGACACATGTCCTCACACACACACACATACGCACACTAGTCATCATGCCAAATTTGCAGTGTTGGAGATGATTAGAATAAATCTGTGGATTTGAGTGACCTATAACAAAAACAGACTGTTCTGGACATGGACACACACAGACATAAACACACACACGGGTACAAACAAATGAAACAGGCAGATTGAGTGTGCTTCATACATTAGATGAAATATATTTCCTTAAAAAAATTCCAGATGTGTACAATCAAATGAAATGTACCTATAGTAAGAAAAAAAAATGGCATTCTTGAGATGTTCACAGCCAAGCAGAAATTATACAGAATCAGTTGCCAGTTCTTCTATGTTTACACATAATTTGTTCTTCTCACCAAACATCAGATCCGGGTTGGTCTTTTTCATCTCTGCAACGGCCTCAGCCACCTTCTCCAGGAAAGATACCTTGCCAATGTAACCTAACAAAGATAGTGAAATAACAACATTAGGGGGTACGCTTCCAACAGCCATAAGCTAAAGACTAAAAAATACTTATTGTCAGCAAGGCACACTGTCATAGATACCATAAAGACAGTTGGAATATAAAAGGCCCAAACGTACCCATACGCATGCATGCACGTATGCACATATGCACACAAAGACAGCGAAGGGACATGGAGAGACAGAAAGGAGAGACTTTTTGTGAAAAAGTGGAAGAAGGAGACGGAGGCAGACAATGGGAGAAAGCGACTGAAAGACTGTTTGACAGACGAAGAGCAACAGATGGGCAAAAATATGACATCACCTTTAACACAGGTGGAAACAATGAATGGGAAATAACTGCCACAGATGAAATGTTGTTATACTCGCTAGGTTTGTCAAGCATGTATCAAAAACCATAGAGCATTCAATAATAACCAACACCATTCTTGCTCAGTAGCTGGACAGGCAAGTGGTGCAGGTACTACACAGACAAACATGGGTAATTATTTATCCTGCCAACAATAACAAACAATTAAAAAAAAATGCTTTTCTCATTTATGGACACACACAAAAAAAGCTAATCATGCCAGGTGAATGACGAACAAAGGGCCAAAGCCTTCATATGTTTATTAAAAAAAAAAAAAGCAGAGGGTTGTGTGTTATTTGTCATGAGGAACAATAATGATGGAGAGAGCTGTTTCAACCAAGAGGCAGAACAATACATGTGCTTAAATAATTGAACCCTTTCTATTGAAACCAGAGCAATGAAATTCTTTTTTCTTTTCCATGGGCATAGGCGTAGGCAATGTATGCACACACACACACACACACACACACACACACACACACACACACACACACACACACACACACACACACTTCTTTCTCTCCTTCACCTGTCAGCAGGTGGGAAAACTGTAGCAGGTTGTTGATGCGCAGGCCTTCAAACAAGTCGCCCACGTCCTGGTCGTTCAACACCTGTCCTTTCCAATTCCCATACCCTGAAAGCACCCCATCAAACATACATACAATAAGATCAAGTTGTTGTTTTTTTAAAAAGAATACCACGCAGTGCACTATGTGAGCTCTGACATTTACAAATTAATTCTACTCTATACTATCACTTTCATGCATTTTTCACATAAAATGATATCTTTTTGTTGTGATTGTTAAAAATATTTGGGGGGGGGGGGGGGGGGGGGTTGAAATTGCAGGGTCACAAAACACTGTTTGTATATATAAAGAAAATAATGCTGATATTAAATGCAGGCAAATGAACTGTGGCTAATACACAGTAATACCCATTTCATGTTTCAAAATGGCGACATGCAAATTCTTTTGTGCAGCATTCCATGGCTTGATAAGTGCAATGCATGTCCATTCACTTCCATGAAAAGAAAGAGGGGAAGAAAACCACATATATATATGTAGTTTGCATGATAATTTGGTTTCAGCACATTTAATTCAAATACAGGAGCAACAGTGTCACAGTAACAGCATTCAAATCAATTCATCTTACAGTCAAGCCAAGTAACTAAACAGAATTAAGGTATGTGTATATGTGCAATAAATCATACACTTGCTCTGTCTCTCTGCCTCTTTGTGTCTTTGTATCTGTCTGTCTGTCTCTCTCACTCTTTCATACACACAGACACACACACACACACACACACACACACACACAATGAAGTAAGTAATACAGAAAGAGAGATCAAATGTAGGCATGCCACCTAGACAAGTTATTAGAGTACTGCATTTGTGACCAACTAACTATTTTACTGGTGTACACAGTAAAAGACATCCAGTGCAATAAAGTTCTTAGTAAACATTTAATAAATTAAGTTCAGGTACCCCTTACCTGTGTGGTTAGAAAACTGGACCGAGTTAATTGTGCTGACATCAAAGCCTAGTACCTGCAACAGATGTGCTTCACATAAATAAAAAATAAATCAACAATGACTGAAGTGTCCTATAGTATGTATGTTTCAGATCACTCATGGACATACTTATCAAAATATAATAATTAATATCAATAGCAACTGAATGTTGCACACACACGGGTGCACACACACACACACACACACACACACACACACACACACGTGCACGCACGCACACACACACATACACACACACACATGTGTGTGCACACACATGCGTGCACACACACACACACACACACGCACACGCACACACACCGCAAGGAAGGACCGTAGAGAGAAGGAGAAAAAAGAACAAGGGAGACAGAAAAGGTGAGTAAAAGGGGGAATTGGGGGTGTGGGTGTGAAGAAGAATAAATGATGAGTACAGAGAAAAAAGAAAGATCCTGAAAGCAAAACAAGAAGATTTTGAATTAAGGGAGAAACAGAGACTGAGAGAGAAAGACAGACTGAGGCAGAGACACAATTATATATAAAGAAACAGAGATACAGACAGACAGAGAGAGTGAGATAGAGACAGGGTGGGAGTGAAGGAAGAGGGAGGAACAGACACACAGACAAAGGAGACACAGCCGGAGGGAGAGAGAGAGATGGGCCAAGCTAAGACAGCAAATGGTATACACTGTGCTGTCTGCCCCTTTTTAACAGAAAACCATCCCTGACTCTTCCAACACAAACCTGCATGGGAAACGTGCAGCTCTGGTTTCCCACATGCCCCCACACAACACCACTGTGAATCGACAGCACACGCCAGTCTTCATCCTTGTTCATCTCTTCATCATCCTCAATCCCGCCAACATCACACACACCCGCCTCTTCCATGTTTGCACACACAGTTGTTTGGAGTACTTGTAGTACACTCTTCTTGTAAGTGTCACTTGTATGGCTGAACGTCTCTTTTTATCAGAATAAGATGAGCACTAAGCGACTGCCTTACAACTAAAATAACACTACCCTATATCCTGAAACACTGTTCAGTTGGCAAAAACACTTCCAAAAGTGTGAAAACTATCAACTTCAATATTCTGCTGTGGTTGGGTTTATTTCTTTATCTTTTACTGTTCACTTGTTGCTGTTCATGTTTGGTTTGTTTGTTCTGAATAAAGCACTTCTTACAAAGCTCTGAATGAACACTGCCAGTACAAAAACACTTCTTTCCAACTATCAACACTGTTCAGTATCCCTTAAAAGCAACACTTCTCCATACTTCTGAACACTGCTTTGAAGTTAAAACTACTTTCAAACCTACACTACTTCAGCACTTTACTCTGAAACATTCCATCAGGTTTCCATACAGTGAAATTGTAAATTATAACATCTTCCCATCTGGAAGACATTCACTGCATGATCTAGTAAAAACTTTGTGATTTATTTTCCTCTCCTGACATCCAACAGAAGTCCCACCCCCAGGTCAAGAAGTTACTGACCAACAATAATTCTGATCATGACTGTCCAGCTATAACACTCCCAGTCCCACTGACCAAAAGAGTCTCCTCTGTCTTATATAACATAAGACAAGCAAGGAGGCTACATTAATCACATGGACCGTCACTTTTCAGTGCTTAAGGCTATCAGCTGGCACACAGTGCTGAAACACCCAGTGCCCTGACTGTCCAGATAAGCAACCACAATCAGCCATGTGACGGATTACAAAGCTGACAAGCTTAGTTGCCTAACACTGATACAGCTCTAAACAGAGTCACAATGGCTGTTCATACAAGACAATAGATACAGTGTAAATTATCAACATGCTTTACAGCCCTAATCACCCTGACAACAATACCTATGAGAGTGACTCACTTCTCTGCCAAACAAAACTATCTGAGGGACAGAAGGTTGGAGGAAGGAGGAGAGGGGAGGGGGAGTGTGGGAAGAGCCTGTTGGCGGCCCCTGCGTAATGCATTCACCTTCTGCTGTTAGTGTTATCACCTTGAAAACTTCCAAGGACACGACAGTGCTGTGCAAAATTTATTCAAGTCGGAAGCACCCCCATAACACTGATAAAGCATGGTCAACATGATATCAGCACAACGCACAGCCATGAAACGCCACCACCAATGAGAGTGAATCAACTTCTTCGTCAATCTTGGGTCCACAATTTGTTTTTTGCCAAAATTTAGCCCCAGCATTCAGCTTTTTTCCTTGCCTGAAACTCTCAATTTTGAGCAATGTATTATGCAGAGGTTTACTTGAGATCTTTTTCTTTCTTCTTTTGAAGAAGCTGCCAATTGCTAGATGGCAATTTCTTTTTAGTGATCTTTCTTCTTCTTCTTTTTTCAGTTTAGACAAATGTTTCGAAGTATATTTCTTAAGTAAGTTTCAGATGTGTGTGTGTGTGTGTGTGTGTGTGTGTGTGTGTGTGTGTGTGTGTGTGTATGTGTGTGTGTGTGTGTGTGTTTTCTGTGTGTGTGTAACGTAAGTGTGCGCGCACACATATGCCTGTGTGTGTGCACCTGCACTTTTTGTGTGAACACATGCATGAATGTACACTTACACACACACACACACACACACACACACACACACACACACACACACACATTCAGCTAACTGATTGATGCATACAATACACACAGGCAAGCATGCACGCACGCACACACGTTTTTTCCCCTCTGGCCTGACCCCATGGTTGATAAGTATTTCCACTGTGTATATTTAGTCTCATCCCCTTCATTGTCACATACTGTGCATTACCTGTCATTGAAGATTCTGTTCAACATTACATGCTTGTTTATTAAGTAAGTTTCTATCAGATAACTTGCTTGTATCCAGTTTTTTGGCACATGTTGTCCATTGCTACTTTTCCTCCCTATTTTCAACTAGCCTAATCTCTCTCCCTTTTGGTCTTTCTCATTCCCCCCCCCCCCCCCCCCCCCCCCACCACACCCCCCCCCTCCTCTCTGTCTCTCTCTTTCTGTTTCTCATTCACACACACACACACACACACACACACACACACACACACACACACACACACACAGCACACACACACACACACACACACACACACACACACACACACACACACCCCACAGACACACACACACAGTCACACACACACAGTCACACACACACACACACACACACACACACACACACACACACACATTCACACACATAATTTTCTGTTCAAGAAAACAAGAACAAATTCATTTCTTACCCTTCCCCACCCCCCACCACCCTCTCTCTGTCTCTTTCTCTCTCAGATATTTTGCTCTCAGATCTCTCTGTCTCAGATCTCTCATTATCCCCTTCCCTGTTCTGTCGAACTGTCCTCTCACTTTCCTATTTCACACTCCTCTTTCTACACATTGTCATGCTGACTGCAATCTGGGGAGCATTATTTTGTGCATAGTCTATAGATAGGACTATGTCAGTTGTGTATAACAACACTGAGGAAGATACACATATTTGTCCAAATATTTATTGTCTTAGTTGTATTATGAACTGAATCGTTACTTCACACCATGTAAGTGTGCTGATGATGTTTTGGATTGTGTTTGGTAATGCTGCAGTCTGTTTCACTTTCAGTCTCCTTGACTTTACAACCACTGCGCAAACTCAATCCTCTGCAACTTGTGCAAGATAAGATAAGATAAGATAATGTTGCTTATAGCCCAGCCGACCGCAAAGGGCCACATCAGAGCTGTCAATCCTCTGCAACATATGTCACTTGTGTACTTGAATTTAAAGCTGGTATCCTTTTCACAAGTTCTCTGATCAAGCTGCTGCCTATGGAGACTGCAAAAAAACAAAACAAAAATCCAAATCAGAAAAAAAAACACTTAAACAGCAGTTTATCAATTCTCATTGCTCCATTGTAACTGCAAAAGAAAAAAAAAAAGTCAATGACTCTGTTAATTGTCAAAGATTTCAGTTTACTTAGTTGCTAATTTTATGTCAGTACTCTGTGCGTGCGTGCGTGCGTGTGTGTGTGTGTGTGTGTGTGTGTGTGTGTGTGTGTGAGAGAGAGAGAGAGAGAGTGTGTGTGTACATGTTTGTGGTGTGTGTGCATGTCACAGTGTGTGTGTGTGTGTGTCACAGTGTGTGTGTATCACAGTGTGTGTGTGTCACAGTGTGTGTGTATCAGTACTATCACTGTGTGCGTATGTGTCTGTTTGTCTTCTTTCTGCAAAGATGTCATGGATGCACTTGCCTAAAACTAGTAAAAGCATATATATCAAATAAATAAAATCCCCCTACCCCACCCCACCCCATTCCCATCCCTTTTTCTGTCAACGGCATTGACTGGTCCTCTAACAGACAGAAAAACTTTTCAAGAGAGCGCGAATCAACGACCTAGATATCTGGGGCTTCTAAACTGGGACGTATCGTCCGTTCGACCATAATAGTGAATTACTGTTTCAGTTTTAGTTTGTTTCATCTAGGACAACGTATGGACCATTCTATATACGCTACACGGTACACCACATATACGCTACACTGCGCACGATTTAAACCTGTTGGATTTTATGAATTAATGACTAAGATGAGAAGGTTAGCGAGCAACAAAGTTGGTTCCTGGTCTGGTTGACTGTCCCTATGAAGAACAACTTGCCAGAATGAAGATCCCCAGCATGCAGTACCTGAGGGACAGGGGTGACATGATTGAAACCTATAAGTTTACTCACGGACTGTACAACGCGAAGAGTCCTCTTGCAATGGAAAACAGTGTTAAGCAGACCCGTGGGTACAATCTGAAGTTCAGGAAAAGGATTTGCGATGGTTCACTGCGTCAGCACTATTTCGTCTGCCGAGTGGTGAATCCCTGGAATGCGCTCCCAGAAAAAGTGGTTAACACACCATCATTTGACAGCTTCACGGCCAGACTGGATCACCATTGGGCAGACCGTATTTGGTTAGGTAGACTTCATCATCATCCAGTTGACGTCCAGTCATCATGTTGACTATTCTGACGTTTTTTGAATGTGGGTTGACGCAGCATTTAACAAAACAAAACAAAAAAATCAGCAGCAGAGGTTTAATATAGTTTTCTTACTCTTGACACGAACATGTCAAGTCTTTGCCTCGGCTACTGTATCGGGCAGGGCGTTCCACTCCTTTCAGACTTCTGCGCCATCATCACCCACACAAGAAGTTTAAATTGTAGGAATGATTAGGTTTTTGTGAAGAAGACCAGACTAAAGGCTGAATAGCCTAATCCAGTCTGCAGCGGTATGGTATGGTATGGTAACATTGATTATTTAACTAGGCCTGTAGATGACACACACAACTCCCGGCAACACACACAAGTAAGAAATACCGATCAATGAATACCTGCAGAGGAAACGTCGCACTTTTGTTTCCGACATATCCGTGAACAACTGAGCTTTGGATCGACAGAACTCGGCAGTCTAATTCATCCGCATCCATCGTGATGTTTGTTTCTGATGCCATCTCTTGGGTGGTACAGGTTCCGACAGCCCGAATCAAACAGCATGCTCTCCCTTGAAATGAGAACCCACGTGCTCTGTGTTCAGTTTTTTTTTTTTTTTTTTTTAATACTTAAACCCCAAATCTTCCCAAACATCTCCAAATTTCATCCAAATCCCTGAAATTTTCAAAATGTTCAGAATACCTACTCTGAATAGTTCATTATTTCAAAGAAATGATAATTATCAATTAGATTATCGACGCAAAGAAAAAAAAAAGGGGGGGGGGGGGGGGGGGGGGAGAGAGAGAGAGAGAGAGAGAGAGAGAGAGAGAGAGGATTAATTCATTGATTGATCTTTAACATGTAAGGAAGAAGATTTTAAACCAAGGCCTAGTCTTACAATCTGTTCTTGTCACGCATACATTATTTCATCACATCATTCATACTGACAATTCAACATAGAAACACTGTAATGTAGATCTACAATGACAATCAGACTATTCACAAACGTAATAATGACATTGTGGGTTGTCAAACGGAAAGAACAAAAAAAAAAAGAATAAATAAACTAATAAAGAGAGAGAGAGAGAGGGGGGAGAGAGAGAGAGAGAGAGAGAGAAGAGAGAGAGAGAGAGAGAGAGAGAGAGAGAGAGAGAGAGAGAGAGAGAGAGATTCAAGTTTTAACAGAACGCAGGTTATGCTGTCTTTACGCATTGACCATCTGAACGATAAAAATCAACAAAAAATATCTATAAGACTTTTTTTTTTTTTTTTTTTTTTAGTATTATAATGTACCAAAACGGCATGCACGAGTAGAAGGAAAAACCCAAAGAGTGGTTAAAAAACAAACAAAAAATTGGAGGATATTGGACACAGAAAAAAAGGCGAAAAAAGGAGAGAATAAGAAATAAAGAAAATATTAAAAAGTTAGTGAACAAAATAGGGAATATGAAGGCCCATTAAAAAAGTTGTTGTTACAAAATTGCGAAAAGACATTACGCTTAAAGTCGGCTTAATCAGAACAAAAATGGAAATGAAGGGATTATGCTTCTGATGCTTGTGCTTCTTTGTTTGTTTGCTGCTGCTCTTTCCTGACTAAACGTAGGAATACGCCTGGTTCACGTATAACTGGTAATGCTGCGCTTTTGCTTTTAGTGCTGTCTTTATGGACGTTCTATTTCAGTAGGAGAGGCTGCTGGTTTACTTTCAATGAAAGACTCCTTGAGGCTAACCCTTTTGGTCTTTCTGGGTGATCGTCAGATTGGACTAATGGTGCTACACGTGGAACGCGGCCAACTTCTTAATGTGGCGTCCGTTAAGATAAATAATGAATAAGTAGACTAAATCTCGATCCAAAGATACAATAATTACACGCCCATAACTCCAAACGAATGCCTGTGAAGATGTCGAGATCTAACATCCGTAGAGCAGGAATGAGAAGACAGTTGTTTGATACACCAACAGCTGGGCGAGAGAGGGATGCAACGCTGGTTTCACACCTTCGTGCGCAGGTAGATAGGAAGAGCTTGGCCAGTTTGTTTGTTTGTTTTTTGTTGTTGTTTGTTTTCAGATCAGTATATCGATCTCTCTTTTGAGAATACTTCATATGAAAATCCCATACTCCCAAATCAACCATAATTCATTGTCTGTCCGCTGGTTCCCTTGCCCATGCTTCCGTGCTTGAAAACACAGACCACCGCGGCGTTGGCGTTCAACGTTCAGCACAGACTGAGGTATTTATGGAAGTCACTGGTGCGTGGAGAGGCTTGGACAGTTCATAATACACCGGCGAACTCACGCATGCTCCAAATATTGGACTCAATACCGACAGGCGTACCTGGCTTTGTAGCCGGTTAACATGCAGGTGCTTCAGTTTAAAGTGGGGTTGGAAGCTCGATTAGTCCTTCGTTTTAGTTGCTCTCGGTGGATCGATTGATCGATGCTTTGTCTGACTGATTGAGTAACTGATCAAGTGATTTTTGACTAGCTAAACACCTTTTGCAAAGACCAAACTTTTTTTTAAAACATGTTTACATTTTGATTCAGGTTGACATAAACAACTAATTTACCTTGTGCTGTAAATACTCTCATCATGGGACTGACACATTAAAGGAGGGGCAAAAAGGCAAAAGATCGATGAGACAATCCAATAAACCTATTCAAGGAAAAAGGGAAGTCAGCGCGGCCCTTATCCGACAACGCCCAGCATAATGATTGTTCCCCTTGGTTTGATGCAGTTATGACGGCAAAACGACAATAATAACGTAATAATAACATTTAATAATGGCCACCACATTTCCATTTCATGCACCGCAAACAATTCCGAGCTTACTCCATTCACACTCGCACATACACGCGAACACACAACTCGCGCGCGCGCGCATACCCAGCCTCCTCTCCACCACGAAACAAACACCACTCGCACATACACAGACACACACAGGACACACACACACACACATCGTAGTGCATGTGTGTCAGGTACAAGACGTATGAGCGACGTTCAGAAATTGGTGGAAGTCACGGTCTGTTGTAGCACGTGCAGCACGTGTCTCAATCGTCCCCCTTTGCTGTCGGAGCAACCTTTCGGCGCACAGGCCCGGATGTGGACGTACCCGAATCGAAGAAAAAGAACCGCCGCTACCTCGACACCGGAAAGGTTTATGGTCAATGGTCTTCGCGGAAATTTCTTATTATGGCGACGTTGATGTTGAGCTTTATCTACATTTATCCACGAGTGCTTCGCTGCTTTAAAAACTGTTCTGAAACTTGTACGTACTCGTGGGTAGTTCTATTCACGCTTGAGTTGACAGAGATTGACAGCTGCCCCATTTTGTGATGGACGAGTGTTCTCATTCTGTCAACGAATTTATCAAGATCTCAGCATGGAAGTTTGACACGAGTGGAAACACTGGGTAGGTTCGTATTCTTGTGTGTGTGTGTGTGTGTGTTTCTTTTTGATGTCCTTTTATACTTTATTATTTTGTAGACGGCTAATTAAATAATTTTCAAAATGTTATTAGAATATAGTCTTTACACTTATGCACCCGCGCGCGCACTCTCTCTCTCTCTCTCTCTCTCTCTCTCTCTCTCTCTTTTCTATTTCTCTTTCTCCCTCTCTCTCTCTCAGGCGGGGGTAGAGAGTGCTATCCATCTATCAAGCGAGCACCATCCCATTGGTTTCTTTTCAAAACGATTTTTTGTCTGAGTGTGTTCAACGAAAAAAAAAATGAAACCACCTAAAAAAAAAAAATGAAACCACCTAAAAAAAAAAAAAAAACTATTAGGAAAGCGCTCGATTGTAAGATAGCCCCCCCCCCCCCCCCCCACCCCCCAAAAAAAAAACCGCACACACACACATACCGGGGATGGGAGGGGGGGGGGGGGGGGAGGAAACGGAAGGTGGGATTTAGGTTGGAGAGGAAAGGGGCTGTTGTATAGTTTGGGGTTGGGAAAAAATGGAATGGGGGGGGGGGGGGGGGGGGGGGCGTTGTGGGCGGGGGCGTTGTGGGCGCGCGCGCACGTGTGTGTGTGTGTGTGTGGAAGGGGTTGTTATTGTCGTTGTTAGCGTCAATTGACATAACTGGTATCAGAGGTGTGTGTGTGCGCGCGCGCGCGCGCGTTTTATGCATATATTCGCCGTCTTGTACTATCCTGTTCTGTGCCGTTTTGTGTTTTTGTGTGCGTTGTGTATTTGTTCGTGTGTGTGTGTATGGGGTGGGCGGGGGGGAAGCACGCACTTGCCGATTTCTGTTCAAGATTAGTAATCGATTCTTTCCTTGGTTTGAGGAAAACTATTCATCAATCAAATCAAAAATAGTCAAGATTTATAGATAATGAATAGATTTATGATTTTTTTAAAAATCTGTCAGTCGAGCAATTTAAGAATAATCAGTCTCTCGGATACTCATTCAATCACCTTTAATGTAATATAAAATGTCCGTAGTTTTGTCTTGCAACGACTTCAAACAGTTCATATTGTCCTTATGCCTGGTTCACACGAGTGCAACAATGAGGCAACAATGGGTGGCAACTCCAAGTTGCCTATGTGTTGCTACATTGTTGCTTCAAAAGTTGTCACTGCAGCAACTCATTATAAACCAATTAGACCCCATTGGATTTTCCCAATAAAAGTTGCCTATGAAGTTGTCACAGCCAAAAGTTGAACGTCGGGAGATATAACTTTTGGTGGGGTTGGCAACTTTTGCATGACAACTTCAAGTTGCTTTTGTGTGAACAGCTTGGCAACACAAGTATATCCGGTAGGCAACAAAAAAGGGGCGGAGCGAAGTGCATGCGTGCGACAAAAAGCGGCACGTGCCGCCACGCTTTTCTCGCTTTTTTCCACACGCATGCTACGGAGTTGCCATATAGTTGCCTCTTGCGTTCGCATATGACGAAGCAACTTTGGCCAAAATCTATTTTTGATTTGTTGCACATCGAGTTGGCAACTTTTGGGGTCTATTTGTTGGCGAGTAACAGTTGCTCTCGTGTGAACCGTGTCTTACCGGCGAAAAAGTAAAACGATGGCACTTTATTTATGAGCAGCCACTTGTAATGAACAAAAAGGCTCGCAAACTGTTAGCTCCTATTTGGCAAGATTTCCGACCTTTCCCCTCTGTCGGACTTTCCCTTTGTATCTTCTTCGATTTTTTTCCTTTCTTATGCCTGGTTCACACGAGTGCAACAATGAGGCAACAATGGGTGGCAACTCCAAGTTGCCTATGTGTTGCTACATTGTTGCTTCAAAAGTTGTCACTACAGCAACTCATTATAAACCAATTAGACCCCATTGGATTTTCCCAATAAAAGTTGCCTATGAAGTTGTCACAGCCAAAAGTTGAACGTCGGGAGATATAACTTTTGGTGGGGTTGGCAACTTTTGCATGACAACTTCAAGTTGCTTTTGTGTGAACAGCTTGGCAACACAAGTATATCCGGTAGGGAACAAAAAAGGGGCGGAGCGAAGTGTATGCGTGCGACAAAAAGCGGCACGTGCCGCCACGCTTTTCTCGCCTTTTTTCCACACGCATGCAAGCACGAATTTTGTTGCTTGCATGACAACTTTTTGTTGTGCGTGTCGGCAACATGCATGCAACCTCGGTGAGTTGTCGTCGGAACAGTATCAAAGGGCCAAGTTTTGGAGAAATTTTTCATACTTTGCTATTGCTGCTTGTGTGATAGATAGGTTTTTTTTCACTGACCATCACTTTTGAGAGTTCTAGTTCTAGTAGCCATGTCTTCTGAGGAGGTAGATATAGGTGCGGATGAGGATACATTAGCGGATGAGGAGGAGATGCTGGCCCTCAACCCTCCTGCAGAGGGCAAGGGCAAAGGCAAGGGTAGGGTGCCTAAGGTGGTTTTCACGCCTGAACAGAGGCAGATAGCGATAGACTTCTTGATGGAGAGGCCTCATATCTATGACCAGTCTCACCAGGATTACAAGGACTACGCCCGGAGGAAGAGGGAGTGGGCTGCTCTAGCAGAGATGCTTGGGGTGACTCCAGCTGTACTCGCCAAGTGGTACAAGTCTGTGCGGGCCATGCTGGCACGGGCAAAGAAGCAGAAGAGCAAGAGTGGGTCTGGCTCCTCTCTCACCCCTAAACTACTTTTGCTGGACCAGGAGTTTGGGTTTATAAGCCCATTCATCCATGAGATGTCCTCGAAAGTAGTGGGGTGAAGCGGAGACGGACACGCTCCTCAACTTCTGACCCAGACCAGCCCGGCCCAAGCGGACAAGTGCCACGGCTGGCTGCAGCTGAGGAACCCCTAGCAGACTCTGACTCTGCGACTCCCACTGCCTCTTCCTCCCAGCGTCCTTGCACTGGTCGTGGCTCTGCCAAGAAGTGTGACCATTCTGCACAGGAGTGTCACGACCGACCCCTGGAGGTCTGCCCTGACAGGATCAGTTTAGATGGGAGTGAAGGGAGTGACTGACCTCACACGCCTCGCAAGAGCCCACACAAGAAAGATTACGATACAACACCCCATTTATTCACACCAACACACACAGTCATAAATAAGCATTCCAACACACACAAACATGCACAATCACAATCAAGCATTCCAACACACACAACATGCACAATTATAAATAAACATTTCACCATACGACGCACACCATCACAATCACAGCATTTCAACACATATGACATATACGCAATTATAAATAAACATTTCCAGCATACGACGCACACCATCACAATCACAGCATTTCAACACATATGACATATACGCAATTATAAATAAACATTTCCAGCATCCATCCCTTTCCACACCATGGAGTGCCTCCACACCCCTGCCTCTCCAAAGTCTACTGGGAGCACCCTGTCGCACTAGGTGCTCCAAACCGGGTCGGTTCTTGAAGAGAGTCGTTCAAGGCCGACACCCTTGACACGCACAAGCAGACAGTGAAGAGCGCGTCCCCGGGGGGGGGGGGGGGGGGGGGGGGGGGGGGAACGTGGCGTTGTTACTGGAGGTCCTGGACGGGATCAGGGCCGGCCAGTCAAGCCGGCGGGCTTTTCTACCAGTACGTGGTCCCGACCAGTGCGTGATCCCAACCAGCGCGCGGTACCAACCAGAGCGTGGCCCCAACCAGCGTGTGGCACCAACCAGTCCGCGGTCCCAACCAGAGCGTGGCCCCAACCAGAGCATGGCACCAACCAGTCCAAGCTCCGGGCGAAGCCCCCGGGGGGGGGGAGGGAAAAGGTAGCTGGGAGGAGAGAAGAAAGGGAGGGGAGGAAGAAAGAAGGGTACTGGAACCCCGCCGTCAGTACAGTCTGACCCATGCTGTTAAATCCTAACAGCCACTCGCATGATGGGCGAGGGGAGGTCTACTAAATACACCAACAACCCCAGCTCAACACAGACCTGAGCATAACACAGTAAACCAATCAAATCAGGAATGTTCGTTAAAGTCTTCTCACACGAAGCAGGTAAGAGACTGCATTAAATTAACAGGCTATAAAACAATATGAATCATCTTCATCCTTCTCTCACTCATGCTTAACATTTTCCTTTCTTAGGAAATAAACCAACACAGCAAACTATCGCTTTATAACTGCCACCACATTTGCAAATAATAATTCAATGGCGTAATTATCACATTTTATAGCCACATTTCAAAATAACACAAATCTTCCACCACGCATCCAAACGACAAATCATGCGTACGCACGCTCGCGAACATAAAACTCGTTCTCCTTGCACACACAAACAGACGGTGGCCGAAGGATAAGAGTCCGGCGAATGTGACAAGGGCGGACGAGCGAGACCAAGCAAGTACCAACCCTGAATCACCAGGTTCTCTCCCATCCCCACCGACTACCGCATCACCAGATGCATAAACAGGAGAAAGAATTTTGGATATAATTTAGAATGGCCAGGTTAAAGATTGAATTAACCAGAGAAAAGGTCTCAAACAATATTTCTTTTACAATTTTGAAAAAAAAGAAAATTGCGCAAAAGAGAAGAATAAGCCGGCTAACAACAACAAACCAAAACAAACAAACCACGAAACTGATGCTTACCAGCTACCCGTGGGTGACCCCGAAGAGGCGGGTCAAACGACTCTCTCTGCCCTCTGTCCAGTCGAGAGGACAGAAGCGCAGATGCGGAAAAAGAAGAAGTGATGTCCCCCTCCTACAGGCCGACTGTAGGAAATGAAAGTACCGACTGTACCTTCGACGATAAGGTGAAGAACCAAGACCGGAGCAGGCGCTCCAGAGACATCTTCCGCTCGAGTGCTGAGAAAACCTCCCTAAGCGATGGCGGCCAACATGCCACGCTACGTCACAGAGTGAGCATACCTCAAACTAACAGAAATGAAGCACGTGCGACAGGTAAAAAGACAGGTGAGAGGCCGATAGACAGCAAGTTCGAGAGAAAAGGTACCAGCCACCCGTGAACCTGCAGGATGATTTGCACGGGCAGTGGAATTAGAGAGAGAGAGAGAGAAAGCAAACCGAACTTGAGCTGAACTACACCAAGGTGCAACCGCACCACAAGCCACATTAAGGGACGGATACACGACAACAGCAACGACAATAAATAAATGAGTAATTCCGCCACCCTAGATGGGTCAAACGTCGTAGGCCTCGTGACAAACTCGTGACAAGGAGTATGGGAGTTACCTGAAGGAAGCGGTGGACACCTTGGTCCGTGGTCTCAAGACCCCCGTTTTGGACTCATTCTGGCAGACTGTGTCAGAGCGGGGGTCTGAGATCAAGGACCACATGAAGCTACGGGCGATGCAGAATGAGGTTTGGGGAGTCGTCAACCGACACCTCTACTCTTATTATGCAACAGCCCAAGCTCCAGCCCCGCTACCCCAGCAGGTCGCCCCAGTACCCCTGCAGGCCACTTCCACCTTGCACCACCCGTGGAGCCGCTGCCCTTGAACACTTCCTTGGATTTCCTCCTCGAAACCCCCGTGGTGACGAGGACTCCAAGGAAAGAGTGCCACCCCCAAGAAGGTGGGCCGGAATTCCTCCTCAGGTACGGACCTCAGCACACCATCAGCCTCAGTGAGCATGGCCTAGCACTTAGCTTTGACTCCGACGAGCAGCAGTAGGAACCATATCAGGCCCTTTTCAGGGCCAACAATAAAAAAAAGACACACACACACACATGCACAAATACACACACACACACACTCACACTCACACATTCACACACATGCACATATAAACTTACACACACACACACACACACACACACACACAGACACACACACACACACACACACACACACGCACAAATACACACACACACACACACACACACTCACACTCACACATTCACACACATGCACAAATAAACTTACACACACACTCACACATTCACACACATGCACATATAAACTTACACACACACACACCACACACACACACATGCACAAATACACACACACACACACACACACACTCACACTCACACATTCACACACATGCACATATAAACTTACACACACACACACACACACACACACACACACATGCACAAATACACACACACACACACACTCACACTCACACATTCACACACATGCACATATAAACTTACACACACACACACACACACACACACACACACACACATGCACAAATAGTGTTTTTGGAATGACCTTCAGGGTCAGGGGACTGGACCAAAGTAGGCTGTGTGCATGTTGGATTATGGGGTAGGCTACATTTCTTTGTCAAATTTGTAGGCCTGAAAAGGGCCAAGGATATCATACGAGGCCTACTGCAGGAGAGGCAGGAAGGCAAATATCTTTGTCAATTTTGTAGGCCCTGAAAAGGGCCAAGGACAGCAGACGACGCCTACTGGACAGGAGAGGCAGGAGAGGCAGGAGCAGGTTGAGGGGCAGGACGAGCTGCATCTGCAGGCCGCTTGACGTGGGCCTTCTCCCACTGCCAAGGGACAATCCCTGGCGGACTTCCAAAGAAGTCGGTGAGAAATGGCCCTCACGTCCTTGCCGGCATTGCTTGCACGACTCGCCCGTGGATGAGGCTGGTCAGGCCAGATGCAATGCTCCCGCCAAGACCCCTCTAACACGTTCCTCTGCTCATCTTCTCTGTCTAGGGCACTGGCAGGTGGTGGCATGCGCTTCAGCAGGATGTTGTGCAGCGTAAGGCAGCATGTCAGGATCTCCCTCACCTTGTCAGGGGTGACTTCAATGGTCCTGAGCAGCAGCCTGAAGCGTTGGGCCAGCAACCCAAAGGCGTTTTCCACCACCCTTCTCGCCCGTGACAACCTGTAGTTGAATATCAGCTCTGAAGTCTTCATGCTGCTCCTTGAATAGGGCTTCATGCAGTACTCCTTCAGAGCGAAGGCGTCGTCACTGACGATGTAGTAGGGTACAGGGGTGGTGTCCTCTGGGTCACCTGTCAGTGGGCATGGAGCTGGTCTGTTGATGCCATTATCTTCCAGGTCCTGGTAGAGTTCGGACTGCAGGAAGATCTGGGCGTCAGACATGTGCCCTACTGCCCCGAGCTCCGCCCACAGGAACCTGTATTCGGCATCCACAAGGGCCAGCATGGGGATTGAGAAGAAGCCCTTGTGGTTGTAGTAGACAGAGCCGGACTTCTTTGGCTTCTTGATAGCCACGTGTTTGCCGTCCAGAGCACCCATGGTGTGTGGCATGTTCCAACGGGTGTTGAACTTATCGGCAATGTCCAGCCACAACTGCTCTGTCCACTCAGCAGGGAATGCCTCCTCGCTGTAGGCCTCTGAAAGAGCCTGACAGACTGGGATGAGGAAGGTGCAGATGGTAGACACCCCCACACTAAAGGCGTATGACAGGGACCTGAAGCTGTCGCCTGTGGCCAGGTACCGTAAGGTGACGGCCAGTTTCAGGCCAGGTTCAATGGCCATCCGCATGTTGGTGTCTTGCCGGCTGATGCTCGGACGGATGCGGTCCAACATTTCCAGAAACAAAGGCAATGTCAGCCTCGTGTAGTTTCTGAAAACGTCCTGTTCAGTGTCCTGAGCATTGAGTAGGGTGTAGTAGTGGCTATCAGTTCTCCGCCTCTCCTCAGTGAGGTAGTTGCGCACCCAGGGTGCTCTCCTACGCCTTCTCCTATCCAGTAGTGCCTGTCTACGCTGTCTAAAAAAGAACTCGGAATGATTGTGAAGTATCACAAGAGCAGCTATTCTAATATCCATGGTGAAAATTCAAGATGGAATGACAGACGTCCCCCTGGAACCGGCTGCTTTTATTGCAAAAAAACGGACGTCACTGCAGTTGCCTCATCCTGTTTTCAACCGAGCCAACAAAGCTGGCAACTTTTCCAGAAGTTGCTTGCAAAAGTTGCAACCTACCTGGCAACTACAAGGAAAGTAGGTCGCGCACGTAGGCCAAGCCAGCAAAAAAAAAAAGGGGCGGAGCTACGGAGTTGCCATATAGTTGCCTCTTGCGTTCACATATGACGAAGCAACTTTGGCCAAAATCTATTTTTGATTTGTTGCACATCGAGTTGGCAACTTTTGGGGTCTATTTGTTGGCAGTAAAAGTTGCTCTCGTGTGAACCGTGTTTCATGACCTCATCCATCAGTTTTTTTTTTGTTTTTTTTTTTTCTCACCATGTCCTCATTCAGTTTTCGTTTTCTCACCATGGTCCAATCCATCTGTCCTTTTTCAGGATCCTTATCTTTCTTTTCCATGATGTTCATAATCTGTCTTTCCTTTTATCGTTATTTTATTTAGCATAACATGTTCTTCCATTATTTATTCTTCATGATATTTTGATTTTTTTAAAAATATTCTATGTTCACTTTTTTCCCTTTCTTTTATGAACTTATCCATCTTTGTTTGCTTAACTTTTACCATCTACATTTCTTCATTCAGTATGGCATCTCTGCCTGCCTTTTCTCATGTCATCTTCATCCATCTTTCTGTGACCATGAATCGCTATCCATTTTTCTTATTGTGTCAGGATCCATGTTTTGTCTCTCAACACGCCCTCATCTGTCCACCTTCACTAAATGTGAACTCATAGACATTTTGTTTATCATACACTCATCCATCTGTCCTTTCTCATAACGTCCTTACCCATCCTTTCTCATGATATCCTCATCCATCTTTCCATGATATCCTCATTAATCTTTCTGGTAATCTCCACAACGACCTTTCCTTTTTCATGACGTCCTCATTCCGGCTAAGATCAATCCATCTTCCGTTCTGTATCTGTATCTGTAGCTGTACGTCGCTTGACATCCAGTGATCTGGCTTTGGCGCGACGGATGGGGGTGCGTAGCGAAGGTTGTTAATGGCGCTTAGTGGTCAGCCCCCTCTTGAATGAATCAGTGGATGGCGAGTGGACCACCGAATTGTCCAAGTGGTTCCACGCTATTATGGTGCGTGGAAAGGAGGACTGCCTATACTGATCTGACTGGCAACGTGCTACGAAAAACACCGATCGTTGTTTCTAATGTAGCTCTCAACAGGGTTGTTGGATACATAGTCTGCTGCGTTACGTCTGGGTCTGATCATGCGGCCAGCTCTTTGAGGTGTCAGGAACTGATGAGGAGGTATTGCCGGCACCAGCCCTTCAACCACCTTGTAAAAGGTCAGGCGGAGTTGTTCACGTCGTTCCTGGAGAGTCGGGAGGTTGTGTCGTGTCAGAGGCCCGTAACAAAGCCAGGGGTGGTAGAGCGATAGTTGCTTGCGATGAAGGGTACTGCAGTGCGCTGAATGCGTTCAATCTTATCGATATCCTGTCTCTGATACGGGTCCCAGACCAACGCCCCGTACTCAAGGAGGGACGGACTAGGGCCAGGTAGGCGTTACGTTTGCAGGTTGATGGGCAGTGGTGGAGGTTTCTCCGGAGGAATCCAAGGGTACTATTCGCTTTTTTGGTGATGCCGCTGATGTGGTTGCTCCATTTGAGGTTGTCAGAGAATTGGATTCCTAGGTATGGGTTTGAGGATACTGATTTTAAGATAGTGTTATTGAGGAGTACATGAAAGTGGAAAGTTCTTCATAATGTCTTCTTGTGTCCTCAAGCACCTTTCCTTGATGTTCTAATTCATTTTCTTTCCCATCATGACCTAATTTCTTTTTTCTTTCTCATGATGTCCTTATTCATACATCCTTTCTGATAACATACTCATTCATCTCTACTTTCTCATAATTTCCTCATTCATCATTCCTTTCTTATTGTCTTGATTCAGCTTTCTTATCTCGGTGTGTCCTCATCCATCTTTCCTTTCTCACAATGTCCTCATCCGTCTTTCCTTTCTCACAATGTCCTCATCCGTCTTTCCTTTCTCACAATGTCCTCATCCGTCTTTCCTTTCTCACAATTATACTCAGAGGCATAAAAAACGCGAAAACAAACTGTATAGAAATTTTGATGTAATTTGGCCAACGATTCCTTTGAACTGGTAATAGAAAGTGAGAAAAAGCAATCGAACACCGCAAAAGTGTCCTTTCAAAGTTCATTCTGGTATAAAATAAGGTCACATGAACTTGACCTTGACCCTGTGTTAACAGCAGAATGTCAGTATCTGGTGTGACCACCTCGAGCATTGATCACAGCTGTGCACCTGCGGTACATCGAGCGCACCAGAGTGTTGGTCTGCCTCTGGGGGACTTGCCACCACACCTGGCCCACAGCGACAGCAAGCTAAGCTGCTGTCTGGGGTCTGGGGTTGAGCTGGTTCAAGTGCCTCCGAAGGGCATCCCAGAAATGCTCTATTGGGTTAAGGTCGGGAGAACGGGCTGGGTGAGGCAGCAGATTGATGTTGTTCTGCCTCAGGAAGTTCTGCGCAGCACGGGCAGTGTGCAGCCTTGCGTTGTCCTGCTGAAACAGGTTCTGTGGATGCCGCTGGAAATGTGGCAGGATGTGGGGCCTCAGAACTTGGTCGATGTAATGAACAGCAGTGACCCTGTTACCACGTCCTGTACCCACATTCTGGAAGATGACTGGCCCAATACGGCGATTCATGCCGATAGCCCCCCAGATCATGATGCTTTCACCACCCCATGGGTCCCTTTCGGTGATGTTGGCATCCGTGAAGGGTTCCCCGCTCTTCTCCAGATCCAGATGCGGCCATCGCCTGGGTCGACGCAGAACCGGCTTTCATCACTGAAGAGGACTCGGCCCCAGTCCCGATGGCGCCAATGCACGTGGATCTGTGCCCACTGCAGACTGTTCTGGCGATGCTGGAGTGTCAGGATAGGTCGCCGGGCTGGACGCCTGCATTGGAGACCAACTGTGTTCAGTCGGCGACGCACGGTCCTGCTGCTGATTGGCCTGCCATGGTTGCCGACGGTGTTCCTGGCTGTGTTGGCAGCGGTTTGGTAAGGCTCCCGTCGATGCTGACGCAGAAGATGGCGGTCTTGGGCTGCTGTGATGACCCTCGTCTGCCGCTCATCGGTCTGTCATCAGTGGTGTTTCTGGCTGAAAGCGGCCCAGAAGGCGATAGACGGTGGAAATGTGGACTCCGAATGCGATAGCGACCTGCCTCATTGGAACCCCGGCCTGCAGTTGCCCCATTGCTATGCAACGATCTTGACGAGAATGTCTTGGCATTATGTTGGCGCCGCTGGAAGGGATAATTTGAACTTTTTGGGGTTTGGAAATTTATAGCCCCACAATGGGGGCCACATTGAGTTGCAATTCACATTGATGTACGTGGCGTAGGTAGTCCACATGGTAAATGCACTCCTCGTGCCAAAAACGCTGACCCGGCAACATTCACCCACTGTTACGAGGTTACAACCGGCCAAAACACCACGTACTGCTATTGTTGCACGTGCCAACGACATTGCTTACGTCCTGTTCACAATGTGAACAATCGTGCACTGTCTCTATTTTTCGCGTTTTTTATGCCTCTGAGTATATTAATGTTCTCACCCATCTTTCCTTTCTCACAATGTCCTCATCCATCTTTCCTTTCTCACAATGTCCTCCATCTTTCCTTTCTCACGATGTAATCCATTTTTCCTTTCTCTTGATGTCCTTATCCATATTTCCTTTCTCTTGATGTGTACGTCCATCTTTCCTTCTTTATGACATACACGTCCATTAAAAATTTTTTTTTTATTAATTTGATGCCCACACCAATCTTTCCTTGATCATGATGTCGAACGTAATCTGTACTTCTAAAGATGTCCACTCCCATACATCTGTTTTCAGGATGTCAACACCCATGTGCCCTTTCTCATGATGTTCTCATTCACATTTCCTTTCTCACGATGTCCACACCCAAATTTCCTTTCTCACAATGTCTACACCCATCATTCCTTTCTCTGTATATCATACCAACATTCCTGTCTCTTGATGTCCACACCCATCTTTTCTTTCTCATAATGTCCGCATTAATTATTCCTTTCTCAGGATATCCACATTTCTCATTCCTTTCTCATAATGTGCACGCCCATGATTCCTTTCTTATGATGTCAACACTCATTTCTTTCTCATAATGTCCACATTCATCATTCCTTTCTCATGATGCCTACACTCATTATTCCTTTCTCATTATGTCCACACCCACCATTTTCTTTCTCGTGATGTCCACACCCAATTTTCCGCATTCATGTTCATCTCACTCATGTTTCCATTCTTATCATGCCATCATCCATCTTTCCTTTCACATGACGCTCACACTCATCATTCCTTTCTAATTATGTCCACACCCATCTTTCCTATCTCACGATGTCTTTACCCATCTTTCCTTTCTCACGATGTTCACACCCATCTTGTCTTTCTCATGATGTCCACATCCATCTTGTCCTTTTCACGATGTACTCTAATCTTTCTTTTTTCATGATGTCCACACTCGTCTTCCCTTTCCTTTGATGTCCACACCTGTCTTTCCTCTCCCATGATATCTGCTTCCATCGGTCCTTTCTCACGATGTCCACATCCAACTTTGCTTGTTATGATGTCCATATAACAATCCTTTGTATGTTACTTTCTCTATAAGAGGCACGTTCGGGTGTTTCTTTCTCTTTTCTGTCCTTTCTCATGATGTCATCATCTATGTTCCCATACTCATGATGACCACACCCATCTTTCCTTCTGTTGTGGTTTCATAGTCCATTTTTTCCTCGTTTCTGGCTGCCTTATCGATCTTTCGTTTCTTCCCATGACCTCCTCTATCTTTCCCCTTTAATGATGTACTTATCCATCTTTCTTTCTTTTCTTTTTTTTTTGGTTTAAATTTTGATGTTTTTGTTTGTTGTTGCCTTCGTCATGCTGTTGTGATTTATCTTCCTTGCAGTGGGCGATGTCAAGGCTGTCCACTGGGTGTACTTGTTTGGATAGTTGCACTGGCCAGTTCAGGCCAGCCTACTTTTTTTCATAGTGGTTGAGACAGGTGCGCTGGCCATATTAGGACTGTCTACTGATTACAGTTGTTTGGATAGGTACATTCAGGCGTGATGCCCACGTGTGCCATAACATATGTGACAGAGAGAATAACCATTCTTAAATGCATGTGTGTTGGCCGGAAGGTGGAGCACGGGAAAGGAGAACAGCGCATCAACATGGGCAGTGGAAATGACAATTGTTATGTCGGTCGGAACTTTAAACTGCGAACACGGTGCGTCAGTGCTGAGTCAACCAGGCACCATGCTATTTTCGGTGTAGGATATCCGTTCATATCTGGCACCATGTTGATTTCGGTGTAGGATATCCGTTCATATCTGGCACCATGTTGATTTCGGTGTAGGATATCCGTTCATATCTGGCACCATGTTGATTTCGGTGTAGGATATCCGTTCATATCTGGCACCATGTCATATTCGGTGTGAGAGATCCGTTCCTATCTGGCATCATGTTCTTTTCGGTGTAGGATATCCGTTCATGTCTGACACTGTTACTTTCGGTGTAGGATATCCGTTCATGTCTGACACTGTTACTTTCGGTGTAGGATATCCGTTCATGTCTGACACTGTGTTATTTTCGGTGTAGGATATCCGTTCATGATTGACACTGTGTTACTTTCGGTGTAGGATATCCGTTCATGTCTGACACTGTGTTACTTTCGGTGTAGGATATCCGTTCATGTCTGACACTGTGTTATTTTCGGTGTAGGATATCCGTTCATGATTGACACTGTGTTACTTTCGGTGTAGGATATCCGTTCATGTCTGACACTGTGTTACTTTCGGTGTAGGATATCCGTTCATGTCTGACACTGTGTTATTTTCGGTGTAGGATATCCGTTCATGATTGACACTGTTACTTTCGGTGTAGGGTATCCGTTCATTTCTAGCACTGTCATTTTCGGTGTAGGATATCCGTTCATGTCTGGCATTATGTTACTGTCGGCGTAGGGTATCTGTTCATATGTTACTTTCTGCATAACATGTAGACCATGTTACTTTCTGCATAACATGTAGACCATGTTACTTTCTGCATAACATGTAGACCATGTTACTTTCTGCATAACTAGTAGACCATGTTACTTTCTGCATAACATGTAGACCATGTTACTTTCTGCATAACATGTAGACCATGTTACTTTCTGCATAACATGTAGACCATGTTACTTTCTGCATAACTAGTAGACCATGTTACTTTCTGCATAACATGTAGACCATGTTACTTTCTGCATAACATGTAGACCATGTTACTTTCTGCATAACATGTAGACCATGTTACTTTCTGCATAACTAGTAGACCATGTTACTTTCTGCATAACATGTAGACCATGTTACTTTCTGCATAACATGTAGACCATCCGTGCACACCTAGCACCACGTTTATTTCTCCGTAATGTGTGTAAGCTGACATCCATGATACTTTTTGCAACATGTTACTTAATCCGTAATGTGCACGATATCCGTGCTCACGGGGCTTCATGTTACCTTCGCCGTAAGGTGTAGAACACCCAGTCCACGCCTAGCACTGTCACTTCCAACACAAGGTGTAGGAAAACCAGTCCACACCTAGTACTGTTAATTTTTCCGTAAGGTGTAGGATACCCGGCGCACGTCTGGCATTGTTACTTTCTCTGTAAGGTGCAGAATACACGGGCGGGAGTAGTTCCGTATTATACGGATTTCCGTATTGGCGATTTTGTGTGTGTGTGTGTGTGTGTGTGTGTGTGTGTGTGTGTGTGTGTGTGTGTGTGTGTGTGTGTCTGTGTGTGTCAAAGGAGAACGCAGTAAACTGTCCTTAAATGTCAAGTTTTCGTCAGCATCTGGGGGGCAAAGCCTCTCGGACCCCCCTACCCCCCCCCCCCCCCCCCTCCCAGCAGGGCGTTGCCCCTGCACCCCACCAGGGACTTTAAGCGGCCCCTGGACCCCAGCCGCAAACTTTTCAGTATTACAAACATGTCTCGCTCCCACCCATGAGAATACCCGGTGCACGCCTGGCATTGTTACTTTCTCTGTCAGATGTTGAATACCCGATGCACGCCTGACACTGTTGTTTTCGCCGTAAGGTGTTGGATACTCGTGCATGCTTGACACTATGTTACTTTAGCCGTAAAGTGTGGGTTATCCGTTCATGCCTAACGCCATGTTAATTTTGCCGAAAAGCGTAGGATACCCCGTGCACGCCTGGCATCATTTTACTCTCGCCGTAAAGTGTACGATACCCGTTGCACGCCTGGCATTATGCCACTTACTCCGTAAGGTGTAAAATATCTTTGCACACCTGGCATTATGCCACTTACTCCGTAAGGTGTCAAATATCTTTGCACACCTGGCATTATGCCACTTACTCCGTAAGGTGTAAAATATCTTTGCACACCTGGCATTATGCCACTTACTCCGTAAGGTGTCAAATATCTTTGCACACCTGGCATTATGCCACTTACTCCGTAAGGTGTCAAATATCTTTGCACACCTGGCATTATGCCACTTACTCCGTAAGGTGTCAAATATCTTTGCACACCTGGCATTATGCCACTTACTCCGTAAAGTGTCAAATATCTTTGCACACCTGGCATTATGCCATTTACTCCGTAAGGTGTAAAATATCTTTGCACACCTGGCATTATGCCACTTACTCCGTAAGGTGTCAGATATC
>CM031610.1:37432142-37449642 GCA_018398815.1 Conus ventricosus | reverse complement strand
CACTTTTTTCATTTCCTTTCCTCTGCTTCTCACTTGCATTCTTTTACACCAGGATATTTGCACTTTTCAGTCCAGTTTTCTCTCCGTTCCCCACTTTTCAAACTCACTCCTCGATGTTCTCCAGAGACCCTACACTTTATCGTATAACCATGTTGTGGACATGCTGAAAGGGTTGGACACACCACCACCAGTTTCCATCTCCGTCCAGTGGTAGTTTCTCGCTTTTCCATTGCAGCTGTCTTCTGTTAATATTTCATGGATTTGAACCTGAGGCCCTCCAGTCCCCCCATCCTATCCTTTAATTGTTTAGCCCTTCCATTACCGCGCATACCCACTGTTGTACATTATTCATGTCTCCATATTCCCCCTTAACTTCTGTCATGTTTGGTCTTTTCCAGCTAAACCTCCAACCTTTGAAATCTTGTAGTCTCGCCCTACTCCCCCCCCCCCCCCCCCCTTTTCATTCTTCCCTGACACAAACAGTTCCTTTTATACATTGCTGGCTTATTATTCTGCACTGTTAGAACTTGTGAGATAGTCATTTCCATTGCTACCCCTTTACTTTTCTTTCGGCGGTATTGAACAGTAGGATGGACATGCCATATTCAACTTCATCCATCATTCACTCTTTGAAACTCCTTTTCTCCTCTGGATCACCTCTTTTCCCCTCGTTTCACGTTGTCTCTCCTGACATCCATTGATCTCCGTTCTCCTCTTCTTCACTCGCCCATCCTTCATCCTTCTCACCTTTCCTAGTGACCGTTCCGTCTCTCAGTTATCATTCTCAGTTATCATCATCTTGTTCGTCTTTCGTTTTCATGTTCTGTCCCTGTCCAACACTCAGCACTTTTATGTTCTCTTCGTCTGATCGCGTCAGTCATTCAACATTAACGCGTTCCCGTCTTCTCATTCCGTTTCATTCTGTGCTGATTGTGCCCACTATTACTCTGTCGCTATCCGTTTTGCATTAAAGCCTTTATTGTCACGCCCTGTCTCTGTCGCTATCCGTTTTGCATTAAAGCCATTATTGTCACGCCCTGTCTCTGTCGCTATCCGTTTTGCATTAAAGCCATTATTGTCACGCCCTGTCTTTCCTTCGTTTTCCACATCTGTCTTTCGTTCATCAGCGTCGCACCACTCTTCCATCTAGTATTCATCTTTCCTGCGTTCTTCTCCTCCCCTCCAGTCCAACATCCATCATTATCACAGTCCTCCTCCTATCCAGCACTCACCATTGTCGCGTCTTAACCCCCCCCCCCAACCCCCCCCCCCCCCCCCCCCCCAACCGCCCCCTACCCCACCCCCACCCCCATCCTCGGCAAGTTCCTCCAGCCTTTTCCCTTGTCCAACCTTTCTCATTTTCACGTTTCCCCCAGTTCAACATTTATTGTTCTCATCTTTTCCCCCCAGTCCAATATAGATCAGTCTCACGTTTTCCCCTCAGTCCAATATTCATTTTCAATCCCGCCTCCTTCCCCCTTCTTACACACTTACACACACACACACACACACACACACACACACACACGCACACGCACGCACACACACACACACACACACACGCACGCACGCACATAAACACGCACATGCACACACACATACACGCACGCACGCACGCACACGCACACACATATCCTGTCCAACATTCACCACTCGCATGTTTTGCCATACTCCTTTCATCATTCTCACATTTTCCTGCGGTCCAATTTTCATCACGCTTACGTTTTCCTCATCGTTAGTCCCGCCCCCCCCCCCCCCTTCCCCCCTTCCCACGCGCACCTGTTCAACATTCATTACTCTCGCGTTTTCCCCTGTTCACACCTTCATTATTCACACATTCCCCCCACTCCACCATTCATCGTTCTCACATTTTGCTCAATCCAACATTCATCATTTTCAAGTTTTTCCGCTGTCCTACATTCACTATTCTACATGTTTACCCCCTTCTTCAACATTCGTCATTTTCTCTTTTTACCCCAGTCTAACATTCATTATTTTCATGTTTTGCTCTGCAATACATTCATTATTCTCATGTTATCCCCCGCCCAACATTCATCATTCTCACGTTTCCCGCCACTCCAACATGTTTCATTTTCACATTTCCTCCGCCCAACATTCATCATTCTCTAGTTTGCCTCGGTCCAACATTTATTATTTTCACCCTTCCCCCATCCGACATCTATTGTTTTATCATTTTGCCCAATCAAACATTCATTATTCTCGCGTTTTCTCCCGTCCAATGTTCATCATTTTCACGTTTTCCCCCTCTGCCAAAGACTTTATCCTCACGTTTTCCCTATCATTCACAACTTTCCTGCAAGTCCAACATTCATTATTGTCACGTTTACCTCTGTCCAGCATTCATCATTTTCGCGTCATCCTCTTCATCATGTTCGTCATTCTCCATTCCCACTTTCACTTCTCTAATTTCCTCTGTCATTCGTCATTCTCTCGTTGTTCTTTTCCGATCGCGTCCAGCATGCGGTGTCATCTCGTTCACTTCTTATTGCATTCATCATTGGATTACTCTGACGAATATCATGTACTCCGTGATTCCCATGTTCTTTCCTCTTATCTCCCTTCTCTTCAAGTTTCGCATTCATCATTCTCACCTTCTCCTTTTCTCTGTTCGCAATCACTCATATTTCCCTTGTTTCCTTCGTTTCATTCTGGCCATCCCTGCACCATTCGAACGCTGTTAAGTGTTTATTAATCCATTGGTCTCACGCTTCTCTCTTCTTTTTCTTCTTGTCTTCATCGTTCTCACGTTATTTTCACATTCATGATTCCGTCCGTCACCTTTCATACATCATTTATCATTCTCACATTCTTCATTTTATCTCTTGTTCATAGATATGGCTTTTGTTTTCATCCCACCCCTAATTCATGATTCAGACGCTTTAATCATCTCGATCAGTAGTCATCTCATGTTCTCCTCTCGTCCATCCTTTTATCATTTTCGCGTTTGCCGGTTTTCCTCCGATTGGGGCCATATGCGCCATCCTCAGTTTCTTGCCGTCTCATCCAAACTGCCGTTCATCACTCTCATGTTAGTCTACCATTACTTTTTCATCATTTTCACGTTCTTCTCTCATCTCTCATCATTCTCACGTTCTCCTTTTCTTCTGTCTTTCACCATTCTTTAGTTTTTCTTCCGTCCGTTATTCATCCCTATTCATTCTCCTGTTGTCCCTCTTTCGTTATTCTCACGCTCTTTCCTCCATCCGTTCCTGCTCATAATGTTCTAATCCTGTCGATCATTCACCATATTCTCGTTCTTGTCAGTCAATCATAACCTTCACGATTTCTTGTTTTCATTGTGTCTGTTATTCGTATTCCTTACTTCTGCCTTCTTTCATTACATTGACATTCTCCCGTTCTTGTTCTTCATACATCATTCCTTCCGTCACCGATTTTTCTCATTCCTTTAATCCCGTCTGTCATTTGCTACTTCTAGTCCAATCCATCCCTGAAATTCTTCACGTTCTTCCCCCGTCCATTATTCAATATTTTCACGTTCTTCTACATTCATCTCGTCCATTTTGCGTTTTTCTCTTCTCACTACGTCCATCGTTCATCATCCTCGTCATCTGTGTCTTCCTTTATTGAATGATTCTGACAACATCTTACCTTTATGTTGTCCATCGTCCTGGCGCTCTTTTCTCTTTTCTTCTCTTTTCTTGTCCCGTTCTTGTCATCCTTTTCACATTTTCTTCCCTTCACCTTGTGAAAAATGTATTATTGTTTCATCTTTCCCCAGTGTAACCCGCTGATTTGTAAGCATGACTTGTAAAACCGCCGATTTGCAAGCAGCGCCGATTTGTTGAGCGCTTACAAATCGGCGGGCTAGGCCCCCGCCGATTCGTAAGCACTGCTAACAAATCGGCGGGTGCCTTACAAATCGGCGGGTTAAGCCCCCGCCGTTTTGTAAAGCGCCTTACAAAATGGCGGGCGCTTTATATCCTGTTTCCACGCGAAATCGGCATCGAACACTTCCCTGTCTTCCACTTTCTGATGCAACTAGACAGTTCAAATTCATACCGAGTAGACTGCTCGTCATGTAAACATTCAGCTGACCTGATAACATTTTGTGTGTGTGTGTGTGTGTGTGTGTGTGTGTGTGTGTGTGTGTGTGTGTGTTTAAGACACAGAGAGAGAGGTGTATATATTATTCATAAGTAGAAAATTGTTATATCAAAACTTGCACATTTCAAGAAAAGTAATGACAGAAATGTATAGTAACTAAACTAAAGTGTTAATTGGGTAGATACGTAGAATAAATGGCTTCGATTATGTAATGAAATGCAATCAAGCTCGCAGAGAGAGAGAGAGAGAGAGAGAGAGAGAGAGAGAGATTATTCGTTCCTCCATTTATCTATTAATTTGTTTACCTAGTTTTGCAGTTACTGAGTGAGTTATTGGTTGATCGTTTGGTCAAGAGTATTTCCTTCTCGATTTATGTGTTGGTTTATTTATTTTACCCCTGAGCAATGGTTTTGCAGTGTGTGTGCCCCGTGCTGTGGTCACCACGGTGTTACCAGTGGAAAGTTTTAGGTCTTTTGCATCTACAGTTTCAATGTTTTACGTTAAACTTAATGGCAAATAGAGTTGTAACATGAGGTGGTGTTTGTTTGGGGTTTTTTTCTTTTCTCTCCCTCCAAACCCCTGCCCACCCTTTGCGATGTTTTTAGACGAGTTTGTTTTTCAGTCGTTTATACTCTTCATTCTTTGGAATACTATTTGTGACTTCTTTTTTTTATACTATTTGTGACTTTTTTTTAAATACTATTTGTGACTTTTTTTATACTATTTGTGACTTCTTTTTTTTTTTTTTTTTTTTTTTTTTGCATTCTAACCTTTCACACATCCGTTTGATTAATCGTCGTTCGGTTTTTTGTGTGTGTGCTTTTTTTTGTTGTTTTTTTTTTTTTGGGGGTGGGGAGAGAGTGAGGGTGATGGTGATGGTTTCGTGTGTTTCGGTCGGTCGGTCGATCCGTCGCTCGTTCAGTTATTCATTCGTTCAGTCAGTCAGCTGGTCGTTCAGCCATTCGTTCGTAAATTTGTTCGGTCTATCGCTCGTTCAGTTGTTCATTTGTTCTGTCGGTCAATCGGTCGTTCAGATATTCATTCGGTCAGGCGACCGTTGAGTCATTCTTTCGTTCATTTGTTCGGTCACCCTCTCGTTCAGTTATTCATTCGTTCAGTCGGTCGTTAAGTCATTCGTTCAGTCGGCCAGCCGGTCGTTCATTCATTCATTCTTTCAGTCGATCAGTCGGACGTTCAGTCATTCATTCGTTCAGTTGTTCAGTCGGTTGGTCGTTCCGTCACTCATTCGGTCAGTCGATCGTTCCGTCATTCATTCGTTCAGTCGGTCGTTCGTTCAGTCATTCATTCGTTCAGTCGGTCGCTCGTTCCGTCACTCATTCGGTCAGTCGATCGTTCCGTCATTCATTCGTTCAGTCGGTCGTTCGTTCAGTCATTCATTCGTTCAGTCGGTCGCTCGTTCCGTCATTCATTCGTTCAGTCGGTCGCTCCGTCTTTTATTTGGTCAGTCGGTCGTTTCGTCATTTATTCGTTCAGTCGGTCGTTCCGTCATTTATTTGGTCAGTTCATCGTTCCGTCCTTCATTCGTTCAGTCGGTCGTTCCGTCAATTATTTGTTCAGTCGGTCGTTTTGTCATTTATTCTTTCAGTCCGTCGTTCTGTCATTTATTTGTTTAGTCGGTCGTTCCGTCATTCGTTCGGTCAGTCGGTCGTTCCGTCATTTATTCGTTCAGTCGGTCGTTCCGTCCTTCATTCGTTCAGTCGGTCGTTCTGTCATTCATTTGTTCAATCGTCGTTCCGTAATTCATTCGTTCAGTCGGTCGTTCTGTCGTTCATTCGTTCAGTGGGTCGTTCCGTAATTCATTCGTTCAAATGGTCGTTCCGTCATTCATTCGTTCAGTCGGTCGTTCCGTCAGTCATTCGTTCCGTCATTCTTTCGTTCATTCGTTCACTCGGTCGTTCTGTCATTTATTCGTTCAGTCGGTCATTACGTCATTCATTCGTTCTGTCGGTCGTTCCGTCATTCTCTCGTTCAGTCGGTCGTTCTGTCATTCATTCGTTCAGTCGGTCGTGCCGTCATTCATTGTTCAGTCGGTCGTTCCGTAATTCATTCGTTCGGTCGGTCGTTCCGTCATTCATTCGTTCAGTCGATCGTTCCGTCATTCAGTCGTTCAGTCGGTTGTTCTGTCATTCATTCGGTCAGTCGTCGTTATATCTTTCATTCGGTCAGTCGGTCGTTCCGTCGTTTATTCGTTCAGTCGATCGTTCCGTCGTTCAGTCGGTCGTTCTGTCATTCATTTGGTCAGTCGGTCGTTACATCTTTCATTCGGTCAGTCGGTCGTTCCGTCGTTTATTCGTTCAGTCGGTCGTTCCGTCATTCATTCGTTCAGTCGGTCGTTACGTCATTCATTCGGTCAGTCGGGCGTTCTGTCATTTATACGTTCAGTCGGTCGCTCTGTCATTCATTCGTTCAGTCGGACGTTCCGTCATTCATTTGTTCAGTCGGTCGTTCCGTCATTCATTCGTTCAGTTCATCGTTCCGTCCTTCATTCGTTCAGTCGGTCGTTCCGTCATTCATTTGTTCAGTCGGTCGTTCTGTCATTCATTCGTTCAGTCGGTCGTTCCATCATTCATTTGTTCAGTCGGTCGTTCTGTCATTCATTCGTTCAGTCGGTTCTGTCGTTCATTCGGTCAGTCGGTCGTTCCGTCATTCGTTCGGTCAGTCGGTCGTTCCGTCATTTATTCTTTTAGTCGGTCGTTCTGTCATTTATTCGTTTAAGCTACTGGTCCCGATGGCGTTCCTGGCAAGCTCTTAAAATTATGTGCCAATGAATTGAGTGAGGTATACCAACTACTTTACCAAGCTTCACTGGACCAGGGAGTAATACCTGATGAGTGGCGAGATGCGAGCATTGTTCCCTTATTCAAAAAGGGTGACAAAACAAAAGCAGAGAACTATAGACCTGTATCTCTTACATCCATATCAGCAAAACTGCTTGAACACATAATATATAGTAGCATAATGGACCATCTTGACAAATATGACTTTTTAGATAACGCCCAGCATGGTTTTAGACAACGAATGAGTTGTGAGACTCAACTTATAACAACTCTCAATGATTTTAATAACTGTCTTAACAACAGACAGCAAATAGATGCAGTTTTATTAGACTTTTCTAAAGCCTTTGATAAGGTTGACCATGAGGGCCTGCTGCTTAAATTAGAACACATCGGCATTGGCGGTTCTTTGCTAAAATGGGCTAAATCATTCCTCGTTGGGAGAACGCAGAAAGTTGTTGTGGAACGGTCGTCATCCCATTGTAAACCAGTCTTGTCAGGTGTACCACAGGGAACTGTTCTGGGGCCCTTGTTTTTCTTAATTTATATAAATGACATAAGTAGAAATCTCTCCTGGAACTTCTATAAGGCTTTTTGCAGATGACAGCTTAGTATATAGAACAATCAGAAGCAAGAATGATACACGCATTCTTCAAGAAGATCTAAACGCTTTACAAGAGTGGGAAAGAACTTGGAAAATGGAATTTCATCCCCAAAAGTGCCAAGTGTTGCGTATATGTAACAAACGCTCACCAACTAGATCAGATTCTATTCATAATACTATTCTTAAAGAAACCAATGCTGCAAAATATTTAGGCGTGATTATAGATAGTCGTCTCAAATGGAAAGAACATTACAATTTAGTATGTAAGAAAGCAAATAACATCTTAGCTTTCTTATACAAGAATATCAATGACTGCCCCCAAAAGGTTAAAGACGACTGCTACAAAACACTGGTTAGACCAGTACTGGAATATGGTTGCTCAGTTTGGGATCCTTACCATCTAAAGGACATTGATAACCTCGAAAAGATTCAGAAGAGAGCAGCACGGTTCGTAACAGGGAACCACACCGGAGAAAAGGGGAATACTAGGAAGAACATGAGGAAATTAGAATGGAAACCCTTAGAAGAGAGAAGAGCTTTTATCAAACTTAACATCTTCTTCAAAGGCAGAGCTAAACTAATTGATATTCCAATGGAACAACTAGTATTGAATAAAAGTAGCACCAGGAGCGGCGGTCAATGTTATACCATACCTGCATCAAATATTGACAGCCACTTATATTCATTTTATCCTAGTTCTGTACGGCTGTGGAACTCACTGCCGGGTGCCATCAAGATTGCCACAAATGCAGTCTCATTTAAAAAACAAATTGATACGACAGTTTTGAGATCTGCTTATTGACGATTTTCTATTTTAACTTCCCCAGATATTTTACTGTTATCTGGGCCTGAATTTGGCCATTGCTTTTAACTTCTTGAATATCGAGTGCGACCCCTTGTTGCCAAATTTGCTCCAGGGGCCAACAGTCTGAGTCGCACTATTTTATGTTATTTTATTTTTACTTTTTAACATGCGCGTTGGTGACCTACTCGTTTTTGAGTGAACCAGTATTTTAGGAAGAAGAAGAAGAAGAAGAAGTCGGTCGTTCCGTCATTCATCCGTTCAGTCGGTCGTTCCGTAATTCATTCGTTCAGTCGGTCGTTCTGTCATTTATACGTTCAGTCGGTCGTTCCGTTATTCATTCGTTCAGTCGGTCGTTCTGTCATTCATTCGGTCAGTAGGATGTTCCGTCTTTCATTTGTTCAGTCGGTCATTGCGTCATTATCTCTTTAATTCGTTCAGTTTGTCGTTCCGTCATTCGTTCGTTTAGTCGGTCGTTCCGTCATTCTCTCGTTCAGTCGGTCGTTCCGTCATTCTCTCGTTCAGTCGGTCGTTCCGTCATTATCTCGTTCAGTCGGTCGTTCCGTTATTCGTTCAGTCGGTCGTTTCGTTATTCGTTCAGTCGGTCGTTTCGTTATTCGTTCAGTCGGTCGTTCAGTCAGTCATTTGTTCAGTCGGTCGTTCAGTCAGTCATTCGGTCAGCCGGTCGTTCAGCTATTCTTTCCTTCAGTAGACCAGTCTGTTATTCAGTCGGTCGTTGAGTCGGTCAGTCCGGCGTTCAGTCATTCATTCGTTCAGTAGGTCAGTTGGTCGTTCAATCATTGATTCGGTCTGTTGGTCGTTCAGACACGGATTCGGTCAGTCGGTCTTTCAGTCATTGTTTCGTTCAGTCGGTCTGTCAGTCGGCCTGTCATTGATTCGGTCAGTCGGCTGTTCAGTCATTGATTCGGTCAGTCGGCTGTTCAGTCATTGATTCGGTCAGTCGGCTGTTCAGTCATTGATTCGGTCAGTCGGCTGTTCAGTCATTCATTCGTTCAGTCGGTCGTTCGGTAATTCTTTCCTTCAGTCGGTTCAGTCATTGATTCGGTCATTCATTCGTTCAGTCGGTCGGTCGTTAAGTCGTTGATTCGGTCAGCCGGTCATTCAGTCATTGATTCGTTGAGTGAGTCGGTCAGTCGTTTAGTCATTGATGTGTTTAGTCGGTTGTTTAGTCATTCATACGTTCAGTCGGTCAGTCGGCCGTTCAGACATTGAATCATTCAGTCGGATAGTCGGTCGTTCAGCCATTCGTTCGGACGGTCTTTCAATCGCCGATTCGTTCAAACGATCATTCGCTCATTCATTCGTTCAGTCGCTCAATCAGACGTTCAGCCATTCATTCGTTTAGCCATTCGTTCAGTCATTGAGTCGGCCAGTCGTCGTTCAGTCATGTTCATCGTTCAGTCATTGAGTCGGCCAGTCGTCGTTCAGTCATGTTCATCGTTCAGTCAGCGGGCTCACGGTGAGGCACGGATGCAGGGCGTGACATGGGTGGGGTGATGGAGAGGAGGTGCAGATGCAGGGCGTGACATGCGTGGAGGTACATGGGGCGCAGATGCTGGTCATGACGGGGACGGGCGTATGTGGAAGGCGGGTGGAGAGAAGCGAATACAGGGTATGACGTGTGGGGGATACGTGGGACGCGGATGCAAGGTATTCTATGTGTACGAGGTCGCGGATGCAGCATACAACATGGTTGCAGGTACAAAAGTTAAGTTCCTGGGCGTATTTTTAACTCCTAAGCTGAACTGGAAAACGTACATTGAACATTTGATTGATAAAACAAGAAAAAGATTAAACGTTCTTTAAATTATATGTTGTCACCCATGGGGTCAGGACTGTCATACCCTTTTACATCTATACATCTCTTTAGTCAGATCAAAATTGACATATGGGCAGGAAGAGTGTTTCTCTGCGACTAATTCTCTTTTGAATAGATTGCAAAGCTTAGACAGTAAGGCCATGAAATTAGCTCTGGGAGTCCCAGTTCATACAAACACTCATAGATGTTATAAAGAAACAAATATATTACCACTAAATGAGAAGCGAATATTGGATGTATCCAAATATATTGTCAGAAGTCTTTCTGTTGAAAATTCAGTTGCTGAAGAAATACTGATAGATTCCAGTAAAGATTTTCCTAAGAGGTCTAAAAACACATCTTACATTCAACCAATTAGAAACTACACATCTGACTTTATGTCACATTGTAATACTGGTATTACAGCTATACCAGAATTTCCTGCAGTACCTACAATGCCTCCTTGGGAGCACCAAAATGGTTCTTTTGATTACAAATACACTTCGATAAAGAAAAGTGATAATGTAAATATTTTAACAACTGAAGTTCGTGAACATTTAGAAAACGGCTATCCAAATCATTTAAAAGTGTTTACAGATGGGTCTGTAATGGAATCCTCTGACTGTGGTTCTGGCTTTATTATACCAACTTTAAATGTCAGGAAATCATTATTTAGGAAAGGGGTTTTCAATCTATACCTCAGAATTATATGCAATACTGAAGACTTTGACTTGCATATGTGATACACCAATTGCTTTCTATAAAATTTTACTTTGTGTTGATTCCAAATCTGTTTTACTATCACTAGAGCGTTGGGACTGCAAAGCTAGAAAAGATTTGCTTTTTGAAATAAAACATCTACTGCATTGTGTTATAACTCTAGGCATAAGAATTGATTTTTGTTGGGTACCATCTCACTGTGGTATAAAGTGGAATGAAATAGCAGACAGTCTTGCAAAAGAAGGAGCAAATAGAAATGCTGGAAATTTATTAAACAGTCCCTTAGATTTATCCGCTTGTGAATTAATCCAAATCATGGAAAAATATATACATAAGAAGAATTTAAGTGAAAAAATGTCTAGTTTACCATCGTGTCCCAGGCATATTGTCAGATTAATTCATTAGTTAAGGCTGAATACTTGGAACACTAAAAATTCCCATGGTATTACTTGTGTCTGCAGAGAAAACATTTCTGTACATCATCTTTTATTTGAATGCTCAGTGTTGACCACGCTCTATCAGGAGAAAGGTATTGAGATGACAAACTTTGGTACTGTCTTATATGGTTCCCATGTTGCTGAAACTGCCATGGTTATTTCGCAGTCACCGGTTGCAAAATTTTTATAAAGATCAATACTAGGGTATTTCACTTATGTAAGCATGCACATATCATATGTGGGTTGAAAGTACTCGCGTGGATGGTAAATTAAGTGTGGAGTTTTTTTTTGTTTGTTTTTTTTTTTTAATTTTTTTTTAAAGTGTCTAATATCATCTGACGATGAAAAGACATTAAATAAACCACTGGACTGGACCGGACCGGACCGGACCGGACCGGACCAGACCGGACCGGGGGGTGCAGATGCCGGGCGTGACAGGGGTGGGGTGACGGGGAGGGGGGTGCAGATGCCGGGCGTGACAGGGGTGGGGTGACGGGGAGGAGGGTGCAGATGCCGGGCGTGACAGGGGTGGGGTGACGGGGAGGGGGGTGCAGATGCCGGGCGTGACAGGGGTGGGGTGACGGGGAGGGGGTGCAGATGCCGGGCGTGACATGGGTGGGGGTACAGAGAGCGTTGGTATCGAGGCATGACATGGGTGGGGTGATGGATGGGGGGTGAAGATGCAGAGCGTGACATGGGTGGGGGTACAGCGAGTGCGGATTTCAAAGCTCGACATGGGTGGTGGTAGGAGGCGCGGGATTCAGATTATGCCGTACGTTGGGAGAGGGGGTGGGTGGGTGGGAGAGGGCATAGGAGGTCACGCCCGGGAGGGGGTAGATTTCAGGGTATGACATGGGTCTGGATATGGGAGACGCGGGTTCTAGAGCACGACATAGGTGGGGGTAGGGTAGGGTAGGGAAGGCGTGACATAGGAAGCGTACAGGGTGCACAGATTTCAGGGCCTGTCATGGGTTACGGTATAAAGGGTGCGGATTTCAGGGACTGACATGTGTGGGGGAACAGAGAGTGAAGACTTCAGGGCATGACAAGGTGGGCGTTCAGGGAGCGTCAGTGAAAGGTGTGAAAGCGGGTGGGCACTTTGGGGCAGATGTGGCGCGGATTCAGGGAATGGGCGTTTTGGGGCAAAGGGGTGAGGATACAGGGCGTGACACGGGTGCGCATATTCGCGCAGAGGGGGAGCGAGTACGGGGCGTGACATGGGTGGGCATACTGGAGCAGAGGGGATGCGGATGAAGGGCGTGAGGTGGGTAGACGTATGTGGGCAGAGGGAGCAGATGAAGGGCGTGACGTGGGTGTGCGTATTGGGGCAGAGGGGGCGTGGATAAAGGGCATGACACCGTGGACGTCTTGGGGCAGAGGGGCCGCACATGAAGGGCGTGAAATGGCGGACAGAGGGACCGCACATGAAGGGCGTGATATGGCGGACAAAGGGGCCGCACATAAAGGGCGTGATATGGCGGACAGAGGGGCCGCACATAAAGGGCGTGATATGGCGGACAGAGGGGCCGCACATGAAGGGCGTGATATGGCGGACATATTGGGGCAGAGGGGGCGTTGATGAAGGGCGTGACATGGTGGTGGTAGTCAGTCAGAGGGGGCGCTGATGAAGGGCGTGATATGGCGGACATATTGGGGCAGAGGGGCCGCACATGAAGGGCGTGATATGGCGGACATAATGGGGCAGAGGGGCCGCACATGAAGGGCGTGATATGGCGGACATATTGGGGCAGAGGGGCCGCACATGAAGGGCGTGATATGGCGGACATATTGGGGCAGAGGGGCCGCACATGAAGGGCGTGATATGGCGGACATATTGGGGCAGAGGGGCCGCACATGAAGGGCGTGATATGGTGGACATATTGGGGCAGAGGGGCCGCACATGAAGGGCGTGATATGGCGGACATATTGGGGCAGAGGGGGCGTTGATGAAGGGCGTGATATGGCGGACATATTGGGGCAGAGGGGCCGCACATGAAGGGCGTGATATGGCGGACATATTGGGGCAGAGGGGCTGCAAATGAAGGGCGTGATATGGCGGACATATTGGGGCAGAGGGGCCGCACATGAAGGGCGTGATATGGCGGACATATTGGGGCAGAGGGGCCGCACATGAAGGGCGTGATATGGCGGACATATTGGGGCAGAGGGGCCGCACATGAAGGGCGTGATATGGCGGACATATTGGGGCAGAGGGGCCGCACATGAAGGGCGTGATATGGTGGACATATTGGGGCAGAGGGGCCGCACATGAAGGGCGTGATATGGCGGACATATTGGGGCAGAGGGGGCGTTGATGAAGGGCGTGATATGGCGGACATATTGGGGCAGAGGGGCCGCACATGAAGGGCGTGATATGGCGGACATATTGGGGCAGAGGGGCTGCAAATGAAGGGCGTGATATGGCGGACATATTGGGGCAGAGGGGCCGCACATGAAGGGCGTGATATGGCGGACATATTTAGGCAGAGGGGCCGCACATGAAGGGCGTGATATGGCGGACATATTGGGGCAGAGGGGCCGCACATGAAGGGCGTGATATGGCGGACATATTGGGGCAGAGGGGGCGTTGATGAAGGGCGTGATATGGCGGACATATTGGGGCAGAGGGGCCGCACATGAAGGGCGTGATATGGCGGACATATTGGGGCAGAGGGGCCGCACATGAAGGGCGTGATATGGCGGACATATTGGGGCAGAGGGGGCGTTGATGAAGGGCGTGATATGGCGGACATATTGGGGCAGAGGGGCCGCACATGAAGGGCGTGATATGGCGGACATATTGGGGCAGAGGGGCCGCACATGAAGGGCGTGATATGGCGGACATATTGGGGCAGAGGGGGCGTTGATGAAGGGCGTGATATGGCAGACATATTGGGGCAGAGGGGCCGCACATGAAAGGCGTGATATGGCGGACATATTCGGGCAGAGGGGCTGCAAATGAAGGGCCTGATATGGCGGGCAGAGGGGCCGCACATGAAGGGCGTGATATGGCGGACATATTGGGGCAGAGGGGCTGCAAATGAAGGGCGTGATATGGCGGACATATTGGGGCAGAGGGGCCGCACATGAAGGGCGTGATATGGCGGACATATTGGGGCAGAGGGGGCGTTGATGAAGGGCGTGATATGGCGGACATATTGGGGCAGAGGGGCCGCACATGAAGGGCGTGATATGGCGGACATATTGGGGCAGAGGGGGCGTTGATGAAGGGCGTGATATGTCGGACATAATGGGGGAGAGGGGCCGCACATGAAGGGCGTGATATGGCGGACATATTGGGGCAGAGGGGGCGTTGATGAAGGGCGTGATATGGCGGACATATTGGGGCAGATTGGCCGCATATGAAGGGCGTGATATGGCGGACATATTGGGGCAGAGGGGCCGCACATGAAGGGCGTGATATGGCGGACATATTGGGGCAGAGGGGCCGCACATGCAGGGCGTGATATGGCGGACATATTGGGGCAGAGGGGCCGCACATGAAGGGCGTGATATGGCAGACATATTGGGGCAGAGGGGCTGCAAATGAAGGGCGTGATATGGCGGACATATTGGGGCAGAGGGGCCGCACATGAAGGGCGTGATATGGCGGACATATTGGGGCAGAGGGGCCGCACATGAAGGGCGTGATATGGCGGACATATTGGGGCAGAGGGGGCGTTGATGAAGGGCGTGATATGGCGGACATATTGGGGCAGAGGGGCGTTGATGAAGGGCGTGATATGGCGGACATATTGGGGCAGAGGGGCCGCACATGAAGGGCGTGATATGGCGGACATATTGGGGCAGAGGGGGCGTTGATGAAGGGCGTGATATGGCGGACATATTGGGGCAGATTGACCGCACATGAAGGGCGTGATATGGCGGACATATTGGGGGAGAGGGGCCGCACATGAAGGGCGTGATATGGCGGACATATTGGGGCAGAGGGGCCGCACATGAAGGGCGTGATATGGCGGACATATTGGGGCAGAGGGGCCGCACATGAAGGGCGTGATATGGCGGACATATTGGGGCAGAGGGGCCGCACATGAAGGGCGTGATATGGCGGACATATTGGGGCAGAGGGGCCGCACATGAAGGGCGTGATATGGCGGACATATTGGGGCAGAGGGGCGTTGATGAAGGGCGTGATATGGCAAACATATTTGAGCAGAGGGGCCGCACATGAAGGGCGTGATATGGCGGACATACTGGGGCAGAGGGGCCGCACATGAAGGGCGTGATATGGCGGACATATTGGGGCAGAGGGGCCGCACATGAAGGGCGTGATATGGCGGACATATTGGGGCAGAGGGGCCGCACATGAAGGGCGTGATATGGCGGACATATTGGGGGAGAGGGGCCGCACATGAAGGGCGTGATATGGCGGACATATTGGGGCAGAGGGGCCGCACATGAAGGGCGTGATATGGCGGACATATTGGGGCAGAGGGGCCGCACATGAAGGGCGTGATATGGCGGACATATTGGGGCAGAGGGGCCGCAAATGAAGGGCGTGATATGGCGGACATATTGGGGCAGAGGGGCCGCACATGAAGGGCGTGATATGGAGGACATATTGGGGCAGAGGGGCCGCACATGAAGGGCGTGATATGGCAGACATATTGGGGCAGAGGGGCTGCAAATGAAGGGCGTGATATGGCGGACATATTGGGGCAGAGGGGCCGCACATGAAGGGCGTGATATGGCGGACATATTGGGGCAGAGGGGCCGCACATGAAGGGCGTGATATGGCGGACATATTGGGGCAGAGGGGGCGTTGATGAAGGGCGTGATATGGCGGACATAATGGGGCAGAGGGGCGTTGATGAAGGGCGTGATATGGCGGACATATTGGGGCAGAGGGGGCGTTGATGAAGGGCGTGATATGGCGGACATATTGGGGCAGAGGGGGCGTTGATGAAGGGCGTGATATGGCAGACATAATGGGGCAAAGGGGATGGATGAAAGGCTTGACGTGGGTGGGCGTTCGACGAGTTGCGGGCCTTAAATGTGGCCAAGATCACCACGTTATGAGCAGGGATGACAGTTCTCTGGGGGATGGCCCAAAGCGAGAGTCTCGAACCGTCATTTCGCAAGAGTGACTTCGTCTGGGATTGAAATGGACATGTCTTGAGAATGAGGAAATCTAGTCCAGTTTAAAACGTGGAACGATCGATTTCTCTCTCTCTCTCTCTCTCTCTCTCTCTCTCTCTCTCTCAAGAGACCTTTTAGCCACGTGGTTCACTTTCCTAAGGGCCCCTGGAAGACTAAAGGGGGGACTGGGGTGAGAGACTCTCATCACACCTCTGGTAAGTGTGGCAAGTGAGTTAAGTTAAAGAGCAGGATGTTCGGTTCGACTTTCTTTCGACTGGAAGCCTTCGGACCAGTGGTTCGATTCTGAAAAGGTGGTGAAGACGGGGGATGGCCGAGAATGGGACATGAAAGGGGATGGAGGGAAGGCGGGGGAGGCGAGCTGGGTGTTGGACTCAAGTCGCGTTTTCAAGGGTGCGACTGTTGTCTGAGGCGGTGATAACTCATCAGTATTCCCTGTTTTGTCCGGGAAAAATAGTCCATTTCAAATACTTACGCCCTTCCAACGCCCACTCTCTCATCGTCATCCTCCTTCTCTCCCTCCCCGCTCTTTCCGCCCTTTTTCTGATGTCGGTCAAAGGTCGTAGGCATCTTGGAAGGTCCGATTCTTGTTCCGTGACAACTTTTTTTTTTTTTTTTTTTTTTTTGATGAATCACCTTCATGCAAACTCCTTAGATTCAATTTCCTTGTATCAATTATCACAAAGATGCGCACACGTGAATGCGCTCGGGCGCGCACACATATGTACAACTCGCACTCAAACGCACATACACACACAAGCGCACGCACGCACGCATGCGCGCGCATACACACGCACACGCGCGCGCGCACACGCACGCACGCACGCACGCACGCACGCACGCACACACACACACACACACACACACACACACACCACCCCACACACACACACACACGTGTGTGTATGTACATGCAAGCACATACGCATTCACACACACACACACAAACACAATGAAATGCTATAAGGAGACAAACATTTTACCTCTTAATGAACAACGAACGTTGGATGTGTCCAAATACGTTGTAAGAGGCCTATCTGTAAAAAAAACCTCTGCTACTGATGAAATTCTTATGGATTCCAACAAGGAATGCCCCAAAAGGTCTAACAATATATCATA
>CM031610.1:37412142-37419642 GCA_018398815.1 Conus ventricosus | reverse complement strand
ACTGAGTGTTAGATGAGTGATATAGGACAGAGGGAGAACGCTCACTGAGTGTTAGATGAGTGATATAGGACAGAGGGAGAAGGCTCATTGAGTGTTAGATGAGTGATACAGGGCAGAGGGAGGACGCTCACTGAGTGTTAGGTGAGTGATACAGGACAGAGGGAGAACGCTCATTGAGTGTTATGTGAATGATATGGGACAGGAAGAGAACACTCACTGAGTGTTAGATGAGTGATATAGGACAGGAAGAGAACACCCACTGAGTGTTAGATGAGTGATATAGGACAGGAAGAGAACACTCACTGAGTGTTAGATGAGTGATATAGGACAGGAGAATGTTCATTGAGTGTTAGATGAGTGATATAGGGCAGAAGGAGAACGCTCACTGAGTGTTAGATGAGTGATATAGGACAGAGGGAGAAGGCTCATTGAGTGTTAGATGAGAAATACAGGGCAGAGGGAGGACGCTCACTGAGTGTTAGGTGAGTGATACAGGGCAGAGGGAGAACGTTCACTGAGTGTTAGGTGAGTGATACAGGGCAGAGGGAGAACGTTCACTGAGTGTTAGGTGAGTGATACAGGGCAGAGGGAGAACGTTCACTGAGTGTTAGGTGAGTGATACAGGGCAGAGGGAGAACGTTCACTGAGTGTTAGGTGAGTGATACAGGACATAGGGAGAATGAATGTGGTTTCTGAAATGAGATCGGGGAGGAACGCTCGGTGAATGTGATGTGACTGATACAGCACACAGAGAGAACACTGATACAGCACAGAGAGAGAACACTCACTGATTGGAATAAAACAAAGGAAGAACTCTCACAATATGTAAAGTGATTAAAATGGGATAGAGAGAGAACACTGAGTGTCAGGTGATTGAAAATAAAAAAAGGATGGAGACCGCTCGCTGGCTGAAATGAGATGAAGAAAGAAAACTCACTGACTGTGAAACGACTAAGATGGGACAGAGGGAGAAAACTCGTCGAGTGTGAGGATACTGAAATGTGACGGAGGGAGAACACACAACTTGAGTGGCGAGAGTAGTGACATGGGACGGAGGAGAACACACATCGAGTCCTAGGATATTGAAGTGTGACGGAGGGGGAACACACATCGAGTGCTAGGATACTAAAATGGGACAGAGGGAGAGCACACATCGAGTGCTAGGATACTTAAATGTGACGGAGGGAGAACACACACTTGAGTGGCGAGTGTACTAAAAATGGGACGGAGGAGAACACAGATCGCGTCGTAGGGTACTCAAATGGGACGCAGGGAGAATAGGCATCAAGTGCTAAGATACTGAAATGGGACGGAGGGAGAACACACATCGAGTGTTAGGATACTGAAATGGGACAGAAGGAGAACACAGTTGAGTGGCGAGGGTACTGAAATGGGACGGAGGGAGAACACACATCGAGTGTTAGGATACTGAAATGGGACAGAAGGAGAACACAGTTGAGTGGCGAGGGTACTGAAATGGGACGGAGGGAGAACACACATCGAGTGTTAGGATACTGAAATGGGACAGAAGGAGAACACAGTTGAGTGGCGAGGGTACTGAAATGGGACGGGGGGAGATCACACATCGAGTGCTGGGATACTGAAATGGGACGGAGGGAGAACACACACTGATTATAGGATAATTAACATGGGACGTGAACAAGAACTTTCACAGATCGTGAGATGACTGAAATAGGTGTAGGAAAAGAACATTCACACACAGTGAGGCGGCTGAAATAGATGTAGGACAAGAAAATTCACTCACAGTGAGGCGACTGAAATAGGTGTAGGAAAGAACATTCACTCACTGTGAGGCGACTGAAATAGGTGTAGGAAAGAACATTCACTTACTGTGAGGTGGCTGAAATAGGTGTAGGAAAAGAACATTCACTCACTGTGAGGTGACTGAAATAGGTGTAGGAAAAGAACATTCACTCACTGTGAGGTGGCTGAAATAGGTGTAGGAAAAGAACATTCACTCACTGTGAGGTGGCTGAAATAGGTGTAGGAAAAGAACATTCACTCACTGTGAAGTGGCTGAAATAGGTGTAGGAAAAGAACATTCACTCACTGTGAGATGGCTGAAAGAGGTGTAGGAAAAGAACATTCACTCACAGTGAGGTGGCTGAAGTAGGTGTAGGAAAAGAACATTCACTCACTGTGAAGTGGCTGAAATAGGTGTAGGAAAAGAACATTCACTCACTGTGAAGTGGCTGAAATAGGTGTAGGAAAAGAACATTCACTCACTGTGAGATGGCTGAAATAGGTGTAGGAAAAGAACATTCACTCACTGTAAAGTGGCTGAAATAGGTGTAGGAAAAGAACATTCACTCACTGTGAGGTGACTGAAATAGGAGCAGGAAAGGCATACTCATGCACTGACTCTGAGGTGGTTGGAGTACAGTCGTTTGTAGACTGATTTGGATGTTGATTCTCTTCAGCGGATTAAACTTGTTTTTGCTCCGAGAGGGATTATCGTCAAACGGTCCGCCGTTCAATTGTTAAAGAAAAGGAACAACAGGCGCCAAAGCACTGTCTGATTTTATTGTTAATTGACTGAAATCGTGCTATCAAATGTTTTCTTTGGTTTTTGTTTTGCTTTGCTTTCGTTACACGTGACAGGGTAGCACAGGAAGCAGACTGGAAAGTTGTCAGGATAAGAGTTTCATGATACACACACACACGCACACATGAGAGAGAGAGAGAGAGAGAGAGAGAGAGAGAGAGAGAGAGAGAGGAGAGAGAGAGAGAGTGCATGGGAAAAGCAGTCTCCAGCCATCGTCACAGAAAGCACCACCACCACCACCACCACAAACCCCACCATCGCCATCACCACCGCCAATAATATCAAAGCCAGGAGCAGCAGCAGCAACAACAACAGCAACGACAATCTCTGGGACATTAGCGCTGACAACGAACCACAACAACCACCCGTCAAAGGCCAAGTATTGATACAACCTTTCCTTCCCATCCTCCCACGACCCTCCACCTCCCACCTCCCCCCCCCTCCATCTCCCACCTCCCCGTCTCTTTCTCCACCCTCCCAACCCTCCCGCCACGTTCTCTTCCTAAACCTTTTCACTCTCTACACCTCTCCTTTTTATGTTTACACCATCCCGCTTTCCTTTGCAAGAAAAATGAGCGAGTGTCGCAACGCACAAGTCGCCCCAACAGCCTCAACCCCCCCACCCCACACCTTCCTTCCATCTCTCCCCCTGTCTCTTTCCTCTCTATCCCTCCTAGCCCCTTCCCCCTTCCACCAAGCCCCTCCATCCCCCCCCCCCTTCCTCCTGTCCTCTCTTTGTTTGATTTGCTATTGATTCCCTGACCGCTTGTCCTTAGAAGCGTCTGTCGTCCTCAACGCAGCGATAGTTTGATTGGCGCCGAGAAAGAGAGCGTCGCTGAAAACGATGAAACCTGAAACCTTGCAAGAGAAACAGCCAACCCCCCCCCCCCTCCCCCCTCTCCCCCTCCCCCTCCCCCGTCCGTCCCCTTCTCTTCCCTCTTTGCTCCACTCCATCCCGCTCCCCGAATCAATAGCTCCTCTCTTTGAAGATTTCTTTGTTTTCATGAGCTTTCTGTGCTGGTTTTGTACATGCTGGATTAATCCCCTACACCCTCCACACGCTTCCCCGCCCCCAAAGCCCCCCCCCCCCCCCCCTTTCATTTTAAAAATGAATTATTTGTCTGGAACGTTTTGCTGTTTTTGTTTGCTTGTTTGTTTTTCAGATATACTTCTGGATAAAATAATTCTTGTTAAAGACTTGTTCACCTTAAAATTCTAATACTGTTTCTGTCAATGTCTGTACCAAATTCAATCCAAGATAAAACTCCCTGCAATCAAAGGCTTCATTCGTCTGTTGCTAAATTTACCGTTGTTTCATTCTAAGGATATAGTGTTTCTGATTATTTTCTTGTCTCTGAATGCTTGATTGATAAATGGACTATGTGTGTTGTAGACAAGTCATTCTCATGGCATGTGCCAGCTGAAATGAAATGGAGAAATATGCTGGGCGGAAAAGTTCGTTTTCGATTTTCCATCACATAAAAGTTGAAGGACATTTGGCAGAAATGAAGCGTGGTCCGATCCGATTTGCAGAAAGGACGTGTGACCCGAAGAAAATGTGGCATGCTGGAACGATGAAATTGGAAGTAACGACTTCAAGGAATGTTTGGAAAACGCTTTTGATATGTTAACTATAGGTACTAATGCCTCTGTTGATATATTTTCACGTGCATTGTGTGGAGCTGCTGCCTGCTTGGCTCGGCTGGTTGGAAATGGAAGAGAATGCAATGAATGCTTTGATGACGATTGTGAAAAAAGAAGGAAAGAAGTTAAAGCCTTTTTAAAGAGTTTCCCTTGGTGTAAAACCGAAGATATTAAAAAGCAGTACAGGGAAAGTTGGTTGGATTAAAGAGAAAAGAAAAAGAAACAGAAACGTGAATTTGAAAAATTTGCAAAAACTGAAAAACTCAATCAGTGATTCAGGACAACAATTAGATCAGTGAGTTGAAGATCGTTTATTTAGGACAACATCAGCACACAACAATGGTTTGATCACTTTGCAGCAGTTTTAGGGCTGAAGGCAATATCAACTCTGAGAATGACATAATGATTAAAAATGCTGGAAACTTCGAAGAATCTTTATCGAACGATCCCATTTGCAGACATTAGGTATTTGAGAGCATACGACATCTAAAATCAGGAAAAAGTGCAGGCCCAGACACAGTTTTGATTGAAATGTTGAAACATGCAAACTCGGATGTCATTGATCCCTTGTACTATTATTCAACAGACTGTATAACGATGGAGTCTTCCCTGCAGCTTGGGCTAAATCCAGTGTTATTCCTATTCATAAAAAGGGATTCGCAATAACCCAGATTATCATCGTGGAGTGACACTGACAAGTGTTGTAAATAGAATTCATTCTCACTTTCTGAGTTACAGACTGACAAGATGTGCAGAAGGGAAGGATTAGTAATTGAAGAACAAGCTAGGTTCTGATCAGGATATAGCACTATAAACCATAATAATTATGTAATCATTTCACTCTTTGTGCCTTAATTCACGCACATGCATACTTCCAATGCAGTAATAATCAGTGAAACCGGCACTTACCGTTATACATACGGTCTTATGTCAGATGTATGTAATACTGGTTAAACTTATTTAGATCACCTGTCTCAAGACTGTGAACAGCCTATGAAATGTTGCTAAAAGAACATGAACGGGGTAATGAAAATTGGGTATGTCATGTAAAGAAGATCTCAACTATGCGTGGACTTGGGATTGTGTGGATGTGTCAGGTTGTGGGATGTCCTGACTGATTTATTCTTCAATTTCAAGACAGGATCATAGTTTCTTATAAACGGAAACTTCTAGACGTTGCGATTGGTTTTTATAGCTTTAAGAATATATTTGAGACAGAGAAATAGGCTTCAAAAATAACGGACACGTGGCATTTCGTTGGTTTTTGTTGTCGGTGCTTAGCCAGTTCTTCGAAAATGCGTTGTACTGGATAGTGGGTATTCAGGCTTATTGTGTTAAGAATACCAGCGTTGTACTAGTCTATGACGTTTTTTTTTCTTTATATGCCTTTTGTTTTGTACTCCACCCCCCACGTGACAAGGTGCTTTGTGAAATACATTGAAATTGTTTAGTGTTCAATGCTCAGTGCTCTCTCTCTCTCTCTCTCTCTCTCTCTCTCTCTCTCTCTCTCTCTCTCTCTGTATGTGTGTGTGTGTGTGTGTTGGAGAGAGAGAGAGAGAGAGAGAGAGAGAGAGGAGAGAGAGAGAGAGAGAGAGTTTCTTAGCAACTGGTCAAAACCCGGAAAGTAGACTATTTTCACTTAAACGTGAGTTCAGTGTTATGGGATAGATCCCAGCAAAAGTTAGGGTCGGGAGCATAAACAAAATAATCAATATTTTCTGAATGGTTCATTTATAAACCTCCTCCTCCCCCCCTCCCCCACCAAAAAAAGTCAGGGATTCAGTTTTTGGTAACACCTTTGTTGTTTTGTCTAATCTAAACAGATCTCCTGGCAGACATTCTTTCCCCTTAATTGGGGCGATGCGGGTGATAGGGGCATTTTTGGTCTTTGTGTGTACCGAATTCACCGCCAAATAAAGAGTTTCTCCCTGTAAGGCTTGCTTATGGGGAATATGTGTGTCTTTGTTTACGCTGGAGCTAGCTCCCAGTGCAATCTTTCGCCGTTTAAAGCTTGTTTTTCTGCGATCTTTGTGTACGTTATATTTACATTAAAATAAGGGGTTTCTCCCTGTAAGGCCTGCTTTTCTAGAATTTTCATGTCTTTGTTTATTCTAGATTCATCTTCATCCTAAACTCTGGCTCGCATGACGTTGACACGTAACCAGTCAGACAAACAGAAGAGAGTTTTTCCCCATTCATTTAACGACTATAAATTTGACCTGACATAATTTGCACGAAGGAGAACTCAGAACTTATGAAGGGGGGTATGGTGAACGTAACAATGAATGTTACAGAACACTCGAAAGACTGGATGAACTTCTCTCGCACGAAGTCACAACTGATGGAAACTGAGATGTCTTGAGCAAGTAAATTGAGAAATGTCTTACTATGCTTTCATTCTGAGATGCCATAAGCAAACTTAACACAGAGAGAGAGAGAGAGGGAGGAGAAAGAGAGAGTGAGAGAGAGAGGAGAGAGAGAGAGAGAGAGAGAGAGAGAGAGAGAGAGAGAGACTGGTATTTTGTTGGGGGATCAAGATTCCTCTAAGGAAAAGGAAAACAAAAACCCGAAGGCATCAGTCTCCAAAGACGTAGAGGGGAGAGAACCAGTATCCCGCCTTGCTTTCCCACTGCAGTTGTCACATGTGTCGGAGTCACACTGGCTCTCGAAGGTCACCAATGCCACGACACGCCACGGGGGATCTGTTCAACTGGCTGGACTGCCTTCGGAAGTTACCACACTTGCCAGCTGAATGTTATCTGCTGTTAAGCGGGGTTCGACCCATTGTATGCACGTAGCTTTTGCCCCACGCGTGAATCATCCATTGCATGCACGTAGCTTTTGCCCCACGCGTGAATCATCCATTGCATGCACGTAGCTTTTGCCCCACGCGTGAATCATCCATTGCATGCACGTAGCTTTTGCCCCACGCGTGAATCATCCATTGCATGCACGTAGCTTTTGCCCCACGCGTGAATCATCCATTGTATGCACGTAGCTTTTGCCCCACGCGTGAATCACCGTGTCTGTGCTTCAACTTTGACACTTGGACAAACAGAACAGCCGATCCGTTGGCAGGAGGCAGATAGGGAGTTTCTCAGATCGACCTGGAGTGGCGGATGCCTTAATATGCATAGTAAAGCGCTTCCCTGGGGAAAGGCGAAGATACTTCTCTTTCCCACTTTTTTTTTTTTTTGTTCTCCACCCTAGTCACACCCGAGAAGAGCTACGCTCAGAACGTTTATTGTCCCATCTTTCCAAAAGAAACCCGACCCCACCCCCACCCGCTC
>CM031610.1:37399642-37404642 GCA_018398815.1 Conus ventricosus | reverse complement strand
AAGTTTGTGTCTATCTGGGTGTGTGAAATGTAATTTATGTCTATCTGGGTGTGTGAAATGTAAGTTTGTGTCTATCTGGGTGTGTGAAATGTACGTTTATGTCTATCTGGGTGTGTGAAATTAAGTTTATGTCTATCTGGGAGTGTGAAATTAAGTTTATGTCTATCTGAGAGCTGAATGCCATGTCACGGGTGAATATATGATTGTGTTTATTGTATAGCAGATTGCAGTCATGAGTAAGTCAAATGCATAATATGCCGGTTGCATTGTTTAGTATGGTTTGTTTGAGTGTGTGTACGTATGTTTGTATTATATATATATATTATATATATTATATATATATATATATATATCATGTATGTGTGTATGTTTGTATGTATCTATTTAGAAAATCTACATTCACACACACACACACACACACACACACACACACACACACACACACACACACACACACACACACACCATTAACCATCTTAGCAAATGCTTTAGTTCGTTCAAGACTTTGCTATGCTCAAGAAGTTGTTTTTTTTAATGCACGTCAATATCTTTTAAATAAACTTAAAAGTGTTGATTGCAAAGCTTATAAAATTGCCCTTGGAGTCCCCACACACACATCAAATTTAGGGACATACAATCAGGTAGGCGTTTTACCACTCACAGACTTCCGAAAAGCTTCTGCTTCAAAGTTCGTTTTGAAAAGTTTCTCACAAAAAATTTTTTTGTTCTCAACAGGTATGCTTAGATTCGGAAAAGGACTTTAGAAAGCGTGCTCAAAACATACTTTCAACAAAATCTATCTGTTCTTATTCTTGTGATCTTCTGAGAAAAACTAATATAGATCAAAATAACATTGCTAAAAATCCAACGTTTTCTCCAATGCCAAAATGGGAACAGTCAACAGCAATCTTTGATATAGAATACACAGCTTTATCAAAAATGACTCACCTAATCTTTTAAAAAAAACTCACGTATGCTCTCATTTAGAAAATAATTACAATAATCATTTAAAAAATATACGGATGGGTCAGTGCTTGATAATTCAAATTCAGGAGCAGCTTTCGTAATCCCTAGTTTACAAAGTCAAAAGCTATTTTATCTTGGTAACAACTTATCTATATACAGTGCAGAACTATTTGCTATATTGAAGTCGTTGGATTTCATACTAACTTTTCCCATAAACAATAGTCAACTTTTAATATGTGCTGACTCTAAAGTAGCGCTTCTTTCGATAAAGTCTCCCAATTCACGCAGATGCCAAGATATGATAATTGAAATAAATCATTTAATACACCTTCTTTCAATCAAAGGAATTACTGTGACTTTTTGCTGGGTGCCTTCTCACTGCAGCATATATGGAAACGAAAGAGTAGATCGAGCTGCAAAACAAGCAGCCCAAAATAGTAATGATGCTGTGTCCGTAAATGTTCCATTAGATTTAACAGAATGCTTTTCAATTATTAACAGAAAATCTCACGAAAAAGCTAAAATATTATTGTTAAATACAGACACACAGTATAGTCGTAATTGTTTTAATCAACATGACAGAGACGACAAAAACAGACCATCCAAGCGTTTTATTTGCTCATCTAGAGAGATTGAGAGTCTTATTCATAGACTTTGTTCAAATTGAATCAAAACAAAATATTGTAACAATGTCAGATGTATGTGCGGTGAATCCTTAAATGTCAATCATATATTGGCACGTTGTTAAAAAACAAAAGACATTTTTAAGAAATTGGGTATTGATGGTTTCACTGATGGATCGACTCCTTTGTCTTTATCTAGCATACTTAACAATTATTCTGTTCTTCAATCTGTGTGTAAAGGTATATTGCATAGTTCACTGAGTATTTATTTGTAAAATTGTTAATTTATTGTATAATTCGAGGATTGGTGGTAAAGACCGAAACAAAACAAAAAAAAGGTAGGGGGGGGGGGGGGGGTGGTTAAAGAGGAAACAAAAGCAATGCACAACGTTTCGACTCTTAGAGTCTTTTTCAAGTGCATGAAACTGAGGACACAGGAATTGTTTCAACAAATCTGAAGTGACAAGAACTCAAAACGCAAAAACACACACCCATAAAGGGGGAAGACAAGGGGATTGTTTCAACAAATCTGGAGTGATAAGAACTCAGAAAACCCGCACACACACCACACACACACACACACACACACACACACACACGCACGCCCACAGATGCACGCTCACGCCCTCATCCCCCCTCTCCCTTCTCTCCCTCCCCTCCCCCCCCCTTTCACCCCCCCCCCCTCCCCCACCACACAACCCAGTTCGCATGGTATAGTTCGGATGGTGACTCCATCACTTCAGTCCTTGATGTTCAGTCCGTGGGGAGTGATCGTACCTAGCCTAGAGATCAGAGATGATTCAAGGAATTTACAGTGTATGGCATCTGAGTGGTTTTGGTGAGCAGCAGAGATTGACATATGAAACACGTTATGTCCAGGGCTATTGAAATGTGTACCTATGGGGGTGTCCTTATTCAAGTTGACAGCCTGGAGATGTTCCCTGAATCTTTCATCCAGGGTCCGGTAGGTCTCGCCACAGTAGAGTTGGGAACAGAGGCTGCATGAAAGAATGTACACCAGGTTGGAGGATCGGCAAGTGAAGGGGATCTGATGGTGAAACTGAAAACATCAGTGTTCTACAAAGCAACTGACTCACATTCTTACCTCAAGTTCACATCTAGCCACCACAGTCTACCAAGAAGAGCATCCCTTACTCTCAATTCTGTGGCCTCAGAAGACTGTGCAGCAATGACGACGACTTCAAACTGCAGGTCAACTGGATGTGTTCCTTCTTCCGAAGGCGCGGGTACCCTGAAGCAGTCATCATCGATGCCGCCAATCGTGCCCTCCGCACCCCCAGGACTCAGGCCATGACCCCGTCTCAGAACAAAGATCAGTCTGACCGACCAGTCCTTACTCTGACCTGCCACCCACACAACCTCCCAGTTAAAAACATCCTTGTGAAAAACTTTGACATCCTGAGGAAAGACCCTAAACTCAAGTCCACCTTCGACAAACCTCCATTAGTGGCATACCTGCGTGACACCAACCTCAGGGATCATCTAGTACGAGCCACCTACAAAGACTCGCCGAGTAGCTCTCCACCAGGAAACCACCGCTGCAACGAACCCGATGCAAAACCTGCCCCTTTTTAAATACAACCACTAACACCCTCAGGGGCCCATCAGGCAAAAGTTTCACCATCAGATCCCCCTTCACTTGCGATCCTCCAACCTGGTGTACATTCTTTCGTGCAGCCTCTGTTCCAAATTCTACTGTGGCGAGACCTACCGGACCCTGGATGAAAGATTCAGGGAACATCTCCAGGCTGTCAACTTGAATAAGGACACCCCCATAGGTACACATTTCAATAGCCCTGGACATAACGTGTTTCATATGTCAATCTCTGCTGCTCACCAAAACCACTCAGATGCCATACACCGTAAATTCCTTGAATCATCTCTTGATCTCTAGGCTAGGTACGATCACTCCCCACGGACTGAACATCAAGGACTGAAGTGATGGAGTCACCATCCGAACTATACCATGCGAACTGGGGTTGTGTGGTGGGGGAGGGGGGTGAAGGGGGGGAGGGGGGGAGAGAAGGGAGAGGGGGGGGGATGAGGGCGTGAGCGTGCATCTGTGGGCGTGCGTGTGTGTGTGTGTGTGTGTGTGTGTGTGTGTGTGCGGGGTTTTCTGAGTTCTTATCACTTCAGATTTGTTGAAACAATCCCCTTGTCTTCCCCTTTATGGGTGCGTGTTTTGCGTTTTGAGTTCTTGTCACTTCAGATTTGTTGAAACAATTCCTGTGTCCTCAGTTTCATGCCACTTGAAAAAGACGCTAAGAATCGAAACGTTGTGCATTGCTTTTGTTTCCTCTTTAAACCCCCCCCCCCCCCCCCCCCCCCTTTTTGTTTTGTTTCGGTCTTTACCACCAATCCTCGAATTATACAGTTGTTCAGCAAAAGACCCAGTCAAGTGTTATCAATTCATATGTTAATTTATTGATTTGATAATTCAGTTGTTCATTGTTACTAGTTTATCTATTCATTTATATAAATAGGATGAAGGTGGGGACAAAAGGGACAAAAGAGTACATTTATATTCCATATTTTTGTAAACCTTGTTACAGACATAATCGCATATTCTCATTCACTCACAAAGTCACTATTCAATTTTTGTTAACCTTATTATAGACACATCCACTTATTTTCATTCACCCACAAACTCACTATTGTCTGAATCACTTTCAGTAGAAGGACATTAAATTGAAGAACACACACGCACACAGGTGTATGTATATATATATATATATATATATTATATATATATATATATATATATATATATATATATATATTACGCACGTGCGTGCGTGCATGCGTGTGTGTGCGTGCATGTGTGTGTGTGTAGGTGTGTGTGCGTGTGCGTGCGCGTGCGTGCGAGCGGGCGTGCTTGAGTGTGTGCGTGCGTGCGTGCGTGCGTGTGTGTGTGTGTGCTCTGAACAAATATATAGTGGGGAGAAAACTGGCGCAACCGAAAGTTCTTCCATCTTTAGAAAATGACTCGTCAAGGATGTAAAGAAAAAGGGGACGGAGAAAGAAAACAGGAATGTAACAGAGAGCGTCACAAAATGAATTCCTTCATAACAGCTTGTGGGAACATTATTGCCCGTCTTGAAAATAGAACCATTTACATATAACAGTGGACACACACACACACACACACACACACACACACACACACACACACACTTGCACATGCACACATACACACACACACATACACGCACGCACGCACGCACGCACGCGAGCGCGCGCGCACACACACAACACACACACACACACACACACACACACACACACACACACACACACACACCAAGTTTCGTTTTAAAAGTGGTGAAAGAAGAAACTGTTTTTGTTGTTGATTTTTACCCAAACGGAAAGGAGAAATGTTTGAAAACAACT
>CM031610.1:37378794-37394542 GCA_018398815.1 Conus ventricosus | reverse complement strand
AGGGGAAAAAAAAGGGGGGGAGAAGCGTAAAAAACAAAATTAATTCCTTCATAACAGTTTGTGGGAAATTATTGCCGTCTTGAAAAACCATTTACATAAACATGGACACCCCACAAACACACCCACACACACCACAAAACACACACATTTGCACCATGCACACATACCCCAAAACACACATTACACGCACGCACGCACGCACGCACGCGATCGCGCGCGCACACACACACCCCACACACACACACCACAAAACACAACACACACCACACACAACACACACACCAAGTTTCGTTTTAAAAGTGGTGAAAGAAAAAACTGTTTTTGTTGTTGTTTTTTCCCCCAAACGGAAAGGAGAAATGTTTGAAAACACTGTTATGTACGAAGGAGTGTGTTCCCTAAACCAGTTCAGACAATTTGAGATGCACGAAAATTCAGTGGAGATGTTTGCTTTGAAAACCGTTTTGCAGTATGCTTTTTAACGAACAAAGATAAGTGGTTCGCCGCACCCTTTGAAGGAATGAATGCACACTGGGTGTGGGGAAAGGGGGGGGGGGGGGGGGGGGGGGGGGGGGGGGGGGGGGGGGGGGGGGGGGGGGGGGAAAGGGGGGGGGGGGGGGGGGGGGGGCCAAAAAAATCCATTACTAATTACTGTCGGTCTTTTGACAAAGAAGTATTATCCTACCCCAAACCACTCCGTTACCCCCAAAAAGAAAGAGAGAGAAAAGGAGAGAGGGGAGAGAGAAAAGAGAGAGTTTGGCGTGTATTTCCCCTTTTTATGCAGCAGAATGTTGTTTCTCGGGTGCAATTCATACCATGACAGAACAGCCTCTTCCATGGTTTTCAGTGAATGTAGTATTTAACTCTTTCACCTGCCTATGTCTCTGTCTCTCTGTCTCTCTGTCTGTCTGTCTGTCTCTCTTTCTCTCTCTCTCTCTCTCTCTCTCTCTCTCTCTCTCTCCTCTCTCTCTCTCTCCGAATGGCTGTCTGTCCGTCCGTCTGTGTGTCTGTTTCCTTTCAGTCTCCAGTCTGTCTGTCTGTCAAATCTGTTAGTCTCTCCCCTCTCTCTCTTCCCCTCTCTCTCTCCTCTCTCTCTCTCTTCTCGTCTCTCTCTTTTGTCTGTTATCCGTCCCCTCCGTTTGTGTGTCTGTGTTTGTGTCTGTCTGTATGTGTATCTGTCTGTTTTTCTGTCTCTCTACCCGTCTGTCTGACGTCTTTTTGTCTATCTTTATAGCTCTCTCATGCACGCACACGCACCATCACCAACTACTACTACTACCACCACTATCACTATTACCTAATTTCCACTACTACTATGACTACGACAACAACTACTACTAAAAACTACTACTACTGCTGTGACTACCACAACGACTACTAAGTACTTCAAAAAATACTGCTCATGACCACGACGGCTTCTACTACCCCTCTTACTACCACTACTACTACTACTTCTACTACTACTGCCGTTGCTGCTTACATCACTACTGTTACAAGTACAAACCCATCACCCCCGGAAGACGGGAAATTTCGTTTCCTTTGTGCTGACTGTGAAGCTGTCTCATACGGAGAAATCCACAAACGGGGAAGTTTTTAGGCGGGGAAGGTAAGGTAATGTTGCTTATGGGCCCCGCCCACCGCAAAGGGCCATATCAGGGTCGTCACCCACGTCGAAGTCAACCATTATTTCATTACGAAAAAAAAAAAAAAAAAAAAAAAAAGAAGAAGAATCACCACCACCAACGCATCATTCACACAACCCTTCGAAAATACCCTTCTAAAAACACAGCCGGATATTTCGTTGGAATTTTTTTTTCCGTTTTTCTTAAATTGATGAAAAAAAGGTTCACTTCAGAAATCCAAAAGATCGCATCGGGTGGGACATCTCTGAACAAGATCAATAAAGCGTATTGTTAATTGTTATTTTTGTTATCACCACTTTTTTTAAAATCCAGTCTTCATCAATCATCATATTTACCCGAGCTACTAATTCCTTCCCATTTTTTCCCCCAAAGAGCTGCCCATCTGCTTGGATTGAAGCCGGAAAGAAAACAGTGCGGGCGCCGAGCGTTGGTCACGTGCGTGGTCCATAGCACTGCACAGTGCGTGCTGACTGTCTGTGTGCTTTGCCCAATGGTCACCCCAGTTCTTTTCCTCTGGTCTCTCTGTGTCTCTCTCTCTCTCTCTCTATCTTCTCTCTGTCTCTCTCTATCTCAGTCTCTGTTGTGTGGGGCTCTGTCTGTCTCCCCTGTCTGTCTGTCTGTCTGTCTCGTTTCTCTTCTCTCTTTTCTCTTCTCTCTCTCTCTCTCTCTCTTCTCTCTCTCTCTTTTTTCTCTCCCTTCTCTCTCTCTCTCTGTGCGCGCGCGCGCGGTCTGTGTTGTGTGTGTTGATTTTTCCTGTCTCTCCACTGAAAAAGGGGCGGCTTTGGGGTGGTGTGTGTGGTTTTGGGTGGGGTGTGTGGTTTGTGAGAGAGGAGAGAGGGTTTTCTTTTAAAAGTCATTGAAAATAGACAACTTACCTAAATACAGACCATTAAGACAGAGAGTACTTGTATAGTTTTTTATACCCACATGAAAAAAAAACCCATTAAAGTGAAACAGACTCAAAAAATTAAGGTTAAAAATTTAAGTGAAAAGGAATGAACCCTTTGTGAATCAACTTTTTGAAAATCCTTCATTATATTTTGTATGCACCACTCCCCCTTCCCCCTCTCTCTCCCCTTCTCTCTCTCTCCCTCCCTCTCTCTCTCTCCTTTTCCCCCTCTCTCCCCCCTCTCTCTCTCTCTATAAAATATTTTTAAAAATATTAAAATGTTCAAAAAAAAAAAGCAAATAAAAATTTTCCCCCTGGGGTGGACCATACAGTTGAGAAACGCCAAAAACCGGCCCGACGATGTCTTAAAACCGACGTGCTGGGTAAAATGTTTCGGGTTGTCACATGTGCACGTCGTTTTGTGGGCCATGCGAAGTGCAAACATTGGTTTGTGCTTCTGTTTTTTCGCCGCAAGATGCCCAATCAGTGGTAAACACACACCACCAGGGCAAGGCGTTAAAAACCGGTCTTTTTTGGCAACGGCGGCACACCGTACCAAAAAACGCAGCCACGTTTGGCCCAGCAGAGAGAGAAAACGCCCGGGGTCTTTTGCAATTTGGCAGAGGCAACTGATTTGGCCCATGCTTTAATGTCCCCCAGTACCTACCGATTTTGGGAACCGCTTCCAGGGCAGGGCATCACTGACCCAGGTCAGGCCACCTCATATCACAACGCCACCCGGACCGCTTTATAGGGCTCAGACATCTCCGCAATCGCTTCCTGCGGCCTCGCCCTGCCCCCCAGCATGCGGGGGTGTCCTGCATCTTGACCAATGCCCGGGAACAGGCTGCTGCTAGGGCTGAGGCTTACAGGCCCCTACGGAACGAATGAGGGGGCGCCATCGACAGCCCCAGACGAAAGGGGACGCAACACAGACACTGGACATGGGGAACCATGGCGCCGTCGGGTTCTCGGATGAGTCCAGTTTTTGCTGCAGCGTAAAGGAGGAAAAGGGTTTCCGCGGGTTAATGAACCAACCAGCAGAACTCGTCGCGAGGCACCTCCGCAGGGGTGGCGGAAATGTCAGGTATGGGGGCCTCGGGAACACAGGCAGGACCAGCTGGTGCGTGGGAAAGGTCACCTACACCCCAGCAGACGTCCAGGTCATTGTTCAGCCCACGCCCTGCTCTAGGGCCACCCCAGGGCCGTGTTCCAGGGACAACGCCAGGCCCCACACACACCCCTTTCCACACCCTTCTTTACCCCCAACAACATAAACCCCCCTGCCTGGCCCTCTCTTTCCCCCATTTAAAACCCTATTAGCACGTTGGGACGTTTTGGACAGACGTGGAGTGGGGGCCAACGCCCCAGCGACTCCAAATAATTTTCCCGGGCTTGCAGGCCGAGGGGGCGGCCTCCCACAGCGACAACGGAACTTTATTGTTTCATTGCCCCGCAATGCCGGTCTCCTTTGCAGCCAGGGGGGGCACCCCCTTTCGCTTTGGAAGGGGCCTGGCGATTTCCCTGAGGGTGGGGGGCTGGTTCTTTACCCAGCTTTACAGGGAATTTCTGTCCATATACTGATGACCTGTTTTTTTTCTTTTCAATTAAACGTGTTGTCAACTGGCTTCAAAAAAATTGTGTTTCAAATCGGCAGCTTGGCTTTTTGCGTTTCTTTTTTTAAAACGTATATATATTATATATTTATATATTAAAATTATTTATATATATTTTAAAAATTTAATATTGCTAAACAATTTAAGTACGGGGGAAAACAAGTGCGGGTGAAAATTCTTCGTCATTATAGTAATATTTGGCAAAGATGAAAAGTTTTTTTTTCCCCCCCTTTTAAAGATTTGATTCCGTGTTCCCGTTTTCCTTCGACGATGAAAGGTGTCCGACCCAAATGACGATTGGCCCTCTGGGTAGTAGAATTATTCATTTATTTTTTGTCGTTGCTTTTGTCGTGTACCCGCCCCCTTAATGTGGCTTGTGGTGTTTTTCACCTTAATGTCGTTCAGCTCAGGTTAGTTTTCTTTCTCTCCCCTTTTTCTAATTTCATCCCCGTGCAATTCATCCTGCAGGTTCACGGGTGGCTGGTACCTTTCGCTTGCGGCTGTCTCTTCGGCCTCTCACCTGTCTTTTTACCTGCCGCACGTGCGCATTCCTCTTAGGCTTGAGGTATTCTCACTGTGACGAGGGTGGCATGTGGCTCCCATGGGTTAGGGTTTTCTTTTCATCGAGGGGGAAGTTTCCCCGGGGCGCCTGCCCCCTTCGGGTTTTACCACTTGTCGAAGGTACGGTGGGTACCTTATTCCTACATGGGGCCTGTGGGGGAGGGACGTCATCTCTTTTCCGCATCGCTTGCGGGTCCTCTGACGGGAAAGGGCAAGATCGCTTGACCCCCACTTTTGGGTAAACCAGGGGTGGGTAAGCATCTTTTTCGGGTTTGTTTGTTTTTTTGTTGTTCCGGCAAATTCTTCTCTTTCGAAATTTTCCCTTTTGTTTTCAAAATTAAAAAGAAAATTTTTAAACCACTTTTTCTTGGTTTAAATTCAATCTTTAACCGGGCCCAAATTAAAAATTTTAAATTCAAAATTTTCTCCTTCAATCTGGTGATCAAAATTGGGGGATGGGGGAGAACCTGGTGATTTTGGGTTGGGGAAACTTGTTTTGTCTCCCCGTCCTCCCTGTCACAATCCCCCGGTCTCTCTTCTTCGGCCACCGTCTGTTTGTGTTTAAAGGGGAAAAATGTTTTGTTTTGCGAGCGTGCGTACACGTGTTTAGCTTTGGAGGGTGGTTGGGAATTTTATTTTTGAAAAGTAACTAAAAAAGTGGGGAAATCGGCCATTGAATTTGATTATTTGAATTGGGTGGCTTATAAAGCAAGGGTCGTATTAGTTGGGTTTTCCTAAAAAAAAGGAAAAGTTGACGGAGTGGGGGAAGGGATGAAGTATAAATTGCATCGTTTTTTTTTAACCTTTTAAATGAATCTCTTACCTGCTTCGTGTGGGGAGACTTTAGCGAACATTCCCATTTTGGTTTGTTTACTGTTTACTGGTTGTGTTGACGGGTGTTACTAATGTTTCAGAAAACACCTCCCCTCGCCCTTCAGCGAGGGCTTTAGGTTTTTAACGCATATTTCAGCCCATCGACTGCGGGTTCTGTACCCTTTTTTCCCCTTCCATTCCTTTCCGTTTTTCTCCCCCCGGGGGGCTTCCCCCAACTTCCTTTTGGGGGCCGCGCAGTGTGGGGACCGAGGCCCGCTGGAGGGTCCAAAACCCGGGTCTGGCCCTTTCACGAAAACGCCTCATCCCGGGGGATCTTTCTCCACGTCCTCGGATTTCCCTACAACTCAGTGACCTGGGGTTAGCTTTGTCGTGAAATTTGGGGGTGTGTGGTCAAGGGTGTCGCATTGAAAGACTCTGTTCGAGAATCCCCCGGGTTTGGGACCCCTGATTTGCACGGTACTCCCAAGGACTTTGGGAAAACAGGGGTGAGGGGGAAACCCACATGAAGCACGGAAAGGAAATGTGTGTTGAAAATGCTTATTTATATTTTTGGTTTGTTGTGGCTTGAAATGTTGTTGGTGACTATGTGTAGTGTGGTGTTGAAATGTTTATTTGTGTGTGTGGTGTTGTGAAAAAATGGTGTATTGATAAAATCTTTCTTGTGGGTCTTGCGAGGCGGTGGGCATCACTCCCTTCACTCCCATCAGACCGATCCTTCAGGGCAGACCCCCAGGGGCGGTCGTACATTTTGTGGGGCTCGTCCAGGGAAGGGTTCTGCGTCTCCTCGTTTCGTGGAGTACCTGTCCGTTCTGTCTTTTTTGTAACGTTCGTCGTTTGTCGTGTTTGTTTGGGGGTGGTTGGCTGGGGACCTAGCGGTGGGGGTCTTTGGGGGCCTGAAAGAAATTTCGGTGTGATGGGGTCGTTTTGAGACGAAGGGAATCACCGCCCCCCAACTCCCTTTCCGCCGGGGGCCTCACGCAGATGGGCCCGTGGACTCCTCTCTGTTGCCACTCAGTTGGCATTTGTTTTTGGTTTACCGTTTTCTTAACCGGGGGTTGAGTCAGGGGGTTTTCAGATTTTAGTGTCGCTTTTTTCTTTTTTCCCCTATTCTTTCTGTATTTTTTTAATTTTTTTTTTTTGGGTGGCCCCAGCACTTTGCCGTGTTTGGAGCGCGGTTTTTGCCGAGTGGGAGCAGCCTGGACATATTTTTTTTTTTTTTTTTTTGTCGGTGAGCCCCACCGCACTGTTGCTCGTGTTTGGAGCGCGGTGTTGCCAAGTGGGAGGCCTGGCAGTACGTTGATTTTTTTTTTTTTTTTTGGTTTCTCACAGTCAGCACCGAAGGACATACCGAGCGGTATTTTTTTTAAGTGGAATTGTTTTCCCCCCTGTCGAGAACCGAGGATTTTTGTTGTCTGGCAACCCCGGTGCGGGTGGTAGGCGCGCTGCGTCGAGAAAAAAGGTTTTTCAAAATGTGTCCCACTATTAGTCCGACTTCGACACAGTGATTCTACTTTTTCCCAGTGCGTACCGATAGTCCCGAGTACTTTCACTACTTTTTCTCAGGGGCTTCCGTGAACCCCGCGGGCATTTCCCTCGGAAGCGTAAAGGTTGGGCAAAGCAACGGGGGCTTCGTTGACCAAAACCCAAAAAACCCCTCTTCTCCATGCTCCCCTCGAAGAGTATCCCCTGGGAGTTTTCCTCAGGGGAAAGTCAAACCCCAAAGGAGGGTCAAAGGGCTCCCCCCGTGTCGGAGTGGTGAATCCGCCCAGGAATCGCCTCCGTCCTGATGTTCTGGACGACACGCCGGAGGATGAAGCCCTCTTGGGGAAAGGGCTTTCAGGCGGGAACCCCTTTCGTAGGGAAGGTTGGATAGGATGAAGCTCGCGTGGGGAGGAGGAAAACTCGGCGGGGGGAGGCTTCCAGACAGGAAGCTCGCGTAGGAAGAGGAAAAACGCTGCAAAGGGGAAAGAGGCGCCAGACGGGAAGCTCTGCGGGGAAGAGCAACGCGGTGGGGAAAGAGGCGTTAAACAAAGCCCTCCGTCGGGAAGAGCTAATGGAGGGAGGCTCTGCGCAGAGGGGAGACGCCAGACAGAAGATCTGCGGAGAGGGACGCCAGACGGGAAAGCACAACGGGGGAAAGAGAGGAAAACTTCTTTCGGGGGACCCCGCATTGAAAAATCGGGGGTAATAAAAGGGCAAGTGATAATTAAGGCCCAAAAATTAAAGTTCCCCGGTTCAGACCTAGTAAACTTTGAAATGTACTTGGATTTTTGACAAGGTAGCAATTCGTCCCAAATTTGTCTGAGGAACAAAAAGGCCATGCACCTTTTTTTTGGATTATCAGGTGCTGCAAGGGGGTGTGTGCCACTCAAATAAGGCGCGTTTTGCAGACATCTTGGCTCGCGTAAAAGTTTCCACCTTACCCCCGAACGTACAGGAGGAAGTTTTGGGCCGAAAAAGAAACGACGAGACTTCGTGCAGTTTTGGGGGATAGGCTGTGCAAAACCCCAGGTACTGGGTCAGTGGCTAGCTGGACTGGGGGGATCTGATTCTCACGAACAGCTTTCCAACACCGTTCCCCCCAAATTGAGGACCTATGGGGACAGCACCACAGGGGTTTCGCGGCTGCGATTTATCCGCGAGGGGTTTGCTGAAGCCAAGCTTAGGGCATCGCCCAAAAAGGCGGAAAACCCTCACAGGGTTTGTGGAAAAAAGCGCCGACGACTGCCGGGGTCGAAAAAGGCGGCAGTTCTCGGGGGCCTCAGCCCCCTGACTGTGTTTTTTTTTGTGGTGTCCCCCGGCCACATTAGGAAAGATTGCCCCAAAGCCGCCGTAGCATGGGGCTAGTCCTTTTCCGCGCCCTCGTGCCTCGGCTAACGTGGGGTCCATCCCAGCTTTGGTGGTACAGAGTGCCATGTTTTTTTTCGGTTGTGGGGTTTGTCCCCTTTGGGCGCTCTAAAGGATTTGGGACATCAAAGCTCTTTTTTGATAAGGATTTTTTTCTCCCGAGGTCACGGGGGGCCCCGTTATGATGTTGCGGGTTTGGGGTTTGGTTTTTCCTCCCCCCTCCTTCGACTCATTCCCATCTCCACCCCCTACTTTCGTGGCGAAGTATGGGCCATCGCGGTGGAGCGACCTCTGTTTCCCTTTCCCAAAGGGAAAACCCATATTTGCGACGGCCAGTCATCTGTTCTACGGATCGCCCCTACGGCATGTGGGGAGTTTCCCGCGCGCCAAAAACCCGAAGCGGAGCAGAATTTCGTCCCGTTCTTCAGCCGTCTCGACGAGGTCTTGCAAGGGCAATTTCCCGTACCTTGGTTCGTCTTTAGGCCGGGATTGGTTCCCAAAACCCACGAAACGGTGGGTCGCCCGCCTCGGGGCCCCCACAGCCAAGGTGACTTTAAGCCCAAAGGGTCCTCTTTAGGGTTTTTTCACTCAGGCAATAGGTGGCCAAACAGAAGTCGTCCCCAAAGCTTTAGAGAAAATTTTTTTCTCCGGGGAGGCCCCTGATTCAAACCCCTGGAGGGAAATGGGCCCAAAGCGGACTCCGAGCGGTTTGACAGGACTTCTTTGGCCCCGGGAAGAATTCTCGGTTAGGCGGTACTGCGCCTTTTTCGATGTCTGCCAAAGGACAACGCCTAAGGGGCGCTTGCGCGGGTTTTCCCCCAGGTCGGGGCCCTGGTTGGGAGCCATTTGCAAGGGGGGTTTTCGACCTGGGGGACCCTTAATCCACCACCCATCGCGGGCACCGCTACATCTAGATTTCGCGACTCGATACCCAAGGCTGTCCCCTTTGGGCTATCGAGCCCCTACTGTTGCTGAAGCTCTCGGCAGATTTGGACGCGCACTGGGGTGCCCCCGAAGTCCTTTCGGGCCGGGACCAGTTTCTGTCCGAAGTCAGCAGGAAGTGAACCTCTGCTCAATGTTCCAAGGGGACAACGTCACCCCCACTGGCCCGGCCAATGGCCTTTTCGAGCGCTTTAAAGGGCGTTGAAGCGATGTGCGTCGCCTGTAGCAAAAAACCCCGTGAGTGGGTCGTTTTATTCCCGCTGTACTTTCGCACAGGGGGGGTTCCAAGGATAGAAAAGCGGTTTTCCCCGTTTGAACTCCCGTATGGCAAAATACGAGGACCCCCCAAAAACTTGAAGCAGATGTGGCCCCCGACGATGTGGGAAACCGTTGTCAAGGAGGAGAGTCGTTATTGGGGGGCGATCTGCGCACCCCATCGCGACCTCCCGCTGCCAGAACATTTTCAGTCGGCAAAAAAACCAAATACAAGGCTCTGTACTAGGCGAGGTCGAACGGGTTTGAGCCAGTGATGATTTGCTTTTCCGCCCCAAAAAAAGAACAAGTTACAGCTTGCTTGGGAGGGGCCCCCCGTGGTCGCTGGGGGGGTGACGGGAATCGGGGTTCGCGTGCGAGGGAAGAAACGCCCTTTTCATGCCAACCTCTTGAAAAGGGTACGGCGACGAATCAGTGCCAGGCAGGATACACCCCCGTTGTCGTGGGAGTGGCGTTAGGATGCAGTGTCGGGGATTCAGGACATCCCCCCTGTTCCCCCCCCGAGGAAGAGTTTTGGCAGGGTTTTGCTTTGGTTCAAACCCCCTCAGCGCAGAAACAAAAGCACGGGTTTTCCAAAATTTTCCGGGCGACCCCCAAAAAAGTACGGCCCGGGGTTTGTACTGGAGAGCGACAAACATCCCTTTCCCGGCCTGGACCCGGGTCCGGGCCCGTCAGTCGTCGACCATGAGTTAGGATGGAATGCAGAGTCATTTTCGCCATACAAGGGTTCCACAATACGGATGCGACTATCTCAGCCGAGCTCCATAGTCAGAAACCCATTGGGAAATCAGTCGGGGACATTTTTCCCCCAGCCAGGGTATGTCCCCTTTTTGGGCCGTGTACCAGGTGTATGACAGTTTTGGGTGTGAATATCACCTGCTCGGATTACTACTTTCATTGCTAAGGTTTTTTTTAGTTGAATTTTGACGATAAAGTAGTATTTTGTATCTCCCTTTTAAATTTTATGGGAAAGTTTGTATTGGGTTTACATACTCTGTCGATCAAGGGTTGGGTTCGGCCCATTGTTGTGAATTTGCACATGCGTCAAGGTTCAAAGGGCACGTATCTCAGAGAACAATGCTTTTAGAAGGGGGGTTTTTCACGATCCCATGACATTGGCCCCTCAGGGGGGAGAATTTTTCATTTTTTATTTTCGTTTGTGTTGTGGGGATCCCCCCTTTAAGTGGCTTTTGGGGTGTTTGCACCTTAAGTCGTTCCTCGGTTGTTTACTTTTCCTCTCCTTCCCCCAATTTCATCCCGTGCAAATTTTCCGCAGGTTCACGGGGGGCTGGACCTTTCGCTTGAAAAGGCTGTTCATCGGGCCCCTCACCTGTCTTTTACCTCCGCACGGCAGCTTCCTCTTAGGCTTTTAGGGTTTTTCCTCGTGACTAGGGGGGCATGTTGGCTGCCATCGGTTTTGGAGGTTTTTTCCCTTTACTCAGCGGGAAAAGTCCCTGGGAGCCCTGCTCCGGGTTCTGGGTTTTTTCCCCCTTCGTCGAAGGGCGGGCGGTACCTTCATTTCCACGTCGGCCCGAGGGGGGGGACGCATCTCTTTTCCCCCATCTGCTCTGCGTCCTCTCGAGGACGAGGGCAGAGTCGCTTGACCCCCACTTTTTGGGGACCCACGGGTAGCGGTAACTCAGTTTCGGGTTTGTTTGTTTTTTTGTTTTTACCGGGTAATTCTTTCTCTTTTGGCAATTTTTCCCTTTTTTTTTCAAAAATTTTAAAAGAAATAATTTTTTAACCACTTTTTTCGTTAATTCAATCTTTAAACCTGCCATTCTAAATTATATTCAAAAAATTTTTTTCCCTTTTAATGATCGGGGATGCGGGAGTCGGTGGGGGTGGGGGGGAACCGGTGATTTTGGGGGGTTGGACTTTCTTTGTCCGCTCGTCCTCCCCTGTCACAACGCCGGTCCTTATTCTTCGGCCACCGTTTTTTTGTTTGAAGGGGAACGATGTTTTGTTTTTGCGACGTGCGTACGCGTGATTATCATTTGGGTGCGTGGTTGGGAATTGTTATTTTTGAAATGTTACTTTAAAAAGTGGGAAATCTGCCATTAATTTTGATTATTTTCAATTGTGGGGGCATTATAAAGCAATGGTTGCTGATTATTTTGGTTCCTAAGAAAAAAAAATGTTGCTGAGGAGGGGAAAATGAAGATATAAAATTTCTATTGTTTATTTAGCCTGTTAATGTAACTCTTACCTGCTTCGGGGAGGAGCCTTTAGCGAACATTCCCCATTTGGGGGTTTTTTACTGTTTTGCCAGGTCGGTTTAGTGGGTTACTAAAGTATTCAGCAAACCCCCCCTCGCCCTTCATGCGAGTGCTGTTTTGGGTTTAAAAAGATATTCAGACCGTACGACTGCGGGGTTTTAGTACCCTTTTTTCCTTCCAGTTCCTTCCGTTTTTTCTCCCCCGGGGCTTGCCCGAACTTTCGCTGTTGGGGCCGCGCAGTGGGGGGAGCACGAGGACCGCGGTTGTCCAAACCCCCGTCCGGGACCTTCAGCACAAACCCCCCGTCCCGTGGGATGCGCCCCTTTTCCCCGTCCCCGGACTTCCTACAACTCATTGCCAGTGTGGTTAGCTCTGTGTCGTGCAATTTGGGTGTGGTGTTCAAGGGTGTCAGCATTTAAAGACTTTTTCGAGAAAGCCCCCGGTTTGGGGACACCTGATTACCGGTACTTCAGAGGACTTTGGGGAGACAGGGGTGAGGGGGAAACCCCATGAAGCACGGAAAGGAATGTGTGTTGGAAATGCTTATTATGATTATGTTATGTTGTTGCGTTGAAATGCTTGTTGTGACTTTTGTATGTTGTGTGTTTGAAATGCTTATTTTTGCTGTGTGTGTGTTGGGTGAATAAAAAGGTGATGTTTGTAATCTTTCTTTGTGTTCTCTTGCGGGGTTTTGAGGTCAGTCACTCCTTTTACTCCCAACAAACCCATCCTGCGGGGAACCTCCAGGGGTTTGGTCTGACACAAGGGGAAATTTGCATACATTCTTTAAGCGGGGGAAAAAAAACAAAAACATTTAAACCCAAATTCTATACCACCCAATGGGGTTGAATCACAAGGACTTCATAAGTGACGCGTTTTTCGTTTTTCCCTTTTTGACGTAAAATGGGTTGAACCCAAATTCAGACCGCTCACCACCCCCACCCCCCCCCCCAATTCTGACAAAATTTTCTTTTTTACTTTGGAAATTCGTTTTTTTCAGAGATTTTTTTTTCTGTTCAACGCTGCCGAGGCCCCAAGCGTGCGTCGAACTCTAACCCGTGTTAAAACTCTGAAAAGCAGCAAGCAGGTCAGGAATCTGTATTTACTGTCGCTTTTGTCGTCGTTGTTTTGTAAGGGGGGTTTTGCTTGAAGTGATCTACCCGAAAGGGCAATCCCTCCTCCACACCAGCTCCCTTTGACCCCCCTTCCCTCGTTCCTCGGCACACACACACGCACACACACACACACACACACACACACACACACACTCACACACACACACACACACACACACACACACACACACACACACACGCACACACAGACACACACACACACACTCACACACACATACACACATGACGCATGCACGCACACGCGCGCACACACATGCACATGCTCGCGCAAGCACGCACGGACGCACACAGACTCACACACACACACACACAAAAACCACACACACACACGCATACGCGCACGCGCGCGCATGAACACACATACACACACACATACGCATGCCCGTGCACGCACGCACGTACACACGCACACGCACACACACACACACACACACACACACACACACACACACATGCACACACGACGCATGTACGCACTCACGCACGCACACACACACACACACACACACACACACACACACACACACACACACACACACACTCATTCGGCGTGCAAAGGGATCTTGGGTGGGTGCGACGGCGATCACAAAAGCGTACATTTGCAGTCAGCTTTACACAGTTCCTGAATAAAACAAAAACGAAAACAAGAACGAAAACAAACAAAAACCAAAACAAACAGAAAGCGGAAAGAAGTGCCTGATCATCATTTCTTTTGTGTCAGTCTGCGTTTCTGAAACCCGAACAGGAGGAAAGGAAGACACGCCATCAACAAGCAGAAGAAAAGAAGAGAGGGGGAAAAAGATAATTTAATATTGCTTATAGCCCAGCCGACCGCAAAGGGCCATATCAGGGCTGTCACCGTGTCGAAATCAATTCACAAGTCAGTGAAACAAAACAAACAAACAAACAAAACTCATTCACACAACTCTCTAAAAAAATACGCCTTCTAAAAGCAGAACGGAAATTTGGATAAAACCTTTCTTCTGTAAAATCTTAGGTCAGATGAAAAAATGTTAAATTCTGTCAGAAATTCAAAATCACATCAGGTGAGGCATATCTGAACAAGGTTTTCATGGAATCCGCTGTGAAGTCCTTATAGGGAACAAAAACTAAAGCAAACATTACAATAAAAAAAAAAGCATATGAAACCCACAAACACCTCCGAATAAAGAGACACCGCTGTACGCTGCGTGTATTGGGGGCTCATTTATTGGGGTCGTCACCGGCTGTTTGGGGGTGCAGCTACAAGCCGATCTGACGAATCACGAATGGCGCGTGCCGTTCACATGGTTTCCTGTCGTTTGACTGCTCCTCTGTGCTTCTACCTGACGGTCCGGGATGGAAGGGGGTATCTGGAGAGAAAGGGAATGGGGGGAAACGTAATATCAAGAGAGATATATGATTACATTAGCATCGAAAGGTCAGAATTGATGTCTTCGCCATTGATGCAGTGAATATCATCAGGAAAAGACTCAAACTGCAATTGTCATGTCATCATCATCATCATCATCATCATCATCGTCATCATCATCTTCGACATCGTCATCATCGTCATCAATATCATCATCATCATCATCATCATCGTCGTCAACGTCGTCGTCATCATCATCATCATCATCATCATCATCATCACCATCATTATCATCGTCATCGTCATCGTCATCTTCATCATCGTCATCATCATCATCATCATCACCGTCGTCGTCGTCGTCTTCGTCGTCGTCATCGTCGTCATCATCATAATGGTAATAACAACAACTGCAATAAAAATGATGATGTAATAACAGTAATGATGGTGATGGTGAAGATGATGATGATGATTATAATAATAATAATAATAATAATAATAATAATAATAATATAATAATAATAATAATAATAATAACAATAATGATAATAACAACAAGAATAATAATAAAAATAATAATATGATAATGATGATAAGTGTGATGATGATAATTTTGGTGTAATAATGGTGATAATGATAATAATAATAATAGTAATGATGATGATAAATGGTATTTATGTAACGCAATTCTGGTGGTTTACAACTCACTGTGTTGTACTTTCATAAACCATGATAACTTTCATTTGATAATAAGTAACAGCCAACTTCCGACCTACTTTCGAACGCATCGTGCACTTATATGTGGGAACACTATTTTCTATCATGCTTGATTGAACAGACAGGGTTTTAGACGGGTTTTTTAACACGTAATTTAGGCTGAAATTGCCACTTAAGAAAACGGTTATTACCAATAGAGTATTCATGACATGGAGACAGTTGTTTTCACTGGTTGTGACGCTGTTGGGGCATCAGACAATGAGTCAAAAGTGAGAGAACAATCATGTGGGTCTAGTAGGCTCATGAGCAGTTAAATCAGTTAATTATGGCAATTATTGCCGACTTCTGCGCCTTTGCGTTCTTTCAAAGGCGTATACACTTCGCGCAGTGACAACCAACGATACTGGAACATGCACGTTGAGCATAGTTATCTATTTCGTAAGACATAATTACTATTCTTCTTGTGGTCGCGTTTTCGGGGCCATATCAGACATAACAGCAAGAAACAAGGAATTTTAAAGAAACGTTATTAGGAGTGATGACTGTTCTTTTCAAATTCACATAATAATTATCATGGTCTGCGTGTAGACAGATTCACTCCTCACGCAAAAATCAGGTTATTTATTATTTGTGGTCTTTTGAAGCAGGTGGGTTTCCGTAAAGGGAGGCTACCTGTGTTATTGGTCCTGCCTCATTTCTGTCATGTTTGTGATGTGCTTCAGTGAT
>CM031610.1:37361615-37364115 GCA_018398815.1 Conus ventricosus | reverse complement strand
GGAGTAGTAGTAGTAGTAGTATAGTAGTAGTAGTAGTAGTAGTAGTAGTATAGAAGTAGTAGCAGTAGTAGTAGTAGTAGCAGTAGTAGCAGCAGTAGTAGAAAGTAGAAGAAGAAGTAAACAGAGAAAAGGAGATGAGAGAGAGAAAGAAAGAGAGACGGGTGAAGAAAGAGAGGTGAGGAAGAGAGAGTGAGAGAGAAAAGAGAGAGGGGAGTGACTGAGAGAGAAGAAGAAGAAGTAGAAGAAGAAGAAAGAAGAAATAAACAGAGAGATAAGAGAGAGATAGGAGAGAGAGAGAGAGAGAGAGAGAGAGAGAGAGGAGAGAGAGAGAGAGAGACAGACAGACAGACAGACAGACAGACAGACAGACAGATACAAACAGACAGAATATGGTGTCATTTTAACGGTTCCCAGTTCACGTCAATCGACGTGGTGCATTGACCACTGTTTATTAACCCAGATTGTATAGTGGTGGCCAGCGTGTACGGCTGGTCATTAGACGGCCGAGCCGCACTGACCACCAGGCTGTGCTAGTTCTTTCATGAAATGTCTCTTCCCCTCCCATCCCTCGTCGTCCCCCGCCCCCCCCCCCCCCCCCCCCCACCTCCCTCAGCCCACTCTCCAGCCACCCCCTCCCCTCTGCCACCCCCTCCTTCCCTCCAATACCTCCATGCATTACCCTGCGCTAGCAACGTCGTTCTTTAACATCCCATTCTTCCCCAGTGTTATGGGCTAGGATATCAGGGCAAGGTAGCGTAGTTAACCCTCTGCCTGCTGAACATAAACGTCAGTTGCTTTGTTGGTGGGGGTATTGGAGTTGGTGTTGGTGGTGTCGGTGTTGTTTCTGGATGGTATCATGCGTGACGGGTCTTTGGAAAGCGGTTATACCGTTCCCAAATCGATCAGTCAATCAGTAAATCAGTCACTCGATCGATCGATCAGTCAATCAACCAACCAGTCGGTCAACACATTAACCAGTTAAATGTAGATCTAAACGTTAAAAAAAAAGCGCTTGTACCTTAGTCATACAGATTATCATTTAACCGCGGGAGTTGTGACAAAGAAGAAATCAGAAGGAACGGAAGTAGAAAGGGAAGCGGAGGAGGAGGAGGAGGAATAGAAGGAACAGGAGGAGGAGGACAAGAAGGCGGAGGAGGAGGAGGAGGAATAGAGGGAACAGGAGGAGGAGGACAAGAAGGCGGAGAAGGAGGAGGAGGAATAGAGGGAACAGGAGGAGGAGGAGGACAAGAAGAAGGGGGAGGAGGGCGAAAATGATTAGAAGAAGAAAACAATGTAAACAGCTCTTACTCTTACTCTTATTTTTGCAACATATCCACATTGTCATGTTTTCTATATCATCATTATGGTTCATTCATATTTGTTATGTTTCGTTTACACACATTTCTCATAAACGGTGCTTTCTTAATTGTAGATTTTATTCACCAACACACACACACACACACACACACACACACACACACACACACACAACACACACACACACACAGCCTCCCCCCCCCCCCCCCCCCCCCCCCCCTCTAAAAAAAATGAAGGAATGAAATAAAATAGAGAGAGAAAAGAGAAAAGAAAATCAGCAGGGCGAAATTATTCGTTCGTTGTTGACCTCATCAAAACGTGTATAACTTATTTCGCTTGACCATGCTTTATTTGTAGATATCGATCACCGTATTCATGTCTTCTTCTTTTCTTCTTCTTCTTCTTCTTCTTCTTCTTCTTCTTCTTCTTCCTCCTCCTCCTCCTCCTCCTCCTCCTCCTCCTCCTCCTCTCTTCTTCTTCTTCTTCTTCTTCTTCTTCTTCTTCTTCTTCTTCTTCTTCCTCCTCCTCCTCCTCCTCCCTCCTCCTCCTCCTCCTCCTCCTCCTCTTCTTCTTCTTCTTCTTCTTCTTCTTCTTCTTCTTCTTCCTCCTCTTCTTTTTCTTCTTCCTCCTCTTCTTCTTCTTCTTCCTCCTCTTCTTCTTCCTCTTCTTCTTCCTCCTCCTCTTCTTCTTCTCATTGTCGTCTAGTCTCTGTTTCTTTGTCTTCTCTTCCCCGTCATCTTTCGCCTCCTGTCGCATTCCTGTCCTGTTTTGTTTTGTCTTTGTTTTTTTTGTTGTTTTTGTTGTTATTATTATTCCTCTTCTTTCACTTTTCGCAGCTTTTCTGTTGTTGTTTTTTTTTGTTTCTTCTTCTCTTCCCTCAGCTCTGTTACCTTAACTTCCATTGTCTTCTGTCCTTCGTTTTGTTCCCTTTGTCCCTTCTCTCACCACTCTGTTTTCTTCTCGTCCTTTTTTTTTTTTCTTCAACTCTCTTTCTCTCCCTCTCTCTCTCTCTCTCTCTCTCACTCTCTCTCTCCTCTCTCTCTCTCTCTCCTCTCTCTCATCTCTCTCACTCTCTCTCTCTCTCTCTCCTCTCTCTCTCTCTCTCCTCTCTCTCTCTCTCTCTCTCTCTCTCTCTCACTCTCTCTCTCTCTCTCTCTCTCTCTCTCTCTCTCTCTCTCTCTCT
>CM031610.1:37336615-37339115 GCA_018398815.1 Conus ventricosus | reverse complement strand
TCTCTCTCTCTCTCCCACCCCACACACACACACACACACACACACACACACACACACACACACACACACACACACATACGCGCGCGCGCGCGCGCGCGCTCATCAACACTATTTTGTTTCACTGTCTAAAATCACCTAAGACAACAAACTTTGAATAAAAGAACGAACGAACAAAACGAATGCGCGCGATCACACACACAAAACACACACACACACACACACACACACACACACCAACACACACACACAAAACCCCACGGGAGAGAGAGAGACAGACAGACAGACAGACAGACAGACAGAGAAAAGAGAGAGAGAGAGACAGACAGACATTCAAACAGACAGACGGAAAACAGAGGAAGAGAGGCAGACAGACACGCAAACACACACACACACACACACACAACACACACACCACACACACACCCCACACACACACACACACATACACTCACAAGAGAGACAGAGACACAGAGAGAGCCAATGTTGGGTAGCGCTTGTTTTACCGCCAGTGAAAAAGCAACACCCATTTCGCTGCACAAAACTCTTGGGGCAACCCCCTGATTGGCAACTTCATTGGTGACCTGTTTGGGTCAATCCCTTCTCTTTCTTTCCGCGAGACGGATGGAACATGAGTCTTCATCCCATACAGCTATCCTGCGAGTTGTCTGTAGCCTTTTCGGGCAGGGATTGATTTGTGTTGTTTTTGTTGTTGTGTGTGTGTGTGTGTGTGTGGGGGTGTGTGTGTGTGTGTGTGTGTGTGTGTGTGTGTGTGTAGCTCTGCAACAAAACAAATAGACTTATTGATATCGAGAAGTGTTCGACTCAGATAACCCGAAGTCGCTTTAAGATTTAAAAAAAAACCTTACTTCAAATAAGAAAGTAAGTTACAATTGCAATATATCGTATGTACCCACATCAGTTACAACGACGATTGGGGACGGACAAAGGCTTCCGAGGGGGTTTTGGCGTTTTTTTTTAAACGATGTGTAGGAAAAAAGAAAGAAAAATTTTCTTTGGGGAGGCAACCCCCAAAGGGGCAAATTTAAGCACAAAATTCATTTTTGATTTTTTATAATTTCATGGTGAAAACATTCCTTTTTTTCGATGTAAATGGGATTTTGTTTTTATTCACGAATTTGTTGTTCGACCGTTCTTTACCCCGTAAGATTTCCTTCATTTTGCCGTGTAGGTCCATACTTTTTGATCAACAAACTGCCTTTTCACACTAAAAGACTATGTCATGGCTGCTTTCATTAAAAAAAAAAATCTTTTCACTCCCCATGCCCCAAAGGGGGGTACAGAAAAAAAAAAAAAATTTTTGGGGGGTTCTTTTCAAATCTTTTCTTGTTATTTGATAAACAAACACACTTAACAGCGAGGAAAAAAAATGGAACAAGATGAATTCCCAAGAAGTTAATAGAAGTCGCTGTTCTGAATGCACTTCCAAACCATACTGGATATTTCCGAAGTTTTGTCGTCAAGTAGATCGAGTAGAAAAAAAGTTCTTTTTTATCGCTGGTTGTCATTATATAAATGTTAGCTTGACACATGTAACGGGCCCCATGTCACACTCACAATTTTTGGCAATTCTGTTTTTTTTCTCCATTCCTTCAACCGACGAACATTACGCGACAGAACCCCATAAAAAAAACAAAAAAAGAAGAAAGAAAGAAAGAAGGGGATTTTAAAAAAAAAAGAAAGAAACAAAAAAAAAAGAAAAAAATTGTGACCGGATCCTCGCAGGCAATAACAATGTTCGGAAATGTGGAAGGAGGTAATCTGTGTCAGACTGGCGTTCAGCGAGAGTGACCCCGCCGCTTTCCTGGACAGATGGCGCTGGTGGGCACGCCCAAGGCAATTTCGCCTGATCAGCCCAGCTCGACAATTCAACCACAGAGAAAAAAAAAAAAAAAGAAATACAGGTGGAATCATATTTCAATTCTGAAAAGTATATTAATGCCCGAAGAATATTTGAAAAGGGTATTTCATGCGTCATAATCCCTGAAGGGGTCGGCAAGGATCGTTGCGCTGTCTGTGGATTTTGTCCAACTTGCTGAACTTGATACATGTAACAGGCAGGACGCTGAAGAAAAAGTAATGATATGAGAGTACAGATACTGCCGAGTCGGGAGGTAGCCTCTAAGGGTACTCAGGGAGATCGCATTTCATGACGCGTCTTGAGTCGAATATGGTCAAAACTGTCTTGAGGGACGCAGTTGATATGTTGTGCAGGGAGGTGCTTAAGCGCGCAATGTTTGCGTCCTTCTCTCGACGCTTGTTTAAAAAGAAAAAAAAGAGAAACAGGAAAGAGAAAACCCTAAATACAAAATATAAGAAAAAAATCTGTCGAATGTGCTTACTAAGCCTCTTGTCAAGCATTACTCGTGACAAATATATACATGTATCCAGTGCCGCATAGTGACATTTCCCTTCCGGGTTTGCTTTCATGGAGTATACTAGTGTACACTGGTGTATAGCAGTGTAGCAGGATGGTGTGCGG